>OY755045.1:42367218-42967218 GCA_963576565.1 Aspidapion aeneum
ATGTCTGTCTGTATGTCTGTCTGTATGTCTGTCTGTATGTCTGTCTGTATGTCTGTCTGTATGTCTGTCTGTATGTCTGTCTGTATGTCTGTCTGTATGTCTGTCTGTATGTCTGTCTGTATGTCTGTCTGTATGTCTGTCTGTATGTCTGTCTGTATGTCTGTCTGTATGTCTGTCTGTATGTCTGTCTGTATGTCTGTCTGTATGTCTGTCTGTATGTCTGTCTGTATGTCTGTCTGTATGTCTGTCTGTATGTCTGTCTGTATGTCTGTCTGTATGTCTGTCTGTATGTCTGTCTGTATGTCTGTCTGTATGTCTGTCTGTATGTCTGTCTGTATGTCTATGTCTGTATGTCTGTCTGTATGTCTGTCTGTATGTCTGTCTGTATGTCTGTCTGTATGTCTGTCTGTATGTCTGTCTGTATGTCTGTCTGTATGTCTGTCTGTATGTCTGTCTGTATGTCTGTCTGTATGTCTGTCTGTATGTCTGTCTGTATGTCTGTCTGTATGTCTGTCTGTATGTCTGTCTGTATGTCTGTCTGTATGTCTGTCTGTATGTCTGTCTGTATGTCTGTCTGTATGTCTGTCTGTATGTCTGTCTGTATGTCTGTCTGTATGTCTGTCTGTATGTCTGTCTGTATGTCTGTCTGTATGTCTGTCTGTATGTCTGTCTGTATGTCTGTCTGTATGTCTGTCTGTATGTCTGTCTGTATGTCTGTCTGTATGTCTGTCTGTATGTCTGTCTGTATGTCTGTCTGTATGTCTGTCTGTATGTCTGTCTGTATGTCTGTCTGTATGTCTGTCTGTATGTCTGTCTGTATGTCTGTCTGTATGTCTGTCTGTATGTCTGTCTGTATGTCTGTCTGTATGTCTGTCTGTATGTCTGTCTGTATGTCTGTCTGTATGTCTGTCTGTATGTCTGTCTGTATGTCTGTCTGTATGTCTGTCTGTATGTCTGTCTGTATGTCTGTCTGTATGTCTGTCTGTATGTCTGTCTGTATGTCTGTCTGTATGTCTGTCTGTATGTCTGTCTGTATGTCTGTCTGTATGTCTGTCTGTATGTCTGTCTGTATGTCTGTCTGTATGTCTGTCTGTATGTCTGTCTGTATGTCTGTCTGTATGTCTGTCTGTATGTCTGTCTGTATGTCTGTCTGTATGTCTGTCTGTATGTCTGTCTGTATGTCTGTCTGTATGTCTGTCTGTATGTCTGTCTGTATGTCTGTCTGTATGTCTGTCTGTATGTCTGTCTGTATGTCTGTCTGTATGTCTGTCTGTATGTCTGTCTGTATGTCTGTCTGTATGTCTGTCTGTATGTCTGTCTGTATGTCTGTCTGTATGTCTGTCTGTATGTCTGTCTGTATGTCTGTCTGTATGTCTGTCTGTATGTCTGTCTGTATGTCTGTCTGTATGTCTGTCTGTATGTCTGTCTGTATGTCTGTCTGTATGTCTGTCTGTATGTCTGTCTGTATGTCTGTCTGTATGTCTGTCTGTATGTCTGTCTGTATGTCTGTCTGTATGTCTGTCTGTATGTCTGTCTGTATGTCTGTCTGTATGTCTGTCTGTATGTCTGTCTGTATGTCTGTCTGTATGTCTGTCTGTATGTCTGTCTGTATGTCTGTCTGTATGTCTGTCTGTATGTCTGTCTGTATGTCTGTCTGTATGTCTGTCTGTATGTCTGTCTGTATGTCTGTCTGTATGTCTGTCTGTATGTCTGTCTGTATGTCTGTCTGTATGTCTGTCTGTATGTCTGTCTGTATGTCTGTCTGTATGTCTGTCTGTATGTCTGTCTGTATGTCTGTCTGTATGTCTGTCTGTATGTCTGTCTGTATGTCTGTCTGTATGTCTGTCTGTATGTCTGTCTGTATGTCTGTCTGTATGTCTGTCTGTATGTCTGTCTGTATGTCTGTCTGTATGTCTGTCTGTATGTCTGTCTGTATGTCTGTCTGTATGTCTGTCTGTATGTCTGTCTGTATGTCTGTCTGTATGTCTGTCTGTATGTCTGTCTGTATGTCTGTCTGTATGTCTGTCTGTATGTCTGTCTGTATGTCTGTCTGTATGTCTGTCTGTATGTCTGTCTGTATGTCTGTCTGTATGTCTGTCTGTATGTCTGTCTGTATGTCTGTCTGTATGTCTGTCTGTATGTCTGTCTGTATGTCTGTCTGTATGTCTGTCTGTATGTCTGTCTGTATGTCTGTCTGTATGTCTGTCTGTATGTCTGTCTGTATGTCTGTCTGTATGTCTGTCTGTATGTCTGTCTGTATGTCTGTCTGTATGTCTGTCTGTATGTCTGTCTGTATGTCTGTCTGTATGTCTGTCTGTATGTCTGTCTGTATGTCTGTCTGTATGTCTGTCTGTATGTCTGTCTGTATGTCTGTCTGTATGTCTGTCTGTATGTCTGTCTGTCTGTATGTCTGTCTGTATGTCTGTCTGTATGTCTGTCTGTATGTCTGTCTGTATGTCTGTCTGTATGTCTGTCTGTATGTCTGTCTGTATGTCTGTCTGTATGTCTGTCTGTATGTCTGTCTGTATGTCTGTCTGTATGTCTGTCTGTATGTCTGTCTGTATGTCTGTCTGTATGTCTGTCTGTATGTCTGTCTGTATGTCTGTCTGTATGTCTGTCTGTATGTCTGTCTGTATGTCTGTCTGTATGTCTGTCTGTATGTCTGTCTGTATGTCTGTCTGTATGTCTGTCTGTATGTCTGTCTGTATGTCTGTCTGTATGTCTGTCTGTATGTCTGTCTGTATGTCTGTCTGTATGTCTGTCTGTATGTCTGTCTGTATGTCTGTCTGTATGTCTGTCTGTATGTCTGTCTGTATGTCTGTCTGTATGTCTGTCTGTATGTCTGTCTGTATGTCTGTCTGTATGTCTGTCTGTATGTCTGTCTGTATGTCTGTCTGTATGTCTGTCTGTATGTCTGTCTGTATGTCTGTCTGTATGTCTGTCTGTATGTCTGTCTGTATGTCTGTCTGTATGTCTGTCTGTATGTCTGTCTGTATGTCTGTCTGTATGTCTGTCTGTATGTCTGTCTGTATGTCTGTCTGTATGTCTGTCTGTATGTCTGTCTGTATGTCTGTCTGTATGTCTGTCTGTATGTCTGTCTGTATGTCTGTCTGTATGTCTGTCTGTATGTCTGTCTGTATGTCTGTCTGTATGTCTGTCTGTATGTCTGTCTGTATGTCTGTCTGTATGTCTGTCTGTATGTCTGTCTGTATGTCTGTCTGTATGTCTGTCTGTATGTCTGTCTGTATGTCTGTCTGTATGTCTGTCTGTATGTCTGTCTGTATGTCTGTCTGTCTGTATGTCTGTCTGTATGTCTGTCTGTATGTCTGTCTGTATGTCTGTCTGTATGTCTGTCTGTATGTCTGTCTGTATGTCTGTCTGTATGTCTGTCTGTATGTCTGTCTGTATGTCTGTCTGTATGTCTGTCTGTATGTCTGTCTGTATGTCTGTCTGTATGTCTGTCTGTATGTCTGTCTGTCTGTATGTCTGTCTGTATGTCTGTCTGTATGTCTGTCTGTATGTCTGTCTGTATGTCTGTCTGTATGTCTGTCTGTATGTCTGTCTGTATGTCTGTCTGTATGTCTTCTGTATGTCTGTCTGTATGTCTGTCTGTATGTCTGTCTGTATGTCTGTCTGTATGTCTGTCTGTATGTCTGTCTGTATGTCTGTCTGTATGTCTGTCTGTATGTCTGTCTGTATGTCTGTCTGTATGTCTGTCTGTATGTCTGTCTGTATGTCTGTCTGTATGTCTGTCTGTATGTCTGTCTGTATGTCTGTCTGTATGTCTGTCTGTATGTCTGTCTGTATGTCTGTCTGTATGTCTGTCTGTATGTCTGTCTGTATGTCTGTCTGTATGTCTGTCTGTATGTCTGTCTGTATGTCTGTCTGTATGTCTGTCTGTATGTCTGTCTGTATGTCTGTCTGTATGTCTGTCTGTATGTCTGTCTGTATGTCTGTCTGTATGTCTGTCTGTATGTCTGTCTGATGTCTGTCTGTATGTCTGTCTGTATGTCTGTCTGTATGTCTGTCTGTATGTCTGTCTGTATGTCTGTCTGTATGTCTGTCTGTATGTCTGTCTGTATGTCTGTCTGTATGTCTGTCTGTATGTCTGTCTGTATGTCTGTCTGTATGTCTGTCTGTATGTCTGTCTGTATGTCTGTCTGTATGTCTGTCTGTATGTCTGTCTGTATGTCTGTCTGTATGTCTGTCTGTATGTCTGTCTGTATGTCTGTCTGTATGTCTGTCTGTATGTCTGTCTGTATGTCTGTCTGTATGTCTGTCTGTATGTCTGTCTGTATGTCTGTCTGTATGTCTGTCTGTATGTCTGTCTGTATGTCTGTCTGTATGTCTGTCTGTATGTCTGTCTGTATGTCTGTCTGTATGTCTGTCTGTCTGTATGTCTGTCTGTATGTCTGTCTGTATGTCTGTCTGTATGTCTGTCTGTATGTCTGTCTGTCTGTCTGTATGTCTGTCTGTATGTCTGTCTGTATGTCTGTCTGTATGTCTGTCTGTATGTCTGTCTGTATGTCTGTCTGTATGTCTGTCTGTATGTCTGTCTGTATGTCTGTCTGTATGTCTGTCTGTATGTCTGTCTGTATGTCTGTCTGTATGTCTGTCTGTATGTCTGTCTGTATGTCTGTCTGTATGTCTGTCTGTATGTCTGTCTGTATGTCTGTCTGTATGTCTGTCTGTATGTCTGTCTGTATGTCTGTCTGTATGTCTGTCTGTATGTCTGTCTGTATGTCTGTCTGTATGTCTGTCTGTATGTCTGTCTGTCTGTCTGTATGTCTGTCTGTATGTCTGTCTGTATGTCTGTCTGTATGTCTGTCTGTATGTCTGTCTGTATGTCTGTCTGTATGTCTGTCTGTATGTCTGTCTGTATGTCTGTCTGTATGTCTGTCTGTATGTCTGTCTGTATGTCTGTCTGTATGTCTGTCTGTATGTCTGTCTGTATGTCTGTCTGTATGTCTGTCTGTATGTCTGTCTGTATGTCTGTCTGTATGTCTGTCTGTATGTCTGTCTGTATGTCTGTCTGTATGTCTGTCTGTATGTCTGTCTGTATGTCTGTCTGTATGTCTGTCTGTCTGTATGTCTGTCTGTATGTCTGTCTGTATGTCTGTCTGTATGTCTGTCTGTATGTCTGTCTGTATGTCTGTCTGTATGTCTGTCTGTATGTCTGTCTGTATGTCTGTCTGTATGTCTGTCTGTATGTCTGTCTGTATGTCTGTCTGTATGTCTGTCTGTATGTCTGTCTGTATGTCTGTCTGTATGTCTGTCTGTATGTCTGTCTGTATGTCTGTCTGTATGTCTGTCTGTATGTCTGTCTGTATGTCTGTCTGTATGTCTGTCTGTATGTCTGTCTGTATGTCTGTCTGTATGTCTGTCTGTATGTCTGTCTGTATGTCTGTCTGTATGTCTGTCTGTATGTCTGTCTGTATGTCTGTCTGTATGTCTGTCTGTATGTCTGTATGTCTGTCTGTATGTCTGTCTGTATGTCTGTCTGTATGTCTGTCTGTATGTCTGTCTGTATGTCTGTCTGTATGTCTGTCTGTATGTCTGTCTGTATGTCTGTCTGTATGTCTGTCTGTATGTCTGTCTGTATGTCTGTCTGTATGTCTGTCTGTATGTCTGTCTGTATGTCTGTCTGTATGTCTGTCTGTATGTCTGTCTGTATGTCTGTCTGTATGTCTGTCTGTATGTCTGTCTGTATGTCTGTCTGTATGTCTGTCTGTATGTCTGTCTGTATGTCTGTCTGTCTGTATGTCTGTCTGTATGTCTGTCTGTCTGTATGTCTGTCTATGTCGTCTGTCTGTATGTCTGTCTGTATGTCTGTCTGTATGTCTGTCTGTATGTCTGTCTGTATGTCTGTCTGTATGTCTGTCTGTATGTCTGTCTGTATGTCTGTCTGTATGTCTGTCTGTATGTCTGTCTGTATGTCTGTCTGTATGTCTGTCTGTATGTCTGTCTGTATGTCTGTCTGTATGTCTGTCTGTATGTCTGTCTGTATGTCTGTCTGTATGTCTGTATGTCTGTCTGTATGTCTGTCTGTATGTCTGTCTGTATGTCTGTCTGTATGTCTGTCTGTATGTCTGTCTGTATGTCTGTCTGTATGTCTGTCTGTATGTCTGTCTGTATGTCTGTCTGTATGTCTGTCTGTATGTCTGTCTGTATGTCTGTCTGTATGTCTGTCTGTATGTCTGTCTGATCTGTCTGTATGTCTGTATGTCTGTCTGTATGTCTGTCTGTATGTCTGTCTGTATGTCTGTCTGTATGTCTGTCTGTATGTCTGTCTGTATGTCTGTCTGTATGTCTGTCTGTATGTCTGTCTGTATGTCTGTCTGTATGTCTGTCTGTATGTCTGTCTGTATGTCTGTCTGTATGTCTGTCTGTATGTCTGTCTGTATGTCTGTCTGTATGTCTGTCTGTATGTCTGTCTGTATGTCTGTCTGTATGTCTGTCTGTATGTCTGTCTGTATGTCTGTCTGTATGTCTGTCTGTATGTCTGTCTGTATGTCTGTCTGTATGTCTGTCTGTATGTCTGTCTGTATGTCTGTCTGTATGTCTGTCTGTATGTCTGTCTGTATGTCTGCTGTATGTCTGTCTGTATGTCTGTCTGTATGTCTGTCTGTATGTCTGTCTGTATGTCTGTCTGTATGTCTGTCTGTATGTCTGTCTGTATGTCTGTCTGTATGTCTGTCTGTATGTCTGTCTGTATGTCTGTCTGTATGTCTGTCTGTATGTCTGTCTGTATGTCTGTCTGTATGTCTGTCTGTATGTCTGTCTGTATGTCTGTCTGTATGTCTGTCTGTATGTCTGTCTGTCTGTATGTCTGTCTGTATGTCTGTCTGTATGTCTGTCTGTATGTCTGTCTGTATGTCTGTCTGTATGTCTGTCTGTATGTCTGTCTGTATGTCTGTCTGTATGTCTGTCTGTATGTCTGTCTGTATGTCTGTCTGTATGTCTGTCTGTATGTCTGTCTGTATGTCTGTCTGTATGTCTGTCTGTATGTCTGTCTGTATGTCTGTCTGTATGTCTGTCTGTATGTCTGTCTGTATGTCTGTCTGTATGTCTGTCTGTATGTCTGTCTGTATGTCTGTCTGTATGTCTGTCTGTATGTCTGTCTGTATGTCTGTCTGTATGTCTGTCTGTATGTCTGTCTGTATGTCTGTCTGTATGTCTGTCTGTATGTCTGTCTGTATGTCTGTCTGTATGTCTGTCTGTATGTCTGTCTGTATGTCTGTCTGTATGTCTGTCTGTATGTCTGTCTGTATGTCTGTCTGTATGTCTGTCTGTATGTCTGTCTGTATGTCTGTCTGTATGTCTGTCTGTATGTCTGTCTGTATGTCTGTCTGTATGTCTGTCTGTATGTCTGTCTGTATGTCTGTCTGTAACGACCAACGCACATAACTCATAAACCGCTTGGCCGATTTAATGAAATTTGGTGCCTAGGCTGGTCTTGGGTCGAGATAGTCCCATTTAAAAATGAACAAAATCCACCGAACACAATCCAAATAAAAGGGTGGGGTTAGAATTCAAAAATTAGAGTTTATGTGAAAATATGGCGTGTGTGATCTCAAATGAAAGGTAATTGAGTCTGGAGTTAAACACAATAAATTTCAGTTTTTTTTAAAGGTGGGGGTAGATTTCAAAATTAGAGTTTACGTGAAAATATGGCGTGTGTGATATCAAACGAAAGGTAATTGAGTCCGGAGTTACACAAAATACATGTTAGTTTTTGTTTTTTTTTTAAGGGTGGGGGTAGATTTCAAAAATTTCAGTTTAAGTCAAAACATGGCTTGTGTGGTATTAAACGAAAGGTAATTTAGTCTGGAGTTGAATAAAATATATTTCAGTTTTTAGTTATATTAGCTCCCACGTACACTATAACTATAGTACCTAGTGTGAGCTTAGGGGCCCATATGTTGGCAGAGTAGTTTAAAAGTAGCAGGCACACCTTAAATAGGGTTTTAAAAAATCCACGATTTTAATGAAATTCTAGTATATTGTGGATCTCGATCTCCTGATCAAAAGTTCTCATAGGCTCAAAGCGATCCTATGACTGGTTTCCAAGAGACAGTGGCGAGTATGGGGATCCCCTAACATACGATTAAATTGAAGTTATTTTGTAAAACTTTAAATTTAATAAAAAAAGTTAAAAAAATAATTGACTCTCAAATTTGATGAGTAAGCTAGATGTCACATGACAATGTGTGTTACTCAAAAAGTACAGGTCATCCCATTATTTTTGAGACAACTTTTGACAACTTTTTTTCGTTGGCCTATGCTATTTGTTATGGTAAACAGCTGATAACTGTAAAAAAGTTATCTTAAAAATTATGGTATAGAGTTTACAATATATCTATTTAATTCGTACTTCTATTTAAATAAATGGATCCATCAGCACACTCCACCCTATATCAGATTTTGTAAATATCTCAGAAACGGAAGATCCTACGTTTTTAGTAATAACATAAATTATTGAGAAAAACGTTCTAATATACTCCGAAAACCGCATATTGATGCTATGCTCCGTTAAAAAATTAGGATATTTTTAATTTTTCCTATCAGTCTGCCAAAGCTCAGCTCTCTAGCGCTTCTGGAAGTTGGCAATGTTACTGTTACATAAATTAGAATTTTGGGTTTTTTTATTTTTTCCAAGGGTTTGGTCATAATTTCTATTAGTCTGCTAAATTTCAGCTTTATAGCATGTATGAAAGTACAGTAGAATTTTGATGATCTATACATGAGTGCAGTGGCGTATATAAGGGGGGGCCTAAGGGGGCCGCCCCCCCCCGAAGCTAAGATTTTTTTAGATATTTTCCACAAATTCCTGAATACAAACATAAAATAGCATAAAATACGACCATATGGGGTCTCGGGCCCCCCCCAAACTGCCTCGGGCCCACCCCGAAACTTTTTTCTATATACGCCACTGCATGAGTGAGTGAGTGAGTGGCAATTTCGACGTTTTTTGAAATTTCGTAACTTTACTACTTAATGGAAGTCCAACTTGGAGGAGTTGTTAACTCTATGAATATCTACGACTGCGCGAAGTTTGAGTTTCGTAGCTCATTCCGAAGTACAGTTTTAGATAGGTCAAATATGGGCTGAAATGTTTCAAAAAAAGATGGCAACAGCAGTTGACGCGAACTTGGCGGGGCACTGCCGTGCCCCCAGATGTTGAAGAAAATATTTTTGATAAAATAACATTAGGTATTAAAAAACTAATTCTTTGTGCAAGTTGTAAAATTTTTCATAAAAAAAGTTATTTTATTTATATGTGTTCTTTTCTTTCACATTTTTGCGTATAGAAGAGGACTGTTACAGTAGTCTCCGTCGGCAAGTAGTATCATACAGTAACTCATTACAGAGAAAATAAAGAACTCTTTTTTCTCTGCCCATTATAAAGAAAAAAAATCCGTGTCCCTCTCACTAGCTAAAAAACTCATTCCTATTCAAGACAAAGCTTCAAATATCCGAAAATTAGTCTTGGAACACTTTAGTTAGTAAATCAGCAAACTAGAATAAAAGCAAAAAAGAATAGAAAAAGTAACAGAGAATACCTAACTGACAGGATAAGAAAGTTTTCTTGAAACTTTTTATGAAAGTTTTAGATGAAACTCAATAAAAGAGCGCATCTGAAAATAAAATACTCTCCCAATATATGGGCACCTAAGCTCACACTAGGTACTATAGTTATAGTGTACGTGTGAGCTAATATAACTAAAAACTGAAATATAATTTATTCAACTCCAGACTCAATTACCTTTCGTTTGATACCAAACAAGCCATGTTTTGACTTAAACTCTAATTTTTGAAATCTGTCCCCACCCTTTAAAAAAAAACTAAAATGTATTTTGTTTAACTCCAGACTCAATTACCTTTCGTTTGATATCTCACACGCCATATTTTCACTTAACCTCTAATTATGGAAATCTACCCCCACCCTTTTTTTTAAATAAACTAAAATGTATTTTCTTAAACTCCAGACTCAATTACCTTTCGTTTGATATCACACACGCCATATTTTCACATTAACTTAAATTTTTGAAATCTACCCTCAACCTTTTATTTGGCTTGCGTTCGGTAAATTTTGTTCATTTTTTAATGGGACCATTTCGACCCAAGACCCAGCGTAGGTACCAAATTTCATTCAAATCTGGCAAGCGGTTTATCAGTTATGCGCGTTGGTCGTTACAGACAGACATACATACACAACTACTGTACTGTAGTGTGAGCAAATACTATAGTATAGTAGTAGTGTGAGCTAATACTACAGTATAGTACTAGTGTGAGCTAATACTATTCTATACTAGTAGTGTGAGCTAAAAAAAGTATCTTATGTAAGCATGTATTGTGTTTTTTACCTAGACCATCCATCAGGACCGGACTGGCTCCTGTGGGGACCTTCGGTTATAGACTGAAGTGGGGCCCCCTACTAAGGTCAATCTTAGAAAAAAATTAAAATGTCTGAAAATCAAATTTTTTTCCATTTTTCCACTTGAAAAAATAGTTGTCATAAAGACAAAATCTATGTGAAGAACTTAACTTTTCTATTGTAGTTTACTTATATGTTTACAATAAATTTTAACCAAATGGTGCGAGGGAATGATCCGAAAAACGCCACGGTTCGGTTTGGTTTGGTTTGGTTTAACCCTAAAAACAGAGTCTATCTACCTATCTACTTAGCCTTCTTTAATCCATCTTTGGACATAGACCTCCCCCAATATCTTCCACTCTTCTCTGTCTGTCGTCGTGTTCATCCATCTAGTTCCCGCGTATTTCTTCAAATTGTCCGCCCATCTCATTTCGGGTCGTCCCCTACGTTTTTATTTTCCCAAAGTCTCCAGTTTACAATACATTTTCATTTCATCGATCGTCTTTCTGTCTGATATTAATTTTGCTACTTCTCCTTTGACATCGCTTACTTTTGTTTTACCTTATCCATGTTTGATTTTGTAAGTGTCCAGATCTGGGATCCATAGGTAAGTACATGAAGGATACATTGGTTATACACTTTCGTTTTGAGGTACTGAGGATATTTTTTATTTTTTAATATGCAGCTTAATTTACCGAATGCTGCCGGGGCCAATCTTACTCGTCTCTTGATTTTAGCTGGTTTTCTTTTTTTAGTTTAATTATTTGTCCTAGGTATATATAATTATTTCTCTACTTTTCTTTTCATTTATTTTGATCGTGATATCTTCATCTGTGTTTGTTATGATTTTAGTTTTAGTGTTGTTCATACTCAAGCCTATATTTTTAGCTGCTGTATCCAGTTCTTCCAGCATTTTATCAGTTCTTCTTTCTTATCTGTTATTAAGGCGGTATCATCAGGTATCTAGATGGTTAAAAAAAAACACCTTCTATGGCCTGGTTAAATAGTTTAGGAGATATTGTGTCGACCTGTCTGACACCTCTCTTATGAGGGTTGGCTTGGTTCCTTCGTAGGTTTTGTTTGATTAATGTATATTGTCTATTAAGTCTGTATATCTGTGATCTATTCGGCTATTCATTAAAGATGCTTTTACTGCCCAGTGCTCAATGCTATCAAAAGCTTTTTCGAAGTCTATAAACGCAATATATAGTGGAATGTTGTATTCGTTCGCTCGTTCTATTAGGATTTTCACACACCTCTATGGTCTGCCTCACGGAATCTGGGCCAACTATGTTATTTCTTAGGACCGCCATATTGAATTTATACGTCAATAAATAGAGCACTAAAAGACCTTTTCAACTGTTTTTCACTTGGTTGGCTGTGAAACAAAGACCGCAGTTGCGTTTGTTGTAATACCTACGTAACTATCTGTCAAAACTTTGTCATTTATTTGATTTATCTGTTGGAGTTTTAAAGTTTTTAAATTACTTAAGATTTTTTTTCAGTCACATTATCAATCAAATTTAACATGGAAAGATTTCCAAATTGGGAGAAAGTAGATATGTATGAATGTTATATTTTGTGTAATAACAATGCTGGAAGAACTCGAGATATGTACTTTCAGAGATATCCAGAAATACGACAACCAGGTTTGTCAATGTTCAGAATACTTAGAAATAATTTAATTGAATAGGGTTCCTTTAAAAAACAAAATCGTAATCGACAACCTGATGAAAATATTGAAGCTCTCTGGTTTTACAAAATCGAATCAACTGCACAAAGAATTCTTAAAAAATTTAAGTATAATCCATATTTAACACATTTTAGTCAAGCACTCCGAGATGGTGACTTAGAAAGAAGAACCTTGTTTTGCAATTGGTTCATACAGAAATCGTAAGAAAACCCTCAATTTCCGCTTAAGGTTCTGTGGTCCGATGAAAGCAGGGTTACAAACTGCGGGGTGTTTAACAGACATAACTACGTGTACTGGGCCGATGAAAATCCGTTCTTAAATCGTAAGGTGCACCATCAAGTTAGGTGGGGTTTGAATGTATGGCTAGGAGTCATAAACGGACACATAATATTTAACATTTTTCAGAATAATTTGACGGCACCTCGATATCTAAAATTCTACAAAATTACATTGAACAAATTTTGGAAAATTTGCCTCTTCAAGATGTAGCAAACATGTGGTTCCAGCAAGATGGAGCACCTCCACATTATGCAAGAATCATAACCGACTATTTGAATCAGCAACATGGAAATAACTGGATCGGAAATCGAGGTCCAGTTGCCTGGCCTGCACGTTCGCCGGACCTTACGCCTCTTGATTTTTGTATTTGGGGATACTTAAAGGATACAGTTAAGGCAGCCGTTGTTCACGCCATAGAAGAAATTCCGGAACAAATGGTTAAAGATGCATGCATGTCTCTAATTCATCGATGCAGGATTTGCATGAATAACAATGGTGGAATTTTCGAACATTTGCTTATTTAGTTCAATGCTTTGTTATCGGTTTGTAATTTTATTTTAAATTAAATAATAAATGCAAACTTTTGTTTCGGAAACAAAAGATAGATTTTAAGAAATTGTATTATTTCTTAGCCAGAGAAAAATTAGAAAATAAGGGCCTTAAAGATTTGCATATACTTATATCAGATAAATGGAAAAGTTTTGAAAGCTAGATCCGTAGCCAACTAAGTGAAAAACTATTTTATTAATAAATTCACATTTACACACAAGTATAAATCCAATATGGCGGTCATGAGAAATAACAAAGTTAGCTATGGTTTCAAGAAAACTAGAAGGCCTAGAAAAAAATTGACAACCTGTAGAGCCGGGGCGGATCTAGGAATTTCATTTGGATGTACTCGTGCGCTGTCTGATATCCGATCAAAGCTGTCTGACAGTTTTACTCTACAAAATGTGTCCATTATCGAAAAAACGCTCGAGAGCAGTTATCAAAAATATTTCTCTCACGCATCATAAACACACAAATATCAAAGTCATAAAAGAGATTACGATTTTTTTTACTTCGAAACGATATAAATAAACGTCCAAATCGCTAAGAATGGCACGCGAAATAGGCACGTAGTGCTTTCCTCAAGTCATCCATCAACCGATCGAAAACCTGGGAAGGATGGAAAATTGTTGGAAAAGTGGAAAAGTTGTCCCCAAAGCATGGGTGAAACGATGCGAAGAGCTCTTAAATTGCGGATCGATCAAGTTTTACGTAAAAACTGTCTTGTTAAATTTGTCGCCTTTTCAAAGTGTTTTTTGATGAAATTTGTGAGATACAATTTTAATCCAGTAGCGAACAATGTAAAAAAAAAAACTAATAAAAGATAAAAATATAATAAAGATAAAAATTAGAAATCCGGCTCGAGGGACCATAACAAAAATAGGGAATTTATCTTTTAATATAATTCAGTGGCCATACACAAGGGTGGAATATGTTTTATAGTTACCTATTTATTTAACAAAATAATTATTAGAGCCTCCAGGGTAGCTATTCTGGGTCTGGAACGATGTGACCATTCACATCACACGCTTTGACCAATAGCAAACTCTGAGCGGTCGCGTGTTGTGCGAAATGACGTGTCTCGACCATTAGCGTAGTCGTCCGCTCTTCAGAGTGAAATCTGTTCTCCTGCCCCCTACCGACTGAACGTTTCTCGGTCGGATCGTAGGAGAAGCTTGCGCAATGGAGGTCTTTTAGCATAGCACGTGACGGCTCCGAGCTAATTTAAAGCTTGCCATTGGCCAAAGTATGTGATGGCAACTATCACATCGTTCAAGACCCAGAATAGTTACCCTGGAATGCTCAAATTTTCGATGGTACGTTCAAATTGACAAAGGATTGAACTTTTCAACGATTATGTGGATACACACGTTAATGCTATATTAATTCAGCATAAATGTTTAACAAAAATTAATTTATAGAAGTTTATTTATTACCTTCTCCCTGTCTAAAACGTTTTAACTTTAATAATTTTTTACGTCCATTATCCAATCAAGTAATATTTTTAGGTCACCCTTCCCATTTTTTCTTTTCTCCTTTTACTCAAAATGGAAAATTTACCTTTTTATACGCCGTTTAAGATCATACGAATTACACAGGTGATTATCAATTTATTGAATGACTGACAAAATGGTTAGTAGTAGTAGTAGTAGTGTGGGGTAGGCTCTAGGCCTGGCGACTAGGCACATCAAGCGCCCTTTTCGCCAACCCCCGGGCACCCCCACTACATTCGCTTAGAAATCTGCCCGTCTTCTGTACAAAGGCCAGAATATCGGGCCACCTCAAATTCAGAAGGTCCTCCGTCTCAAAGGCTTCCTCTTCGAATACCTCTCTCCTTGTATGCTTCACATGATGAGAGGAAATGCGCCGTGGTCTTGTCCTCGGCCCAATATCGCTCGCAAGTCGCGTCCTCCTTCACTCTCATCTTTGCCAGGTGTCCTTGTAGGACGCAGTGTCCGGTTAGGACTCCCACTATGGCTCCCACCTCTATTCGTGTTCTACAGAGCAGCCAGTCCCTACGGGACTTGCTGTATCCTGTCACATACTCCTTCGCCTGTCTGGCGCTTCCTGTGTTGGTCCATTCCTTTTGTATCTCTTTCTTAGTTCACTCTGTTAGGGCCGACTTCATTTGCCCTCTTGTAAGCCCCAGGAAAGGCTCTGGGCCGACGCATTTCTGCCGGGATCCTCTCCTGGCGAGTTCGTCCGCCTTCTCGTTTCCTGGGACTCCCGTGTGGCCTGAGACCCATACTAGCTCCACCTCTCTTACGTCGGCCAACTCCTGAAGTGCATCCGCACACTCATGCACCAAACCCGCGGACATGGTTGGTTTGCACAGTGCTTTCAGCGCAGCTCGACTGTCTGAACAGATGCAGAGGCATTTTCCTGCTTCGTTCCTAATTTCTTCATCCCATGTTACCGCCAGTATGGCGTAAACCTCCGCCTGGAAGACTGTTGCATTGGATCCCAGCGAGTAGCTTTTTCCAATACCCGTGGCATCGCTAAGGAATTCAACTCCGTCCTCCTTCCATGCATCCCGGTATGTTTACACGATATCTCCTTTTCTCCCTTAACCGCTTCTCTGGCATCGCTAGCCTGTATGTCGATAAAGGAATCTCCTTTTCCGTCACAGTCGCGATCTCCGAATGTCCTTTTTGTCCACCGCTCCTTCTCCACACGCCCGCGTCCCTTATCCTCAGGTATGCTGCCATCGCTTCCTTCTTTATCCAGGTGGACAGCGATGGGAGACCTAAGATTGTGTTCAGGGCTATGTTAGGAGTAGACCTTAAAGCTCCGGTGATGCTTAAGGTCGCCAGCCTCTGCATGCTTTCGAGCTTTTTGGCGTTAGTGGGTTTCATTGCCTGACAACTGTTTAAATATACAGATTATTAAAAAAATTTACAATTTTTTTTGGAAACCTGTATAATTTTACTTTGGCTTTTATAAATGCTTTTTACGTTACAATAAAACCGTGACTTTCTTTGACTTTCAAAATTAAAATTACATTGAAATCAATAGAAGTAAACACCAGTTAAATTCATTCGAATTTCATTAATTCAAAGTTTTGTTTGTGCCTTTCTGCTTAACTTTGGAGTAAAACGGAAGTTTAATTAGAAGTTACAGAAAATAAGCACAAAAAATAAATACATTTTTGGGTCACAGATTTTAGTTAAGGCAAGAATTAGGAAAATCCACTTTCCAGAAGCTTTTTATATTACTTTTTGGCAAATGGTCAATTCCTCCTATTTCGACCCCGCTGAATCCGAATATCCTTGTTGCCACCTTGAAATGTTGACAGGGGCTGAGATATTCAAGATGGAGGCCAACATGGCGGCGAAATTTTAAATTGCCGCTGTAAAGCCCAAATTGACACAGGTGTACATTTAAAATATATATTGATGTAACTAAAAAATAATATCATATTAGTTTTTTTTTAATGGCTGCAAAAACCTCCAAAAACCCCTCCAGACCTCCAAAATCTGAAAGTTTGAGGTTGTTTTCAAATTTTCTTAAAAACTAAGCTTCAATGAGAAAAAAATTTTTGAGAAAAAATATAAGAAATCCTGAAGCTTGTCGATTTATTGTTTACAGAAGAAATATTTTGCAATGACTCTTATTTCATATTTTATTATTTTTATCGCTCCATCGCTAATTTGGAAATTTGAAGGCAAATATCTCAAAAACAAATTGATGGATTTTCAAAATTTTGTCACGGTTCTAAAGACATGCTTAAAACCTTCAAAACCAGCTACCAGTTGACCCACTTTCCCTATTCAAAATATAAAGTAAAGTTTACCAATCGAAATAAATGTATCCATGACGGATGTAATACCTTCCTAACCCATTAGCACACTCCAAGTAAACTCAATGCTATATCAACCTTAAAAACAGTTTTTTGTAAATATCTCCGAAACGAAAGGTCCTACCAAGTTTTTGGTTATAACACAAATTTTTTTAAAAAATGTGCGCTACTTATTCCTAAAACTTTTTAACTGTCAAAAAACTGTCATTAACATTAATTAATTTCGACCAAAATCTAATCAGTTCGTTACAGTATTAAATACTATTTTGCCTAAAAATTTCATGAAAACCGGTTGGGCGGTTTAGGAGCTATCGTGTTACGGAGAGAGTTACTACACACAAACACATACAGACAGCCATCACGACGATACTGCTAGGGCTACCTCGAAAACAATGTGCGGACTAGGAAAGTAAAAATTTCAAAATAGCCAAAAAGTTTGTCCCGCTCAAACACAATCGACATTTTTCACAAACGTACGACTGGTACCCGAAAAGAGGATCTGTTACCAAAAAAAGACACCCTGTATAACTGAAACTGTGCTTAGGTAAAACATTATTATCCGATCTATAGTCAAAATTTTCAAAACTAAAAAAGATTTTAAGCATCGGCACCGAGGATTGATCTATCAATCTTTGGAATCTGCACATAAGTTTTCACTTAGTATCTAACGATAGAGATCATTGCTAACTACTGAAAAAGTTTCCGCCTATTAAATTAAATTATTTGAGAAAGAGTTTGGTGATACAAATCAATTTCATTTTAACGTCATAAATTGCTTAATTAAAATTACTTTCTAAAATTCGTCTATGGGTCGAATCTAGTTTACAGAATCTTTAAATAATAGGGTCTTATTGGAATAAAACCTGACATTTTAAAATCGGCAGTTTTGTGACTGACAGTCTCTAATTATTGCATCTATACGATACGTAGAAATGACAAATAAAGTATCATCACTCAAAAAAATTTTCAAACTACAACTTGCAAAGTAATTTTAATTTAGTCATGGATGATGCGAAATGCCTTTTAAATGTTTTTAGACACAAGCTAAATTTTTGTGTTTTTAACAAATAAGCATATTATTTATTGTATACTCGTATGGTTAGGTATTGCATATATATTAAGTTTAATAATTATCTAAGAATTTTCCGATTTCACCACGCGACATACGACTGTTTTCCGGTTTAAAAAGAAAAAATCGCACCGACAACGCGGACGAAAAGCGACTAACGGCTTTTCTAGGATAGAGTCAGAAACTCAGATAGAGCGTAATAATATAGAGCTAGAGTTTTGGATAGAGTGGAGAAAATGTTGTACAGTAGACTCGCGCTAGTGTGAACACGAAAAATATATTCTCTTATACCATGGAGACTGTTCATACTACGGAAGGTCTATTCTAAAAACGAAATATTATTGGTGAGATATAATAAATCCATACATATACACTTTTAAATGTAAGTGGTCTTATAATTTAGAGCAAATCTATAAGTTTCTGCTGAAAATTACAATTTAAAGTATCGACAAATACTACAAATTATGAATTTTTATGAATCGTCAAAATTTACATATCATTAGGTAAAATACTATGTTATTTTAGTCCAAACTTATCTAGCTGACCAATGAGTGACTACTGCTCGGTCTCAATATTTCTTAAGCTCTAACACCTATGTTGTTTGTTTCTGACTATAATGTAACCACTTTAAGTGATTCCAAAAAATACTTTACTGCAACTTTTTCAGGTGTCTTCATTTCGTTCTCAGATTCGCCTTCCAGACTTACCTCTGGGAGCAAGAATTAAAAACTTTTTTTTTACAATTTTACAAAGCAAAACATAAAATGGTCCTAGTATTTACCACAAAAAACGAATTAAAACTAAGTAATTCTAGTTAATTCCCCTAAATCTTACCATTTGATTAACACCTATTTTTCGTTTTCATACGATCGAGACTCGTTAATCTTTATACTACTATAATACATTCATCCTCACTGTTCACACTACTGGGAGGTTCACACAAGCGTGTGTTCACACCAGCGCGAGTCTAGTATAAGGTGAAATAAGTTAAAAATATCAAAAAAAATCTTAGGACTGGTTTAAATGACTAATTGGTTTTGACATAGTCGTATCTAAAGGAGGATCAAAAGGGATCTAAATAAGAAAAAAATTGCACAATACGGAAATTTTCCAAAATCTTATTTAATAATTTTTATCCCCCCTGAACTTGTATCCAATGTTTTTTTTTTGAAAAACCGAAAAATACCTCAAAGGAGCTAGAAAAAAACTGACTTTACATCAATGTACTCAAATTTTTTTAAAAAATGCTACATAAAAATGGAATTATTATTAAAATGAAATTTTTATTCATATGAAAAGTCATAAAACCTCCTCAAAAAGCCCTCGTAACTTGAAGCGTATTAATATCAAAATGTGTTTTACCTCCGTTTTTGCCATTATTTTTTTCAATAAATTTTGTGTTGCACGGTAGTAATGAATTTAATTTCCCATAAAAAAAATAATTATTATTATAAAAAACGATTTAAATGAAAATAAAACTTTCATTCATTCAAAAGTTACCTAAAGACCTGTTCTTACTTTTCAAAAAGCCCCTAAAAAGTGTGTTCACACCAGCGCGAGTCTTAATCTTTAATTTATATCCAAACAGTGGCGCACTCAGGAATATGTCTTGGAGGGGGGCCGAGACCTCTGGGGGGCCCAAGGCCTCATGATTGAAGGGGCAGCCCCCTGAGTGCCCTATGTCAAAATAAAGTTATGTTGTTTTAACAAACGTAAATTTTAGTACCCAACAAAATCTGAAAAAAACTGACTTTACATCAAAAAATAATTCTACATAAAAATGGAAATATTATTAAAATGAAATTTTTATTCATATGAAAAGTCATAAAACCTCCTCAAAAAGCCCTCGTAACTTGAAGCGAATTAATATCAAAATGTGTTTTGCCTCCTTTTTTGCCATTATTTTTTTCAATAAATTTGTGTTGCTTGGTAGTAATGAATTTAATTTCCCATAAATAAATAATAATTATTATAAAAAACGATTTATATGAATATAAAAGTTACCTGAGGACTTATTCTTACTTTTCAAAAAGCCCCCATAACTTGAAACGGGTTTTAATTTATATCAAAACAGTGGCGCACCCAGGAATATGTCTTGGAGGGGGGCCAAGAACTCTGGGGGGCCCAAGGCCTCATGATTTATTTTATGCTATTTTATCTTTTAAAAAATATCTAAAAAAATCTTAGGTTTGGCAGGGGGCAGCCCCCCTGGGTGCGCCCATGTCAAAATAACGTTATGTTGTTTTAACAAACGTAAATTTTAGTACCCCTGGGTTTTAAAATCAAACAAGTTTCCATGGGTAGCAAAACTTTCGCAAGAGATATGTACAGGGTATCTCTAAAAGGTCTGTACAAAATCTTAGCACATATTCCTGAGGTCAAAATAAGCCGATTTAAAGCAACTTACCTTAGTCCAAATTTGCTCCGTTTCAGAGATACAAAATGGTAAATTTAAAAATTTTAAATCGATTGTCTTAAAGTTTATGAACATTTCTCAACGCATTACTTTAAAAATTGGTACTCTGGGGTTTTTTGGGATGCGAAACCTAAATATGGATACCTTTTCGCTGTGGCCGTTAGAAATTATTTTGAATGACTATTTCACTAGAGTGTTTTACACTGGCAAAATTTCATAGCAACGGCCAGTTTTCTGCTGACTATTGTTCTCAAGTCTGTTGCTTTTCGGCAATTTCGCTCATGAAATTTTTTAATTTAAAAATTAAATTTTTAAATTCAAACCCTGTATCTCTAAAACGGAGCAATTTTGGACCAAGCTAATTTGCATTAAATCCACTTATTTTGACCTTAGGAATATGTGCTAAGATTTTGTACAGACCTTTTAGAGACACCCTGTATATCGATCGATTGAAAGGAAAAGTATACATCCGTGACCTTCGACAGCACTTTTATCTTTCAGGTCAGATCAACTCTGATTAGCGTTTACCCATCTTCAAGACGTGAGCGTCAATCAGTGGAATTTTTAAGCCAAATAAATACTAAGAAACGTAAATTTTACTACCCGTGAATTTAAAAATCAAACAAGTTTTCCTGGCTAATAATGATTAGGCTGGAGGGGGTAGGGTTGTTCCCGACTCCTTTTCATGTCATGTGCTCCCTCAACCAGGTATGTTATGTTAAAATGCATCAGTTGACGCTGCATTTAAAACTGGTGCAAATCCATGTCCGGTTCGTGATGCGTTTTTGAATCAGGGTGCGCAGGCATAGGTGGAAACTAGGCTTTAGAATACCTATACGTTGGACTGCTACTGCTGACGTCTTTTCGTGTCTTTCCCAGCAGTTTTGATATGTTAAGATATTTTCAAAATTTTCAATTTTCATACTTAGAATTTGTTCCAGTTATTCAACTTGATAAATCCCGGTTACTCAACTTGAAAAATCGTTATTTTATCCACTATAAACCCAGGCAGCTCTTTTTGGACTTATCACTGCTCAACTTTGTCCGATGGTGCGGCAAATGATGACGTAATTTCGTATACTCCACATATAGCGAGTAATGAGGCAAAAGGTTTAGGTTGGATCATACCAAATACTTTAGAGCATAAATACCACGGATAGAATAGACCGGTGTTCGGATTTTATATATATATATATACATATGTCGAATTTTCACGTCACTGGTGGTCCAGCTGATTTTTGTAAACAAAAGTTAGATATGATATGAACAACAACAATTTTCCTACTAGTTTTTAGTATATTCTTATAAAATAATATTTTTCAGACATACCAGTCGTTATTTTTTTTAGCCCGCATCATTTCTCTTTACACAAAAATTAAAATTCGAAGAAAATAATGCGTTTCAGCTTCAAAAATAATCCGCTGACTTACTTCTTTGTTTACTTCCCAAGTCCTCGGTTCACCTTTGATACTAAACGAGCACATTCAGTTTGACTTGTAGATTAAGTTTTGTGTAATAAAAAATAAAGCGGGCTAAAAAAAATAACGACAATACGTCTAGAAAATTACATTTTATAAGGATGTACTAGAAAACAGTAGGAAAATTGTTTTTAAAAAATTCAAAAAATATTAGTTGTTCCGTTGTTCATATCATATCTAACTTTTGTTTACAAAAATCAGCTGGAACACCAGTGACGTGAAAAATTCGACATAATAAGCCCTTTTCCTCGCAGTAACTACAAGTTACCGGGTAACCTTCTCTCTAAACTCGTCTAAACTCGTTTTCTGATTTTCTTCGCTGAGTAACACTAACTATGACGTCACCAGTAACCACACAGTGTAACCAGCGTGGCAGACGTGGTTGCTGAAATAATTTGAGGTTAAGATCGCTTTTTTTTGTTTTTTTTTTCAAATGTTTGATTTTAATATATATATTAACAACGAATTATGTTTGGTAACGGCAGAAAATGATGCACATCCCTTGAAGTTGGTACTATATCAATTCAACTGCAACTAGTCTTAAAATGTACTGCCTTTGGTGTTCTGTGGTACTGCGGCCTTACCACAGAATACCAAAGGAGCACCCTGTTTCCACCCCGATTCAAAAAACGCATCAGGTAACACTGCATTTAAAACTGGTGCAAATCCATGGCCTGTGATACGTTTTTTGAATCGGGGTGGGCATGCATTGATGGAAACAATGAATTATTTTCTGCATTTCGGAAATTTCTGGTAAAAACAAAAACAAACAATTGGAAATGTCATCCACAGCTGACTGTCTGACGTCATACAGCGGTTACTCCGAGTAACCGTGACGTCATTTCGAGTAACTTAAATGAGTGACTAGTAACCTCGAGAAAAAAGGCTTATTGTATAAGATCCGAACACCGGTCTATTCTATCCACCGTGCATAAATACAGGTCATACCCATGCACTCTTAAGCAGTGGCGGCTGCTACAGGGAGGGCAACGGGGCAGTGCCCTCCCAAAACTGGACAAAAAACAGCATTTTTAATTGATTTATTTTAAAAAAGTTAAATCTTCCCTTACGACAAGGTTGTCTAGTTCTTTTTATTATCTGTGGTTAACAACGAGCGATTAATTGGGTGAACTTTTTGTACGTAAATAACTACAAGCCGGCAGCGCCGCGCGAGGCAAGGATTCAATTTCTCCCGTTTTTCAGACATACCAGTCTATGAGTGGCTGTTCTCGCGCGGGGGCGGGAGAAATGTTTGTTTGAGTTGAGATCGTCCATCATCATCGTGCCTAAACGTTCGTTGCCCTTTCTAGTGTTGCCGGTTCTATCCTTAGTGAAGACGTATGAATTTGTTTTGACTTGGGGTTTGTCAGTAGTAAAAAGCATTGCCGGTTGCGTGTCATTGTTTGTTTTCGTTATCGTTTATTTATAAAATGGAATTAAATACCGTCGATTACATAATTAACTGTACAAATTTAAATACGTTGACATTTAAATCGATTACAAATAAAATCTTTAGGGCCACATAGACCGGACCTAAAAATTAACCAAAATTTTAGTGTAAGTAATGCCGAAGGGTGTTCCATAAAAACTTATAATAGAAAATTTAATAAAAAATTATACGATGCTCAAAACTGGTTGTGCGGTTGTGGAAAAAGTAATGTTTTTTTTTTGCTTTATTTGTCTTGTTATGAACGATCCACGAAGTGATCCTGCGTGCAAAGGGAATGTGTGATATCAAGCAATTTAGTGAAAAGTTAAAAAGACGCAAAGTAAGTGGTATTCATTTAAATAACCACATAGAATTTTCTATGCTAGGCAAGACTAATATTAGGTGCCAATTAAATAGTGCCTATAGGCAAAATATTACCGAACATAATAAAAATGTGACAAACATTAGACATATACTTAGTAGGTTAATAGACTGTTTAAAATTCTGTGGGATTTTTGAGGTTATAAAATATAAAAAAGAAAGGCGAATGGACTTTATCTATAAACAAATAAATTAAAAACTACACCAAGTAGCTGCTTGTTTGGAAAATACTGAAATAAAATTGTTTCGGTAAGTTTTTTATCTCATTTTTCATGCAATTTAAATGTCTGCCCCCCCAATTTATAACGTCACGAGCCGACCCTGTTCTTAAGGCCTTCACACACACATCCGTAGCATGGTGCATAGCATAGCATGGAGTTTCTTACGGAAATCCCATCACACACAAATCCGCATAAGGGCTTCCGTATGGCGCACAGGTATGTTTCGCTCCTTCTCTATCAATAAAGAGTGAAATAAAAATATTATCATAACCTAATTTTTTTTGTTTTAAAATAAACGAAGTTCTTTTATGGACAACAGTTTCTTTGATTTGTCCTATATTTAAAAAATCGCAGTCAGTTATTATTTTTTCACGTGTTTTCTACATGTGACATGGGATCACGTGATACGAAGACGTAATTCTATCGGCTACGCATAAGAGACCTCCGTAAAAAGTTCAACCTTATGGACTTCTCTTATGCAAATTTAATATGACCGCGGCTATTCGATTGCTGATTGGTTGAAAGCTCTATGCTACACGTTCTGCGGCCTATGCAACTTTGTGTGAGATCAGCTTTGCCGTGCAAAGCAAAACCTAGTAACTCCACTTACTCGAAAATAAGATTTTGATATCATTGAAATCGCCGTAAAAAACGGCGCCAGCCAGTTTTTCTAGAATGTGGCTATCTTGAAAAACAAGGAAGTTATGTAGTTAGTATGTAGTTAAATAAACTATAGTAAGTATGCAGTTAAATAAACTTCAAACTCTATTTCCCAAAACACTAGTTTTTGACTTACTAGGTTTCTGCGTTGCACGGCGGAGCTTTACACGCGATGCTTGAAGCCAGGACCCCCCTTAATTCTTAATGCTTCTTTTTCGGGTAGACAGGATTTCGGTAAATACGCATGCATCAGTTTTGGTGGTTTTGGAACATATTAAAGGTTTAGTTTGCGGATTAAATTTGTAGTTTTTTTTTAACTAACTAATTGTGCAGATTAATTGTGGACACCAATGTTTAATGGCATCTATAAACCACTCTTAACTTTATTAACAAATTGGAATGGCACTATCTTACTTCCAGGCGCGGATTATAGAGGGGGGGGGGGGTAATGTGGTAATTACCACCCTAGAAAAAAATATATGGACTTTTAGTTATTAAATATCGGGCTAACCGCATAAATACCCCCCTAGAAAAAAAATTATTACATAAATAGTGTTTCCATCGACCATTAACACCCACCCCCACCACTAGATTTTGGCCCAGATCCGCATTTGCTTGGTATGGATAGACATGAGACTCCCCCGAACATTTTACGAAGGGGAAGCAACTTGATGACCCAATGAACCTTCCCTGGCAGAGGGTGATTCCCCTCATTTAAATGTGCTTTTTGGCAGTTTTTTGATAATAACTCAAAAACTGTATCCAGAGATCATTTTTCCATCGATGTGTACATAAGCCCCTCCAAAAGCAGTGATGCACGTGCCATAGGCGTACCAAAAAGTGGTACATTTTTAAAATCTAAATTTTTGTTTTTGTTTGTGGGATTTTTTTATGAAAATTGAAACCTAAAGTGTGGAGAAAAGGACAAACCCCACTGAATCATTAAATTTAAAAACTGCTTGAAGTGCGCCAATGTGTTGGGCGCCAAGACGTCTTATTTTCTCGACCTCGCCATGGCTATAAAGCCCGCCATTTTATTAAACTTCTGCAAGTAACAACTTAATTGGTTCTTTAATTAGAGATAACAGAATCCGCCATTTCGTCCGTCTGTCCAAGGGCGTCGATAAAGAGGGGGGATAGCGGTAATAACCCCGCCCCAAGAATAAATATATGTAACTTATAGTACTATTTGTTTGAAACACGTAGACAATGATTGAGTAGACACAAACACCAGTATTTACTAAGACCTTAAAACTTAGCATTTTAGACCTGGTTTAAGTATCAAGTCTATACAGTTAATACCGACCGGTTTAAGTATATTTTTTTAATACTCACAGGTCAAATAACTGCAAAGATTTGGTTCACCCTAATGTGCAGTGTGATAGTAAGCATTTCTTAGTGAGTTTCATCTCATATAAATTTAAATTAACTTTGGAAATAAATAAAAACCGCATAAAAATTTTATCTAAATTTATGAATTCTAATCCGTGCAGTCAGGATTCTCGTTAAAAATAGTCTCAAATTGTAGTAAGCCCTGAGAGGTGCTTTAAAGTTCGAAAAACATTAGAAATAATCCATGATGGATAAAAACACTTATATACAAAAATTTTCAAAGCTAAATAATATATAAATAACTTAAAACTATGTACAAAACAATTGAACATCGGTTTAATCATCGCTAACTTGTCTACAAAATTAACATAAAAAATAGCGAACAGCTCACTGACTTTTTATTGGACATCTCCTAGTGACGTTTGGAGGTTTAAATATGGCTACCATTTTTAAACCAAAATATTATATTCTGTTTATTTATTTCTAACCTTCCTGTAGAAATAATATATTTGTTACAACGAAAAAAGATGAGCCATATCGCAATGTATTTATGAACAATTTATAAAAATATTAAAAACTTTTGCATTTATTGGAAATATAAGTTAAAACTTTATTTACTTTACACCCTGTGTTTAAAATTTTATACATATTACATGTGTTTGATTTCGTAATAATACCCCTCCCGAGAAAAAAAAAATTCGACGTCCCTGTGTCCGTCGCTAAGTAGGCAAGTCTGTGCTCTGCTGTTTGCTACACACAGCAACAGTTTTTCTTTAAATAAAGCTAATACCAAAGATAAACTCAACTAATACTACGCGACAAGGAAAAAACCCCAGAAAAAAATTAAAAAGAAAAAAAAAATCTTAACAAATTCTTCTATTTTGATTTCTAAGTAGGTACTTACTTATGTAAGCCTGTACTTTATTAAAAACTTATTTAAGCTAAAATAAAGCTACTAACTAATAATTATTCTAACTGAAGCCCAAACATAGCGTTTTAATTGAGGTTTAAAAAAAATATAAATTTTTTAAATTTGCTTTTTTTATCATCTACACAATGTCTTGAAAACACGATTTGAAATTCTTCTACGTGGAATTGAGTGTACAGTCGCCCGACATATAAATTACCTTATGATCAAAACGTATTGTTTAATAAAAATAAAAACAATTCTTAAAATCAATAATCTGATTTTAAAAAACATTTCTGGCCTTGCAAAAAGGCCAGGGCGAGGCAGAACGCCCCTCGGAGGTCCTAGCTGCCCTCTAGCAACAACTCCGAACAGTTTATTTTTTACTTGTCAAATCATGGCCAACTCTATTTACTCCAATAACTTTGTTTACTTAGATATTTTAATAAGTATTTAACAAGCAACAAATCGGTTAATATAATAGGATATAATGCAACTAATAAACAATACAGCGGTATTTGTTTATATGTGAAAGAAATTTTTAAAAAAAATTAACTTTTTTATTTTAAGGGTGTTGATTTAAATTCCAGTATGGCAAATTTTAAATTAATGGTTTTTTCTTTATTTTTTGTAGATTTTCACGATAATGATAGTTTCAGTGTTCTTGCCAGAGGGCAGTGTTCTGCCGCCCCTCGGCCATTTTGCAAAGGCCAGAAATGTTTTTTAAGACGATTATTAATCTTAAAAATTGTTTTTATTTTTATTAATAAAAAATACCTTATGGCCATAAGGTAAATTAGACGTCGGGCGACGCCGACGGTACAATCAATTCCAGATAGATTTTAAAATCGTGTTAATAATTAGTTAAGGAGATTATGTAGATTATTAAAAAAGCAAATTCAAAAAATGTATTTTTTTTTCTTGAAACCTCGAATAAAAGAAGTTGTGAATAATTAGTTATGAACATAGACGGGTTAATGAACCCGTCTATGTCCTAAACTTTGCCATTTTGTATTAAATTATCAAAAGGGGGTGCTTCTGGTGTTTTTTTAAATTTTCTTTACTTCAGAAGTTATACCGACACCCCCCACTTTTCAAGAGCACGCGCCGCGACTGCTTAATTTCTATGCTATTATGAACTTATTTTTCTTCTGGTTTATCTGATGATTGATTTAATTTGCTATAGTTAATAATATAACTAGGTCCTACCTAATATTTTGTAAAATCAGATACGCCCTTTTGAGTTAACACGGCAGAGTATGTGTAAACGTCAAAAGACAAGGAAGGATGGACCCATAATTTCGATACTGCATTGTTGTCAAGTGGGTTAAGTAACGCTTCTTGTGGAACTGCCCTATCCCATCGCATCTTAAGTCACAGCTTGTTTTATTCGAGGTTTCAAGAAAAAAAATACATATTTTAAATTTATTTTTTTTATAATCTACACAATGTCGTTGACTAATAAAACATGATTTTAAAATCTTCTATGCGAAATTGATTGTACAGTCGTCCGACATATAAATTAGCTTATGGTAATAAGGTATTTCTTATTAATAAAAATAAAAACAATTTTTGAAATTAATAATCTGACTTTAAAAAACATTTCTGGCCTTTACAAAAAGACCAGGGGGAGGCAGAACACCTCTGGGAGGTCCTAGCTGCTCTCTGGCAACAACACTTAAACTATCATTATCGTGAATGAAAATGAAGAAAATACCATTAATTTACAATTTTTCATACCTGGGATTTAAATCAACGCCCTTGGAAGTAGATATAATAAAAATATTAAAAACTAATTTTTAATTTTCTATAATATATTGCTTTTCAAAAAAAATTGTACACCTATCATGGTTTTTTATATTGCAGGTGTACAAATTTTTTTGATAAGTAGTATATATAAAAACTTGCTACACTTATAAACAAATACTGCTGTATCGTTTATCAGTTGCATTATATCTTATTATATTCACCGATTTCTTGCTCGTTAAATACTTATTAAAATATCTTAGTAAACAAAGTTTATGAAGTAAACAGAGTTGGCCATGATTTGACAAGTAAAAAAGCAACTGTTCCGAGTTTACGCTAAACGTCAAATTTAATTCCTTAGATAGATTATTGTTAAGTCTAAAAGTTTTGTTTGTTTTTTAAAACATGATAAGACTTAAAAGTCATGAAGATTGCAGACAATCGGTTTGTTTTTGTTGTTTCAATAAGGCCCGTAAAAAACTATTAATATATTCTCTTAGTCCTAAGTCAGAAAACTACATAAAAAATCTTAAACGTTGCGTTTGTTCTTATAATAGTGAACATATCTAAATAAATTTCTAGTTCCTTGTAAACAACAATTTTTTTTCTTTGCATACTTTTCACTAAATTCCGACTCATTTAATAAATCTGGTTGGTTTATGCATTTTTTGGGAAGTATTTTATTTTTTTGTCGACCGTACACGTAAATCCACATAGAATTTATGACATTTTAACTAGACTCATGTCCTAAAGAAAATGTATATTTTTTTTTCTTGAAACCTTAATTTTTTTGTTGCCAGAGGGCAGCTAGGACCTCCGAGGGGTGTTCTGCGGTCTTTTTGCAAAGGCTAGAAATCTTTTTTAAAATCAGATTATTGATTTTATTTTTATTCATAAAAGATGCAAAAGTATTTTATATATCGGGCGACTGTACAGTCAATTCCACATAGAAGATTTTAAATCGTGTTTTATTTATCAGGGATATTGTGTAGATTATAAAAAAAACAAATCTAAAAATTGTATATTTTTGTTCTTGAAACCTTGAACAAAACAAGCTGTGAAGTTAGTTTCCCCTACTACACTGGAGCAGGGGCAAATCTGGGAACTTTATATGGGGGGGGGGGGGGCAGCGTAATTAATATTGCATAAAACTATTTTGCATAGTGACCAGATGTATTCTTTGTATGAAAACTATATATATTTTGAGATTTGAGGGGGGGAATTTTCCCTTTTTCCCATCCCGTAGATCCGCGCCTGACTTGAGTCACGCTCTCAATTTTGAAATGAGGGAAAATAACGCAATCAGCAGTTTCCATGAACTTTCTGATAAAAAATATAATTTTTATAGCTTTAAATAGTTTTAAAAAATCCAATTTGAAACTTGATAGGTATAAAATGAATGAATGTGTGAAAGGAAAGTCCCCGTACCAAAAGCAACAAGTCAGCAGTAAATCAAAGTGATTACAATGCTGTTGCAGGAGGTGAAAATACTTATTACCACACTTGAATGGAACATCAACTCGTGTTATAAAACAATGAGCGGAATGCCGGCTTCATTGTTCCATCGCACACTCACAGAATTAAGAAAAAGGAAGAAGAAAAATCCATAAATTACACATATTACAATTTTTTAACATTTTAAACGTTGGTTAATTTTTTTTATTATTTTCTGGTAATTGGGTAGCGCTCATTTCAAATCTGCGCTTGCTATTTTGGTATCACGAAAGAGTTTTTTTCAAAATAGTAAAATCCAAAAATAAAGAACAAACCTGATTCAATTCATATAAGCGTTATTTGACGGAAACCTCTGTCAAATAACAATAGAAGCTAGTTTTATAATATATTTTAAAAAATTTTAAAAACAAACAAAATATAAAATACAGGAGCTACCCTTGGAAATGGTTATTTATTCTATACTACTGTTCATTTTTCAGAGAAGCTTATTTTGGTTGTTTTATTTAGCTAAAGGAAGGTCCTTTAAAGACCAACTGTAATCGGCCATCACATTTGCGTCGCCTTTTTCCATCTCTTTAATATATCTTGATAAAATCTTTCACCTTGCTCTTCACTCACGTCTGATTTTCGGGGAAACAGCCCAAATGGGAATGTAAAAAGTGAAGTTTTATGCCCATATTGCAACCAAGAATCCAAAATTTTTTTCGGAATATTTTTAAAGATCTCTCAAGTTTTTTCCATATTTCAATTTTTATTTGATAGTAGAAATATTTTAAGTAATAAGTATTTAGAACAATTTCCTTCTATGTTTAACATGGCAACGGCTTAACAACATTGTTTAATAAGCTCAACTTTTACTTGAAGTGTCCATTTACTAAGTAAATCTTTTTGGGGATCAATAACACCTAGATTTAACATGGGGTCTAGGAACTTTATTTGAGGTGGGAAATATCATAATAAATATTGCATAAAACTTTTTTTGCACACCGGCCAGGAGGTGTTATTCTGTGTGTAAAAACTAAATATAGTTTAGTTAGAGATTTTTGGGAGAAAATTTCCCCTTTTTCCCTCCCGTAGATCCGCGCCTGGAATTAAATTTTGATTTCAGGTTAAAATACTCAAAAATTAAGAAAATCGTATGAAATTATATTTTTCTTTAAATGTGCTCCCATGAACTTCTGAGTTTTCAACATTAATCTAACATTACCCTAAAATAAACAATGCAGACCTATGTTTTCCAATTGACAAAAAAAAATTAAAATTACAAGAGCACTTAGTTTGTCCAATAAGCATTTTATAATATAGCATTTAATTTTTAGTGTCTAATTAGATCAAAGTATTCTCAGAAATTTGCAGGCTACATTACATCTCTTAAACCAGAAGAGCATTTAGCTTGTCAATAAGGCGTTTGTAACTAGTATTCTACTCGGTATTTTAAGAAGTGATCATAAAAGTTGACATTATACGCTCGACAATAAGAATGCTTCTATAAAGTTTTTGGTTACTTCAAGGATAAATAAAGATTCATCAATCCCTGGTTACTCTATTTCAACTATTCCATCCCAGTTCCCTGCATCGTCTTCTAACCTCCAGTTCACTACTTCTTCCTCTATGCCTTTACCGTTCGCATTATAACTTTTACTCCATATTATTCAGAATTTTCTTTATTTCTGTGAAAACAATGCAGTCTCATTCTGATTCATTAATAAGCGATCACGAAATTCTAATAAGAAATTCATTAGAAGGCGGAGACCCGGTTTCGCCTCGTCCTGTGGCAGTATTCTTGAATCTCCCCGAGTGAGTACTCCCCGGGGAGTGACAACGAGTGAGCACTCCCTCGTTTCTCACCGTATTGCATAAATGCAAGATTCTTGGTTTGGGGAATACATGAAAAGTGATATGAAATGAGCGCACTGTTGCCAATTTTCAGATGACAGCACGTGACAATTTTGACCAATAAAAAAGCAAAAAAAATTAACAGACAATTAACCAAATACAGTTATGTGTTGAAGGGATGTAACCCCAATTTTTATTTCCTTGATTTTTTGTTTCTGGACATGGATGGACAAAAAATGAGTTATATTAAATTTGCCCCAAGATTTTTTATTTAGTTTTTATTTAAATATGACTTATTTTTTCTTAAATAATAGCTCTGTCCTTATGTTATGAGATCAAAATTTGTGTTAAATCTAACCGCGTTCAATTGAGCAAACATATCCTAACCGGTGTGTCGACCACCAGCATTTTGCAAAAAAAATGTCCCCACAAAAAAGTCGTTCTTCGAAAAAAAATGTTTTTTCAAAAAACTAATTTACAAAAAAAAACTAAAAATATTTTTTTTACAAAAATTATTTTTGAAAATAATACTTTCTTAAAAAGTAGTTTCTTTAAAAACTAATTTATAAAAAAAAAACTAAAAATTTGTTTTAATAATAATTTTTCAAAAAGCAATTTAAAAAAAAATATATTTAGCCCAAAAAGATTTAATGGTGGAGTTTATCAAGGAAAAGCCTGTAATGGAAGCCAAAAAATATACATCAACATTTACAAAACACAGGGAAAAGACTTTAAAAAAACAAAACCCACACATAACCAAAACAACATTTTCTAGGTTATCTCAGAGTTTTTGACAAAAGTCACCACGTCGGCACCTATCGAGATCTCCCCGGTGAAAAGTCGCCAAAATGTCACACGTTTTTCGGGTGAGAATTTCAAGAATACGATTGGGGGAGAAACGCCCACTTTCGCTCGAATTTCGAGGAGTACTTGCTCGGGGAGATTTCAAGAATAACGCCACTGGCATTACTTTCGAAATTAAAAATTCGGCTAGGAAATTAGTGAGCTGAATTTACAGGAACCTCTTAAGCAAAGAAAAAAGTGTAAAGCCCCCATTACACGGCGTGTGAAGTGAACTGACGCGCCACACGTCCGGAGCTTCACGCAGCTTACCGGGTCCCGTCGACTGGCGGTAACGCAATTTTCAATGGAACTTCGCCCGCCTGGTACGGCTTTTCACACGCCGTGTGAAAGCGTCCTAAGCAGGACGTTTATTCTTGACTGTCTGATGAATCCACCGGTGTGTGAGCGCTCACCTCACCTCACGGGCCGTCAAGAATAAACGTCCAGAAGGTCCATCAAACCGAACACGCACTCATCTTAAAACTTAAGAACTTCCTCTCATACAAATCGGTATCATGGAAGTTTGGCGGTAAATTTAAATTGGGAATAAATAATATTGTTGTTCTTGAGCCCAAAAAAACATAAAATTGTAAAAATATCTGTTTTTTTTTTCGTTAATTAGCTCCCCTGTCCTTCTTTTGATAGGTCGAAATCGGTGTTAACATAAACCTCTTAGTGAATTAATTGCAAACAGGGACTGATGAATCTTATAAACTAGAGTCCAACACGCTCTGCCGACCTTTTTTTAAGGTGGGCCTTCCTCAATGAAAAGGCCGTATTTGCTATAGCAATTCCTATGTAGATACCGCGTGTTCATTAAGCATTACAGTAGAAATGTTGCAGTGAAGGACGCTTTAATTACATACATTAATAATTCGGTTTTGATAAAAGTTACCTTCGAACATTCAATTTTCTAAGGATGTTACACAAAGCTTCGGTTTTGCTCTTGTCTTGTTTTGATGAATGACGTCTTTGATAATGTCTGCGGTTATTAATAATTTCGTTTTTGACATTGGACTGTTAGGGCCTGTCCTTAAATTACGTAACACAAAAATTCCGAAATTTTGACTCCCCCACCCACTTGTAACGCACCTGTAACGAAACCGCTGACCCCCCCTACAAAATTACGTGACGTTTGCTACTAACTACCCCCCCCCCGACTTGTTTTATTAAAAACATTTAAAAAAAAATGCCATCCATACCGTAGGAAAATGGAAGAATATTGGGAGGCTCTGGTTTAAAATAGCGCTGTTTAAAACAGCGCGTGATATTATACCGCTGCTTTAAAATAGTGTGTAACAAAATAGCGCCGTTTTAAAATAGTCTCTATAACGAAATACTTTTGGTAATAGCGCTAGCACAGAAGGCTGAGGCGCTAGTAACAAAATAGCGCCAGTAACTTCACCAAGTCATCCATACCACCACTTACAGATAAAAATACTCACTTAGCCACAACATCAGAGGAAAAAGCCAATATGCTGGCCAAAATCTTTTCCTCCAACTCAAACCTAACAGTGCCAAATGGAAAAACTCCACCGTTCATTGAAAGGGTTTCCCACAGTATGCCAGAGGTACCCTTTTGTCACAGAGAAATACGAAAATCCCATAAAAAGTTGGATACAAACAAAGCAATGGGTCCAGATGGCATTCCCGCGATAGTACTCAAAAATTGTGCTAGCGAACTCACCCCAACTTTCGCAAAATTATTCAATTTATCTTATAGGCAAGGAGTATATCCATCATCATGGAAGTCTGCCGCAGTACAACCCATTCCAAAGAAAGGAAAAAAGACAGATCCGTTAAACTAGAGACCAATTGCTCTACTTCCGGTGATATCAAAAGTAATGGAAAGAGTTCTGAACAATCACCTAACGAAGTACTTGGAAAAGTACAAAATTATTAACGACAGCAATACGGATTTCGAAAATATAGGTCAACTGGCGATTTACTTACATACGTCACTCTCTTATGGCAAAAAGCGATTGAGTTGCGAGGTGAAACAAGAACAATTGCCTTAGATATATCTAAAGCATTCGATAAAGTCTGGCATGAAAATCTGCTCAACAAGCTCAAAGCAACGGGATTGTCGCCGAGACTTTGCACTTGGTTTGAAAGTTACCTTAAGGATAGATTCATTTATGTCGCACTGGATGGCCGGAACTCCAACTCTTACCAAATAAATGCTGGTGTGCCACAGGGAGCAATCCTTTCGCCAACACTTTTTCTGATCCTGAAAATCCACTTTATTGCTTTGCAGATGATGGAAATGTAGTCTCCTCAGTCATACCACCCACATGTCTCTCCGCACGTGAATTCCATTACCTTAGACTAACTGAAATATCACAGATAAATAACGACTTGGAGATAATAGAGGACTGGGGCAACAAAAACCTTGTACAGTTCAACGCGCAGAAAACCCAAGCAGCTCTGTTTTCAAAAAAGACCAGCACCGGTGAGCCAAACATCATGCTATCTGGAAGTGCTGTCGCATTGCAGAGCCAGTTGAACATCTTATGAGTCACTGCAGAGACCAACATGTCTTGGCACAGTCACGTGGCAGATATAGCTAAAAGAGCGTCCCAAAAGCTTGGGGTGCTATTTCGTACAAGACATCTGTATACACCAAGCCAACTGCTGACACTCTACAAAGCCCAGATTCGACCAACTATGGAGTACTGCTCACATATATGGAGTGCGGCACCCAAACATACCTTAATGCTTTTGAACACCGTGCAAAAACGAGCTATCAAGCTGATCAATGACCCCGCACTTACCCGTAGCTTGGATAGTCTCGAACATCGAAGAACTGTGGGCGATCTATCTCTCTTCTACAGGTATTATCACGGAAAATGCTCTGAAGAGTTGGCACGTATGATCCCCCCAGGAGTAGCACCTACTAGGCGAACACGTCAAACAGACGGTAACCATCAATTTATTGTCAAAATAGAGGAACCAAGAACCTCATTATATCAGAATTCATATCTCTGGAGAACAGCATCGCTGTGGAATAAACTCCCTGCGACAGTTTTCCCTGCAGGTTACAACCTGAACCGTTTCAAAACCAACACACACCAACATTTCCGCGCACTTGCCAGTAAAAAAAAAAAAAAGAAACGGTGTACCAAATAACGAAATAGCGCTAATAATCCAATAATAATAATGTTTTAAAACAGCGCCAATATCAAAAAAAAAGAGAAAACCTGACTTGACGTAACACGACTTGATCTAACCTAACCTAACCTGACAACCTAAACAAACATGATAAACCACCCTATCTATCTGATCTCGTTTTGCTCGCCGGTTGCGACACAAGCCACACGTTGTAATAAGGTTAGGTTAGGTTGGGTTATCATGTTAGGTTAGGCTAGATCAAGTCAAGATATGTCAGGTTGTGCCAGGTCAGGTTTTCTTTCTTTTTTCGAAATAAACGCTTTTTAAAACCGTGCCATTTCGTTACTGGCGTTATTTTAAAATACCGGTATTTTTTACGCCCTGTTAAAATTCAGCGCTATTTTATTATGCGCTATGTCGTTCCTGGCGCTATTTCGTTACGTGCTATTTTGATATTAGCGCCATTTTGTTACTGGCGTTATTTTAAAACAGCGCTTATTTAGTAGAGCGCTATTTTAAAATAACACTCAAACAATAGCTGTTGCCTTCAAATTTAACATGGACTGATAAAATAAAAATTAAATCAAAAATAATATTTTTCTGATTTAATTTTCTCAGTTATTAATCAGTGCATGTTAAATTTGAAAATTTGAACTTACATATCTCAAAAACAATTATTGTTTTTAAGAAAATCCAGATGGATTATTTTAAATGTTACACCCTTTATTGTTTGTTTATATATTTAAAAAAGCCATCTTGTATTTAAAAAAAAAACCTTTTTACGAAAAAAATTTATTAATTGCGTTTGTAGGCAAACGATGTTACGTAACGCAATCCTGGACACCCCCCCCCCAACCCCTGTAGCGCTGCATAACGACGACGACTAACCCCTCCCCCCCTTTATGCATTACGTAATTTAAGGACAGGCCCTTGAACCATTTTTTTTATGATCTTGGACTAATTTTTATTTATGATAATTTATACGGGCCCAAACGGATGACTTTAGCACGCAATCCTCAGATATCGGATACCTAGAACTAGAAGCAAAATTTATTTATACAATACACACATAATTTACCAGAAATTTGCCTCGCTTATATAGGTGATTCGTTATACAGCCAAGCTGCTGTCATGTTAAATTTAAATCGCAGTGTTAGTTTGTAAAACTAAAACCGAATATCTAAACTATAAAACAAATCAAAAAGGTTTATGCTTAATTTTGCAATATAGGTAACTGGGGAAAATAATGTTTCCAAGTCCAATGGGAAATTAAAATTAAATAGCTAACAGTAGTTTGTGTTCGACTTTCCGCAGTAGCGTACGTAGAAATTGTGTTCCCGGTTTGAGGGGGTGGGGGCGGTCTAGGACAACTGGGCGCCGCCAACTCGGCGCCGCCAACTGGGCGCCGCCAACTCGGCGCCGCGAACTGGGCGCCGGGCCAACTCGGCGCCGCCAACTGGGCGCCGGCCAACTCGGCGCCGGACTAAATTTTTTTTTTTTGATAAAATGTGTAGATGAAAAATAAAATATATTATTTATATAAAAACATCTTTAAAAAATCCTTTACGCAATATTTTTTACAAGCTTTTATTTAGCTTCAGATGTTCTGTCTAACTAACTATCTATCAAATCTTGTGAAGCGTTTTTGACAGACGTAGTGGTCCCATGACAATACAACATTAAGAAAAAAATATCCTCCCACCCTACCCCCACCCCTTCTATAGAAAAATGTGTTTTTGACACACTTCCCGTTATCCGATTTGGATAAAATTTGGTATACACATAGTGGTCCGATGATAATACAACAATAAAAAAAAATATCCTCCCACCCCTACCCCCACCCCCTTCTATAGAAAAATTTGTTTTTGACACACATCCCGTAATCCGATTTGGATGAAATTTGGTATACATATAGTGATCTGATGACAATACAATATTAAGAAAAAAATATCCTCCTACCTCTACCCCCACCCCCTTTCATAGAAAAATGAGTTTTTGACACACTTCCCATTATCCGGTTTGGATGAAATTTGGTATTCACATAGTGGTCCGATGACAATACAACATTAAAAAAAAAATATCCTCCCACCCTACCCCCACCCCCTCCATAGAAAATGCGTTTTTGACACCCTTCCCATTATCCGATTTGGATGAAATTTGGTATACATATAGTGGTCCGATGACAATACAACATTGAAAAAAAAATCCTGCCAATCCCACCCTCACCCTCATCTATTGAAAAATGCGTTTTTGACACCCTTCCCATTATCCGATTTGGATGAAATTTGGTATTCACATAGTGGTCCGATGACAATACCATATTAAAAAAAAATATCCTCCCACCCCTACCCCCACCCCCTTCCATAGAAAATGCGTTTTTGACACCCTTCCCATTATCCGATATGGATGAAATTTGATACACACGTAGTGGTCCCATGACAATACAACATTAAGAAAAAAATATCCTCCCACCCCTACCCCCACCCCCTTCCATAGAAAATGCGTTTTTGACACCCTTCCCATTATCCGATTTGGATGAAATTTGGTATACATATAGTGGTCCGATGACAATACAACATTGAAAAAAAAATCCTACCACTCCTACCCCCACCCTCATCTATGGAAAAATGCGTTTTTGACACACTTCCCATTATCCGATTTGGATGAAATTTGGTATACATATAGTGGTCCGATAACAATACAACAATAATGAAAAAATGTCCTCCCACCCCTACCCCCCACCCCCTTCCATGAAAAATGCGTTTTTGACACACTACTTCAAATGACTTTTATAAAATTTGGTATATGCATAAAGGCCCGATGGCAATACAGCCCAAACAAAAAATATATTTCTAACTCTACCCCCACCCTCTCCTTCCCCCTATAGAAAAATGAGTTTCCAAATAACTCACGATCAGCGCTTTCATTATAATCTAGAATAAACTCTATTTATTTACTTCTGCATTTTTCTGCTAGATTGATTCTTGCAAATAGTGATATTTAATTGATACGGATATCTTATCGTAATAACATCGTCAAAATTATATATATTTTTTTTAATGTTGTATTGTCATCGGACCACTATGTGAATACCAAATTTCATCCAAATCGGATAATGGAAAGTGTGTCAAAAACATTTTTCTATGAAAGGGGGTGGGGGTAGAGGTGGGAGGATATTTTTTTATTAATATTGTATTGTCATCGGATCACTATATGTATACCAAATTTCATCCAAATCGGATTATGGGAAGTGTGTCAAAAACGCATTTTTCTATAGATGAGGGTGGGGGTAGGAGTGGAAGGATTTTTTTTTATTGTTGTATTGTCATCGGACCACTATGTGAATACCAAATTTCATCCAAATCGGATAATGGGAAGGGTGTCAAAAACGCATTTTCTATGGAAGTGGTGGTAGAGGTGGGAGGATATTTTTTTTAATGTTGTATTGTCATCTGACCACTATGTGAATACCAAATTTCATCCAAATCGGATAATGGGAAGTGTGTCAAAAACATTTTTCTATGGAAGGGGGTGGGGGTAGGGGTGGGAGGATATTTTTTTCTTATTGTTGTATTATCATTGGACCACTATGTGTATACCAAATTTTATCCAAATCGGATAACGGGAACTGTGTCAAAAACAAATTTTTCTATAGAAGGGGTGGGGGGGGGGGTAGAGGTGGGAGGATATTTTTTTCTTATAATGTATTGTCATTGGATCACTATATGTATACCAAATTTGATCCAAATCGGCTAATGGGAAGTGTATCAAAAACTCATTTTTCTTTGAAAGGGGGTGGGGATAGAGGTGGGAGGACATTTTTTTATTAATATTGTATTGTCATCGGATCACTATATGTATACCAAATTTCATCCAAATCGGATTATGGGAAGTGTGTCAAAAACGCATTTTTCTATAGATGAGGGTGGGGGTAGGAGTGGTAGGATTTTTTTTTATTGTTGTATTGTCATCGGACCACTATGTAAATACCAAATTTCATCCAAATCGGATAATGGGAAGGGTGTCAAAAACGCATTTTCTATGGAAGGGGTGGTGGTAGAGGTGGGAGGATATTTTTTTTAATGTTGTATTGTCATCTGACCACTATGTGAATACCAAATTTCATCCAAATCGGATAATGGGAAGTGTGTCAAAAACATTTTTCTATGGAAGGGGGTGGGGGTAGGGGTGGGAGGATATTTTTTTCTTATTGTTGTATTATCATCGGACCACTATGTGTATACCAAATTTTATCCAAATCGGATAACGGGAACTGTGTCAAAAACAAATTTTTCTATAGAAGGGGTGGGGGGGGGGTAGAGGTAGAAGGATATTTTTTTCTTATAATGTATTGTCATTGGATCACTATATGTATACCAAATTTGATCCAAATCGGATAATGGGAAGTGTATCAAAAACTCATTTTTCTATGAAAGGGGGTGGGGATAGAGGTGGGAGGACATTTTTTTATTAATATTGTATTGTCATCGAATCACTATATGTATACCAAATTTCATCCAAATCGGACTATGGGAAGTGTGTCAAAAACGCATTTTTCTATAGATGAGGGTGGGGGTAGGAGTGGTAGGATTTTTTTTAATTGTTGTATTGTCATCGGATCACTATGTGAATACCAAATTTTATCCAAATCGGATAATGGGAAGGGTGTCAAAAACGCATTTTCTATGGAAGGGGTGGTGGTAGAGGTGGGAGGATATTTTTTTTTAATGTTGTATTGTCATCAGACCACTATATGTATACCAAATTTCATCTAAATCGGATAACGGGATGTGTGTCAAAAACAAATTTTTCTATGGAAGGGGGTGGGGGTAGGGGTGGGAGGATATTTTTTTTATTGTTGTATTATCATCGGACCACTATGTGTATACCAAATTTTATCCAAATCGGATAACGGGAAGTGTGTCAAAAACACATTTTTCTATAAAAGGGGCGGGGGTAGGGGTGGGAGGATATTTTTTTCTTAGTGTTGTATTGTCATGGGACCACTACGTGTGTACCAAATTTCATCCAAATCGGATTATGGGAAGTGTGTCAAAAACGCTTCACAAGATTTGATAGATAGTTAGACAGAACATCTGAAGCTAAATATAAAAGCTTGTAAAAAATTGCGTAAAGGATTTTTTAAAGATGTTATTATATAAATAATATATTTTATTTTTCATCCACATATTTTATCAAAAAACAATTTTTAGTCCGGCGCCGAGTTGGCCGGCGCCCAGTTGGCGGCGCCGAGTTGGCCCGGCGCCGAGTTGGCCCGGCGCCGAGTTGGCCCGGCGCCCAGTTGGCGGCGCCGAGTTGGCGGCGCCCAGTTGGCGGCGCCCAGTTGGCGGCGCCGAGTTGGCGGCGCCCAGTTGTCCCATTCCGGGTGGGGGGGGGGGGGGGGGTTCGGTTCGAACCTATCTGAACCGAAACCCGCTTTTTTTTTGTAATTGAGTTATAATTTAGGTATGGATGAATTCGGATTCTACGCAAAAATGGAAAACATTTTTTTAACGACATCTTTTAGCAGTGGCGGATCCAGGATTTCCATAGGAAAGGGGCCAAAAAGGCAGCAAAAATCAAAGTATTTTTTATTAGCGGTATTTGATAGATCTGAGGTGTGAAATTTAGTATTTAAAGGAGATTATGGCGCCGCAGACGAATTTTTTTTTAAAAACTAAGTAGAATTTGTGGCAAATAGTAAATAAGTGATGCTGCTAAACTAAAAAATAAGGTAAATGTGTGGAGCTACTGTCTTTTAGATGCAGTCTAACACGGGTCGGGCCTCAGAGATACTTTGATTATTTTCATTTTCAATACGTACACATCAAATGTGATAATGTTTTTTATCTTAAACAAGTAATTGTTATGTTACCTTTGTAAACCTACAAAAAGCATATGATGCCGTTCTAGTAGAAAAATTATGGATAGTGTTAGAAAAAACTTATATCAATCATACATACACAAAAGCGATAAAAGATATAAAAAGAATCAAAATCTAAAATTAAAATTGGAAATCGCCTTTTAAAAGAATTTCTGGTAATGACAGGCTTAAGGGATGTATCTCTCCGCCTTTTTTTACAATATATATCGCAGTAGCTCTAAAAAAGTGGAAACGTAAAGTACACGGCATGGAAATACAACTTAACGACCGATTTACCATATATACAGTACAGTTTGCTGACGACCGAGTAATTATAGCTTATGATGAAGAAGACATGGAGTATATGATGAGAAATTTAACGGAAGAATATCAAAAGTGAGGGTTAACAGTGAACGTGGACAAGACACGTGTGTATACTTGGGTGTCACATTTGATAAGACAGGAACAGACTGTAAAGAACTGAAAAAATGAATAGTAAAAGCAAAATAACGTTATAGAAGACACCCACGCTGTTGCATGGAATAGAGCTATGTCGCGTAATAGAAAAATACAAAGCAAAAATGGAAAGTGTCGAAATGGTTGCAAAAGAACATCAATGAGAATATCTAGAACAGATCATATAAGAAATGAAATCATAAAAGAAAGAAATGTGAATCGAGGGAAGCTTAACGGATGACATCACTAAAAGAAGACTGATATGGTAGGGCCATGTACAACGGATGAACGACGAAAGATTACCAAAGCAGGTCCAAGAATGGCAACATTCAATCCAAAGATCAACAAGTCAAGAAAACCTGATAGAAGATGATTGTCAGGATTGAAGGAGGTGGAGAATAGGCGTCGGACAACTTAGAAAAACGTTCTAAGCCGACATAGTAGTAGTGCAAATCTAATACATTTTTTAGTTTATTTCGGTATACGGATAGTCAACTGTCTCTATCTTCTTAATTCTCGTGGTGATGCCTAACTGTTGCGGATATTGGCAATCATCATGGCAATTCGTTTCCATAGTTGCAATAAGTTTCGTAACTATTCGTAAATGTCGAGGTCTTGTTTTGTAGGATAGGTATTGTTATTATTAAATGAAAAATGAATAGCTATTGTAAAAACTAGAACAAAAATTTAAACAATATTTCTAGGAAACATGCGATGTTTTTAATTAACACATATTTTATGCAGTGGATCAGAATTTTTTTTTAAATCTGCAGATTTTTTTTATACCTATGGTGGGCACCAGATGTAAAAAAAGGGATTTTTAAAAAGCAATCAATTCTCACCAGGATGTTTTTAATTTCATCAAAATCCGATCAGTAGTAATGAATTTATAGGGAAATAAATGCAGACATGATTGGCAAGGCAATCGTATAATATTCAAAACAATGGTTGAAACAAAAATACGTTTTTTTAGAACAACTAAACCGATTTTGCTGATTCGTACCTTGGGGTGCGTGGCAAGAATGCAGCTTTTTTACTGATTTAAAAAAATAATTCAAACATGTTCGCAACCCAAGAATAAACGAGCATCTTTGACCGGTACAATTTAACTTCGTCCGCCATCTTGGATTTTGAGATGGAGGACAAACAAATATATTTAGTCAAAACTCTGATTAATGCTCTGCCAAGTGCAGCTTGTCCCATTAAAATCGATGGTGTAGTTCAAAAGTTATAATGAAAAAAAAAATTGTCCGGTTTTTTTTGGCCTACCCGGTATATCTACGCATTAGTTCTTACACTGTCGACACACAAGTTCTTATAATTCGTGACCCTACTAGTTCATAAAATTCTGAGCATTTAATAATAGCTCTATGTTCAAAAGTTTCAAATCAAGTGTTCATTTCTTCTGGTTTAACGTCCATGCCTCACATGGACCTAAAGCTTATAGACTTTAGTTCTAGTAAAAAAATAGCAAAGCATAAACCGCATTTTTTTACTAAATTGAAATTTTTTACACAAATTACTTTAATTTCCAAAACTTTTCGCCTTCGGCGCATTTTATCTACAGGCGGTGATAAACTTCAGTGGTCAGACGTATATTAAGAAGCGCAATTTGATTGTTTGATATACTTGGAGGGATCGTTAACTCTATACAGATCTACGACTGTGCAAAGTTTGAGTTTCGTAGCTCATTTCATTCATTGAAATGTTTCAAGAAAGGATGGTACAGCAGTTTCCGCGGGAACTTGGCGGAGCATTGCCGTGCCCCAAGATAAACGAATTCCGATAGATTTTCTGTTATAAACTGATAGCAGCAGTTGTAAGGACCTATAACCTTCAATTTATTTTATTTTTTTATAAAAAATAGGCTCATAAGTAAAATTACAAAATCCTATAGGTAAATTTAGTGGGAATAAGAACACTGTTGTTCTGGTAAATATACGTTTTAATCCATCGGTAACGTTTCGACAATGGTTTCTGTCTTCATCAGACTAAAAAGGTTACAACTCATTAGTAAGATAATACAAAATACGGCACATTAATACATCACCAATTAAAAATTATTATTCTTTTCCCAATAAATAACATTTAAAATGACCTTATTGACAATATATTATTTTTTTCCTAAATATTTTTTTCCCTTTTAATGTATATGTAACTGATTTTTTTATTTATTTATATAAAAAAATAATTATGGTTTATTCTTCTTCTTTTTTTTTTAATATACATATATAAAATTTTTTATACAAAGGTTCAAAAAATTTTGTCACTATAGTAACTGATGGGTGGCTCAATAAAATACGCACAAAGAGATCAATCAGCTATTCATATAAAAACAACAATAACAAATAAAACCTGTAGCAAGCCATAATACCATGTAGAAATTAACAACAATGTACACATTATAAACCTATGTTAAAATTTAAAAAGGACTGTTAAAATATTTAAAATTCCGTACTCACCCTTCAGACTAGATCGTACACTGGAACAACAAAAAACAAGAATTCAAGCACATCAGGAAAACAAACGGCACAAAATTAAAAACGAAACCCAACATTAATCTGCTAATTATTTATATTTTCTTTTGTTTTGTAAATTTACCTATAGTTGCATTGCAAGGACGTGATAAGTTTACCAAATTACAAAATCCATAGCTTTATTTGTGGTACAAAATTTTGTACCACAAATAACCACAGTTAACTTAAAACTTTACCGAACTTTTGCCGTGTATAAATATTTTTGCACTTATTTGTTGTATTTAAGTTAAAAAAAAACAAAAACTCAACAATTTTACCCTGAATGTCTTATTTTTGGTTCAGACGGCGATCCGACTGTATATACGTGGATTTTATCACTGTCTCATATTTCGCGTGAACTGTCTCATTTTTGAACTTTTGCAAGGTAAAATATGAGATATAGTTTTAATTTTTTTTTCTCATATTATAGATCAAATTTCTATGTTTTGACGTTTGCAATATTTTTCTGATTATCGCTTATATCCGTTTCGGCTCCTACAGAGAAGTCTAAAATCTTTAAAATACAAAAGGGCACTCATCATAAAGGCAAGCTTCATAAGAAGTAAAACCTATAAAAATAATATATAATAAAATATTTTTCGGTCATATTTTTTACATGTCGTCCCCCATCTCACATACCGACGTAACAGACAAAAACACAAAAAATGAGATACACTACCAAAATGTTTCTCATAAGTACGACTTTTTGCTCACAAAGTGGCGTAATCGCGTCTCTAGTGACAGCACGGCAGAAGAGTTGTTTGTGTTCGACGTATCTACCAATTTTAATACAGCTGATTTTTTAATTTTCGCTCTCCTGAGAAATTCATTAAATGCTAGTTACGTCGGTATATGAGATAGGGGACGATGTTTTCCTCGGTTTTGCATTGGCGGCTCGGTTTTATTTTAAAGATGTTGTTTTACACAGTGTGAAAGTACCTAAACTATATAAATTTATGTATTTAGAAATAAAGTTATGCTGCAACAAAGTATCTTGAAACTTTATTATTATTAAATAGATCTTTAGACTGAGCTAAAACCACATTTTTAAAATCAGAACGAGTCGCCAATGCGAAACCGAGGAAAACATGTCAAGAATAGGGTATTTGACAAATTTTAGAAAATAATTTAGAATGATACATAGATGCCTAATTTGCTACACAAAATTATTAAAATAGTATATTTTATCATGACTACATTTAAAATCAAGTTTTCTAATTTCCGATTTGAATTTGCCGCTAAAACGCTCATTTCTAGCATGGCGTTGCAATGACGTCACAGCGCAGTAAACTTGCGGACAGATACACGGCATTCAAGTGTTTATTTGTTTTAGGTCTGTATTTTTACTGTTTTTTATGTAAAAATGGCCTATAAGTGGTGTGTAGTGCCTCAGTGTTCGAATACTAGCATAAAAACACCTGAAAAACTATTTATTTATGTGCCTACAGCAGTAAAAGAACGGAAAGTGGCTAGAACTTGCTCGAAGAGACCCAAGGGCCTTATCTAATATATATTCATTTGTGAAGATCACTTTGATGTGAGTATAACTAAATTGTCTATAATATATATAACTATTTCGTAAATGACGATGAAATTTTTGAGGTTATGTTTATAACAAGGGGTGAACAACTATAATAGGCAGAAAGGTGTACAAATATTTAGGCGGTACTAGGCAGTTATTAGGCAGGACTAGGGAGTACATTTAAATGCAGGATTAGGCAGTGCACAGCAGGCTAAATGTAGGACTGAGCAGTGCCTATGCAAAACTAGGCAGTGCATAGGCAGGACTAGGCAGTACCTACACAGGACTATGCAGTGTAACATATGCAGTAATGAATTTATTTAATTAAAAGAACTATTAATTTGAGAAAAAATTAAACAAAAAAGTTTGTTTTTAGCATTTCCAAGACCTAAAGAGATATGTAAAAATAAATATATATTTATTTTTTACTACTGTTAAACACCCTATTATAACCCAACAATAGAAAATCAAAGTCGGGCTTCGCTACCTGTAAAGCTTGCTTTACGATGAGTGACCATAATTTTTACACTACTTGACCCTATCTTCAGATTCTAGGTACGCCGCTGTCTCTTTGTCAATGTATTTAGCTAGCGATAATAAAGAAGTTCCTATCAAGTTTTCAAAACTATAATAATGCAGAGTGAACATCAGGATTCAGGAAATGAATAAAGTTTCGTTCTGATACAAACCAGACTGGAGTTTTGTTACAAACAAATCAACAAAAATTTACAGGCTCACAGACACAACGCCATTTGGTTTCCACAGTTGTTTATTTTTCTTTTGTACAGATAAAAATTCCAAAAATATAGGTAGGGGAGAGAGACGCGAACTAGGTGTTTTTGCGTGATCTTCTCCATTTTAAGTAATTTTGTAACAGAAGGCTATAATTTAAAAATTCTTAAAATTAAAACAGTCGTCGCATTATGCAGCGTTACAAAATAAATTTTTGTTACTCCCAAAACCGGACTCACCCGAGGGGGAGAACCCCGAGGGGTGGCTCGGTATTTCCTTTTGGTGTACAGGTTAGGGGAAATACCAGGAAATACTTGGGAAGTACTGGGAAATTTACTAGGAAATACCGGGAAGTGCTTGGGAAATACAAGGAAATACCGTTGAAATTTGAGGAATTACTGGGAAATACCAGGTAATACCTCAGGAAATACCGTAGGTATTTCCTTTTGGTGTACAAACTTCGGCGATCAAGCCACCCCTCGGATAACCCCTGTGTTTAAAGAGATTTCAAAGCAACACAAGTCCTACAAAAAATTGCACAATACCCAAATTTTTATTTAAATGTTTTAAATCCCCCCTGCAAGATTTTTCAGGGCACGACACTGCCCGAGGACACATCAAACATACCCGAACCTTAAAAACCAGCTCACCAATTGGGACCCAAAATCGGAATTTAAGTTTAGTTCTTTTTTTTTATGAAACCTGCTGGGCTAAGCTGTTAGCTGTTTCTTCTGCCTTTTAAACCTGTCCACAAGATTGCAAAAAAATAATTAATGCAGGAAAGCTAGCGCAGGTAACCTTTTTGAAAACAAAAGGTTGTTGTTTAGGCATTCTATGTGTTGAGAATGTAAGGTCCTTTTTGCTGGGTCGTCTCTTGTTGAAAGTCTATTTTAATTTATAAAAAAAACTGGATTTTTTTTTTTAATTCATTATTCTCTATTTTACCTAAGTAGGTATATCTAGCCCCCTAGCCTAAGTTTTTTTTAGATATTTTAAACATATTTCATAAAAAAAGCAAAAAATAGCATGATATATGACAGTGGCGTATATAGAAAAAAGTTTCGGGGTGGGCCCGAGGCAGTTTGGGGGGGAGGGGCGAGACCCCATGAGGCCGTATTTTATGTTATTTTATGTTTGTATTCAGGAAATATGTGGAAAATATCTAAAAAAATCTTAGCTTCGGGGGGGCCCGGGCCCCCCGGCTCCCCCCTTATATACGCCACTGATATATTATGGTGTCTGGCCCCTCCCCAAGACCAATTTCTGGCTGCACCACTGTTAAAAATGACCCGAGTATTTTTTTTGTTTTGCGGGCAGTGCCGGGAGAATTATTGGAATTTCTTGGGCATTACAATGCCAAAAGAAAACTATAATCTTAAAGTTATTTGTCAAAAAAAACCGCGTTACCTGCTCCCCCTCAAATCCGCGCTTGTCGGCAAGGAGTGGTTTCATTGTACTATGGAAATACATGGGAAAAGGGTGTACTGCTAACATTTCAGGATTTGTATATCGCACCCCCGCTAAAAAATAGTCACAACTCAAAAAACATTGTTTTGAGAAAATCGCTGTTAAAGAATTTAGTTCATTAGAGAGATTCATTTTTCACTTACATGACAAATTACGAGTTAACATGTTATTTTATATCAACAGGAACCTATTAACTCAATGTAATTGGTGCAGTACGTTTCTCAGAAAAAATGATTTTTGTCGTTTTTATAGTTAAAAAAAAGACAAAAACCCGATATTGTGACACTTTTTTAGAACAAGACATCATGACGTTGTAAATCAGGATGTCCCGCAGGATGGTAAATAATATAAAAAAATAAAACAAATAAAGAAGAAACTTTGTATTTATTTTTACAACGAGTTATAAAATGGTGAATAACAACTGGGATTGTGATTATTCTCTAATAAATTCAAAAGATTTTTTTCTTATTCTCCTTAATTCTAAGTACACTGAACAATTCGAAAAAACAGTCACAACACAAAAAATAACAGTATTTTACTTGTTATATGGGTCAGATTTAACCAATAGTTCACACGAAAACCTTCACAACTCGAAATGTGACTCTTTCAGGATGAAACTCCACGTTCACGCTGTTATAAAGTCAAAAGTGTCACTGTAAAGGAACGCATCCTCAGCTAAACTGGACAAAATAAAAGAGTCACATGGCCATTTCGCGGTGAATTGTCGAAACATAAATGTGACGCTTTTATGGAAGAAAGTAGAAGTTATTTCATTGATGGCGGCAGGTTTATCTCAATAAGGGCGATTTTTGAGTTGTGAGAACTCAATGATATCTAATTTATAGGCTATTAGTTGGTCTTTATTTTGTTATTACAGATTTTCTCAAAAATAAGCAGTTTCGAAGTTAAAGGTCACTAAATAAAAAAAATTGACAAAATCCAGAATGGCGGCGAATTGTTTTGCGTCATAACTAGAAAACCATTCGTCTGTCGAAAAAACGTACAATAGAGATTTTGTAGGAAATTTTATTGCCTTTAACTTTTATCCAAACCTTTTTGTTCTAAAATGTACTGGGACCATAAAGTAATAAAAAAAAAACCCTTTCATGCACACTAAATCCAGGATGGTTTGGGAACCCCCCCGCAAGGTCGAAAACTCAAATGTTTCGCAAGCTGGTTTTTTTTCGCTTTTTTAACTGACCTATTATATGTAAGTAGAAAAATATTTATTTATTTTTATGTATTTTTTCTGCGAATGAATTGCGTGCAAAACTAAAAAAGCAATTGAAGTTTATAGATGGCAGAACATCTTTTTTGCAGTGATTTTAAAGATGCAAAATACAGCGGTATCAAAACAAGGACTTTCCAAGACTTTTCCTGAGAAATCGGAACTTTTCGCAACGAATTTTCTTCCCGGGACACATAGTTAAAAATTAAGACTGTCCCGGCAAAACCGGGACAGTTGGTGACCTTACCAAAAAGCCTAATTGTAATCAATCAACCGCTAAAAAAATTGATGACAAAAAAAGGTCTTTTTGGGTCGCCAAAAAGCGGGACGAAAAAAAAGCCAGTCCGAAATTTTCATTTTGCTCAAAAAGTCGGAATTGTCCCGCTTTATCGTTGACCTTTTTTTTATATTTGTAACAGAACTTGTTAGGTTTAAAAAGCCACATGTGGGTTTTGAGCAATGTTTTGAGTAATTCAAAGATAGTGCTTGTACCCTAAGGCCCAGGTTTACCACAAGTTAAACCAAACAGGTGATCCCTGGTTTTACCATCAAAATATAAAACCGGTGTTGTTAAGAAAAGCAATAGCCAAATATCTGGAATTTATGATTTTTTTTAAGTGCTTGGTTGAATTTAACAGAAAAGTACTTATTGACTTACCACTTATTAATTATTCTTGGGGTTTTTGGCAAAAGTTGATAACTCACTTTTTGCATTTTTGAGATGTTACTATTATTTTTAACAAAAAGTTTTTCCCCTAACCTTCTTTGTATATTTCATTATTTTAATAAGTACCTACCTAATCAATGTTAATATCATTATTACACAAAATTTACATATAGCTATACCCAAAATGGTATTACAACCAAAATATATTACAAAAAAAAACAATTTCCCCAAAAAATAAGATTTTTAAATGGCTCTCCTGTATAAAATGTAATGCAATGCAAAAGTTGTCAACTTTTACCAAGTAGCCACAGAATTATACTTGGCTATTTTGAAAAATTAATTTTAATTGGGGATAGTATTCTAGGAATGGATAGGTACAGTCAGGGACTTTTTAAATTATTACCGCGCCAATAATTAAAACATTTTCGTATTTCGTATTTGAAATTTTGAAAACCAAATAAATATCCTATACTTCCAATGAAGCACGCTCTATGACGTTTTGGGGCTGAAACTTGGCAAAGCACTATTTATTTTTACATGCATGGGGTTTGCCCTGAGACACGACCGGTGCGGTGCCCTTGAGAGCGGGAGCAACTTTGCCAAGGTTTGCTAAAAGTATAGGTCTGTGGTAAAAGCATGCCCTTCCTATTTTCACTTTCAAATAAAGACACAACTTAAAAAAACAGTTTCTTCATGGTACCTACCCTGATGTATAGTTTGTCAAAAAAAAGTAGACGGTTAACAAAGGCGGTAATTTAAAAAGTCTTTGACTGTACCTACCTATTTATATTTTATGTTATTTTAATAAAATAATTTTTATATTAACCTAGTTTATTAGGTTATATCAGAATTTAAATAAAACATGGGGTTGATTTTTATTTTAGTAATTAAAGAGGTAAGTTAAAAAAAAACTTTTTTTAGTTAAAAATAGATAATTATAAGTTTAAATTATTTAACTTCCGTAGTTAAATTTAACAAATATTGGAATTAAAATATTCCGGATTTCAGCAAAATCAAACCAAAAATTCCAGAAAATATATATTTTTCTAAAAATAGAAATATCTGCAATGTATTTAATTATAAATCCTGCACAGGTCAACCAACTTTTTGGTTGTACATGAATAATTGTAAAGGCATCATTTTCTGACCTTTCAATCTTAAAAACGTTCATTAAAAACAAATAAATACATACACAAATCTTGAATCAATATTTCCCACACACAAAATATCGAAAGAAAACGGGGTGCAAAAATTTGGTTATGTACCGCAATTATTAAGGACCTACCTTAAAATTACGCTTTTTCGGTCGGCTTAATCCAATCTTAGCTTAAAAAACACACATTATTGTCACAGTTTTTACACACGGTTTATTAAAAAACGCACAAAAACCACTGAAAATTGTCAAAAATTACGAAAATACACGGTAAAACGACCATCTTTCGATACACGATACGCGAATCAAACTGTTCGTAGGTATATAAACAGAAAAAGAATGAGCTTTTGTGTGTGGAATGTTAAAGATGCGCATGTCCTTCGTGCGGTACAAACAAAAACCTACAATTTGACCATGTTTACGAAACAAACAAACATTTTTAGTACGTCGGTACTTTCTACAGTCTTAGAAAACCTTTAAAAAATCGAATAATCCACTAAAAATATTTAAAATCTTTTAGAAATACCCAAAAAATGTATTAGAATCAAGAAGTTACATCCAAGAATGGCGCCTCATTCATAAAATCAATTGCCTTGGCAGAAAGAAAGATTTTTAAGCTCGGTCAATACTCAGAAATCCAACCTTTAGTTTGTCTCGTGCGCCAAAGAGCGCGCCAAAAGCGTGCGTTGGTCGAACGAACATTTTGGCGCGAAGTTGGCTGTGAACAGAAAAGCGCGCCAAACACACAGGCGTCGCCGTCGGTGCATCGTCGATTTTTAAACAATACATACTAGTTTTTTAGAATCCCGGAAATATGCGCCTATTGAAAAAAATTTAAAGGACTGACACGGAAATATCCGCGCATGGAAAAATTCGCACACGAAAAAAAGCACACAAAACCGCAAAATGTATTTATTGTCATCTAAAAAAATATAAAAATTTAAGTTCTTTTAAAAATTTCCAAAATAAAATTCAGAAAAAATCAAATTTCCCTATACTGTGATTAAAATTCAAATATTTATGTCAAGATGTCAGAAGTCAGTTCGTTAAAATTAAATATTCTTGAACAAATATGTTTTCGAACACATTTCGGTGAAGAAAAAATGTTTTCGATCAAATTTGCGTTTGAAGAAAATGTTTTCAAACAAATTTCCGTTTGAACAAATATTTTTCAAACTATTGGTTTTTAAATAAATGTTTATTTGTGTTTCCTCGCGAGCACATTTTTCCGCTTTTTTCCTGTGTGCGTATTTCGGGTCACCGTTTTTTAATGTACGACCAATATTTGCATGTGTTTATGCACGAAATGTTCGCTTAAGTTGGATAATATTTTGACCAATTAACACGAATGTTTTACACAAGCGGTGTTTTTCTCAAATATCGATTATTCGTAAACAATTTAACGCATTCGTAAGAAAACAACTCCATAAATAAACATGCCTCGTTTTCTTCAACAAAATGAAAAAAAGTCGTGAGAAAAAGCGTTAAAATTTATACGATACTTATGTACAGTCCATTTCATAATTTTTGAGATAACTTTTTGAGAGTCAGTCAGCCAGCTGGCTATCATAAGAATTTCATAGGCCAACGATAAAAAAGTTAAATAATGAAATGAACTGTATATTCAACTCAAAGCTGAACCAGGTCAAAAAGGAGAATGTCAAAAAGGTTTGACCAACAATTATTAAACGGAGTTATTAAAATTTAAAAAAAGTTGAAAAAGTTGTCTCAAAAATAATGATATGAACTGTAGCTTAGAAGTAGCTATACATTTAACTCCATTATTTTTGGAACAACTTTTTTTTGGTGGCCCATGTAATTCTTATGATAAGCAGCTAATAACTGTCAAAACGTTATCTCAAAAATTATGAAATGGACTGTATCTTAAACGAAGTCTCGACTATACACACAATCGCGCAAAACATGGCTGACGAAAACCTTGGACGTTTTGAAAAAATAAGTATAAATTTCGCAGTTTTGGTTTGAAAAGTTCACTTTTTATCGCGCATTTTAGGGATAAAAGTGTTACTTTTTATCGCCGGGATGACGATAAAGGATAAACAGTTAGAAATCGGAATAAAAAGTGAAATATCAGGGAACAAAAAGTAATAATCAGAATAATAAGTGACATATAAACAGACAAAAATTAAAAATCCTAAACAAAACGTAAAAAATCCGAAAAAATAGAAAAAAATCAAAAGTGCGACAAATCGTGTTATTTGATCCCTCGACGAATCGTGGCCTCTGGTCGGGCTATAAACTTTTCGCTTCGGGATAAAAAGTACTACTTTTATTCCTTATTGGTATATATGTACTATTAATTTAGGTCAGTTTTGGGCTCTCATTAAGGGCCGGTTTATCAATGGAGGGATACCCCTCGAGTTAGAGATAGCCCGGGGTTAAAGTTGTCAAAAGTGTTTATCCATCCAAGGTTAACTGCAAACTCGAGGGTTAACCCTAGGCTAACTTGACCCGCGCTCGAACGGCAGGGTAGCGTATTTAGCTCTGGGTTAACGTCAAAATTTCCAATTATTTTGAAGTGTTTTTTTTTATTTTGGTTGATTTTTCTGAAAAGCATAACATTTAACTTGTGTATTTCAATTTTTCTGTTAAATAGGATGCTCCGAAATTTTTAAAACACCAGCGGTGATACTTTTTATGGTGTGAGGCTGAGATAATGGAATTCCCCACAGACATGGAGATTTTTGCAATGGGAGCAGTCTAACAAGCAAACCAAAAATAAATATTCTTTTTTCAATAAATATCTCACCTGCCAACAGAGCTATACCTTATGTGTAGGTACCGAGCCACAATATAGACCCACTGGCGGTCGCAGCGGAAGGGCTGTAAGGCCCACTCACATATGAATCTTTATCAATATGGGTACCAGTTTTATTATAATTACTAATTTATGTATATAATTGTAAAACTTTTAATATGTATTTAACAATGCAAAATAAAAAGTGAATGTATATTTCAAACACTGTTTTTTAATCTTTTATTTGGCAGTCCCTGAAAAATGACTATTAAGTTCTTTTTTTATACAACAGTTTAGGAATCAGAAATAATCAACAATTAAATTTATATATGTATTGTACGTAACATCAAAATAAAATACTTAAATTATTGCAACATGCTAGAGCACTTTTATAATTAAAAAATATGTTACAGAATAAATATTATATCACATCAAGGTTTTTAAACAATTTCTGGTCACCCAGGAAGCATCTGCTTGCTCTGCACAGGGGGGTGTTTGTAAATCAGTCATTCCGGGATAACAGGTTCATGTGTCAGAAACTAGTACCATTATTTCTTGTTGATGTGCCTTATTGATATTTCTTTATTAAAATGTAGAAGTCTGTTGGTTTCCTTGTAAAGACATGACCTGTAACAAAAATAAAATAGGTGTAGTAGTTATTATGATATTATGATCCAATACCAAAGATATTAATCCATTTGCTTTTAACTTATTTTATCTCTTAAATTATCTAGCTTTAATAAGTAGATAGGTACCTATAGATGCATTTTTATAATTAGTAGTTAAGTATAACAGAAACAATTTACAAAGTTGGAACTACATGCTAATTTTTATGTAGCTAAATTATTTTCATCATACATATAGTAGATACTTACTGGCTAGAGTACAATAACTGAAGAAGTTTTTGCCAAATAATATTTTTTAACAAAACACCCGACACCAACAATTAGCTTGTCTAACGAACTGTCACGATCAGCTGTTTTTCGATCCAAGATGGTCGCCATAGGACAAACAAAGCGTTTTCCCATAAGCCGCAATGTTAACAAAAACGTAATTTAAAAAAAAAAGTGAAACGATTTAACTTACAACAAAGATGCTGTTTTAAGTATTGAACCTTTGTACACATGGGAAAAATGCGTTTTTCTTAAAAAAAATCAATTGAAGCCAGTAAATCTCAAATAAAAGGGACCATGTTTTGTTCAACAGTCAGGTTATGTTTTTATTTACTTTTGTTTTTTTTTACTTTTTTTCCAGTTTTTTACTCAGTTTGAATCATTATTATTAGTTTCTGTGCTGTTATGAGTTGTGGCAGCTGGGGAGAGCTTGATAATGTTAGTTTTGATGGAATGCCAAGTATTTTGACCTTACAAAAACATCTTGATTTAAATGAACTAGGTATCAGCTCAAAGAAGGGAAAAGAAAGTGGATAAGTGCTCTATTACCTGACTTAACAGAGGATAAATTGAAATATTTGAAAGTTTTTTGTCAGGTTTGTTTTGGATAAATGTGTAACTGCCATTTTGGCAACATTTTCTATTGGGATCTTTTTTTGTGCCTGAGTGGACCTTTTGCAGAAGTGTAACATAGAATTGTGTTAAACTGTAAGAAATATTTCACTATGATTTTTTTACTATTCTAGGCAAGCAACTTTCAAAACTAGAATACAGCAATGATCATGACTGGGTCTCTTCTGAATGGATTATTGTTTCAAAACGGTTGAAAAATTTTAAAAATGATGGTTGAAAAAAGGGTCCAGAGAAGAAAGAAAAGGAAAACAATATGAGGTTAAAGTGTGAATAATGAGCTGAACCAAATTTGTACACCATCCTACAGAACCTTAAATAAACTTTTGGTAGTGTAGCGTCCTGTATAGTGTCGAGTGAAGTCCTGTATCATCAAAGTTTCTTTTTCTTTAATAAATATTTATTTTACAGACCTCAAAACAGTTTAGAATAAACTGGTGAATTTGACAATATCCCTAACTCAAACCTCTTTTTAACTTGTACACCGTAAAATTTGTATAGTATCTGACTGGACCTACTACAAGTCCTGTTGTAAAATTTCTACGGTACTGTTCTGAGCTTATCACCAAAAAAATTTTTTTATGGCATCATTAATAATAGATGGAAAAAAAAGTAATCTTTGTTGACTTTGATGACCACAAGAAAAACAAATAAGTTCTCTCAGATATTTTTTTCAATTTCTCTCAAAAACACTTGGGTTCTAATACTGCTAATGGGTCATATGCTGTTACGCCCAATTGTAGAGTAGAGTATATATTTATTTGCATAAACTTTTAGATACATAATTGAGCAAATATTGTTACAAAAAACAGTAATAAAAGTAATAGTAACAGTAGTAATACAACAGTGAATATTGTACTGTTGTAAAATTTGAACAGTACTTACTGTTGTGAGCTGATGAACCTTAGATTTGACCGTACTTAAGCCCTATGTATTATAGTTCATGGAAAATCATATGGTGATGTCCGGTGTGTGAAGCCAATGACAAGGAAAAACTGTATTTTAATTTTGCAAGTTTTTATATAATGTTTACTTATATTTTTTTAAATAAACATATTTTGTAAAGTACTTATTAGAAGTTTGCTTGACCAACCTTGGTTGGAACTCATATGTGCATATTGATCTGTTGGACTGACCTACCTATAAGTTGTGCCTCTTTTTCATGTCACTACTGGAGGGTTAAAACAATTAAACTTTGTCTAAACCTAAAAATCATAGTGAAATATTTTTCACAGTTTAATGCTATAGAAGGCCTATTACTTAGCAAAAGGTTTAGTCAAGTACAACAAAAGATCCTAATAGAAAACGTGAATCTGATGGGAAAAGTATAGTCTATTTCAATTTCGTCTCTGTTAAGTGAGCCTTGAAGTGAGCTCTTTGAATAGAACTACTTTCCCCTACCTTGGGCTGATAGTTCATTGATTGATTGTTTCTTTTTCTTTAATAAATATTTATTTTACAGACCTCAAAACAGTTTAGAATAAACTGGTGAATTTGACAATATCCCTAACTCAAACCTCTTTTTAACTTGTACACCGTAAAATTTGTATAGTATCTGACTGGACCTACTACAAGTCCTGTTGTAAAATTTCTACGGTACTGTTCTGAGCTTATCACCAAAAAAAATTTTTTATGGCATCATTAATAATAGATGGAAAAAAAAGTAATCTTTGTTGACTTTGATGACCACAAGAAAAACAAATAAGTTCTCTCAGATATTTTTTTCAATTTCTCTCAAAAACACTTGGGTTCTAATACTGCTAATGGGTCATATGCTGTTACGCCCAATTGTAGAGTAGAGTATATATTTATTTGCATAAACTTTTAGATACATAATTGAGCAAATATTGTTACAAAAAACAGTAATAAAAGTAATAGTAACAGTAGTAATACAACAGTGAATATTGTACTGTTGTAAAATTTGAACAGTACTTACTGTTGTGAGCTGATGAACCTTAGATTTGACCGTACTTAAGCCCTATGTATTATAGTTCATGGAAAATCATATGGTGATGTCCGGTGTGTGAAGCCAATGACAAGGAAAAACTGTATTTTAATTTTGCAAGTTTTTATATAATGTTTACTTATATTTTTTTAAATAAACATATTTTGTAAAGTACTTATTAGAAGTTTGCTTGACCAACCTTGGTTGGAACTCATATGTGCATATTGATCTGTTGGACTGACCTACCTATAAGTTGTGCCTCTTTTTCATGTCACTACTGGAGGGTTAAAACAATTAAACTTTGTCTAAACCTAAAAATCATAGTGAAATATTTTTCACAGTTTAATGCTATAGAAGGCCTATTACTTAGCAAAAGGTTTAGTCAAGTACAACAAAAGATCCTAATAGAAAACGTGAATCTGATGGGAAAAGTATAGTCTATTTCAATTTCGTCTCTGTTAAGTGAGCCTTGAAGTGAGCTCTTTGAATAGAACTACTTTCCCCTACCTTGGGCTGATAGTTCATTGATTGATTGGTCAAAAAACTTCAAAAACCTTTGGGGGGCCCCCAGAGGTCTTATGATGTACTTTATGCTATTTTTTCTGTTTATTCATGAAATATATGGAAAATATCTAAAAAAATATGTGGTTTGGGGGGGTCCGGGCCCCTAGCCCCCCCGCCCCCTTGGTGCGCCCATGTAATAATTCAAAATAAGTGAAAAAACTAGAAAAAAAGTTTAAAAAAAACAAAATAAACAAAAACATAACCTACTTTTTTGAAGAAAACATGGTCCCTTTTATTTCAGATTTTCTCGCTTTAGTTTAATATTTTTAAGAAAAACGCATTTTTCTCATATGCACAAAGGACCCGTTCTTAAAACTGATTAATTTTTGAGACTAAAGCTCTTGTCGTTTTTGTAAAATTTACGTTTTTGTTAACATTACGGCTTATGGGAAATCGGTTTGTTTGTCCTATGGAAGACATCTTGGATTTGATCATATGTTTTGTTAGACAGCCCTATACAAAAAACATATGATTATAACCACAATATGTCAAAAATTTCACAGACTAATAAAATAAGAAGGGAAAACTTAGATCGTCGATTGTGACCAGCATTGCCAACCTGCGAGTTTCGGAGCTCTGGGTTAAAATCGCGTGGATAAACACTTTTCTCTTTAGCTCGAGGGTTACCCCAAGGATAGAGTTGGCCCAGGGCTAGCTAACACGACGAGATACCCCGCCATTAATAACCGGCCCTAAAAGCACAACATTTGTGCGGCAAAAGAATCAGTTCTTTGGATATTGGTATTGAAACCAAGCGAGGAAAAATATTTTTTTAAAAATATTGTCTTATCAAGAGTGAAAAAACTAAAACAAATATTGCCACCAGAATTTTATTTCGGCTTTCTACAGTTGGCGCGATTAAGCTAAAATGGTGCAACCAGTCCTAACCCTGAGCAACCAACCAAAATGAGCAAGACCTTAATAGCTGACTAACTGACCATTTTCAATCAACTCAAGTATTCTCTGCAGGTAAACAAAAATAAATCAAATCAGCATTTTTTTTGCTTGTTTTATTTTAAAAAATAGTGAAAAGGAAATTAAAAATTACCAAAATGAGTACCATGCCAGTAAATTCGTCTACTTTGTTGCCTCTAGGTAAGATTCTTCTTTTTTGTAGATATTTTAGTTTGCGTTTGTGTAGGTTATGTTTGCACTTTGAAATCTACCCCTGATGCCCTGATTTATAAGTTGCCGTTCGCGGTTTTGATGGTCACATTACGACACAGCTGATTGTCTTTAAAATATTGAAGTTGGAATGACGTTTCATGGATATTTGATTTTTTTTTTTATGAACCCGTTTTTGAGATTGTTTTGACTTTATTCTGGCAGAACAATTTTTTTTAAATGTATAGTAAGCCCTAATTTTTATAGCCGCTTCATTAGCTCACACAAAAATTAAGTTTAAAGCAGAAGCGAATGTGACAATCACATATGACAAAGTCAAATACATGTCAAATATAACAGTTGGCATGAGGTCGCCATGTACCTCATAATTTGAATTCAAAATAAGGAATGCTAAATCTTGAAGATTTTAACCTTTTAATAATGTTGCTTCCTTACAAACCTTTGGTGGAATATCGGGATGGTGTCTGAGAATATTTGACTGAAATTTTGCGGAAATCTGTAGTGCCATTTTGAAACTATCATAAAAAAATGTCTGACCTCCCATAAGACCCAATGTAAAATTCAGCCCCGGGAGAACAGCTGATTTTTTCAGGGTCGTGGCCTCTATTTTTGTGTTGGCCTTGGTTAACAATAACCTAAAAAATTGTTATTTTTTTTATAGTTTTTTGTTTGTTTGAAATGGAAACCTTTTCTGACAGCTTTTGCCATGAAGAAAAAAAATTTAAAGGAAAACAAAATAATAAACCAACTTAGTATGAAGTATGTGGCCGGCTACAAATCTCTAAAGATAAAGATGAATTTAGAGATTAATTTAACTTACATTAACACAACCTCCCAATTGTGGCTTAAAATTATATTCTTTGTTGGAAAACATTTAAAATTAGTTATAGAATGATACACAAAAATGACTTAACCCACAACCTCCCAATTGTGGCTTAAATGGTTGTTGCATAACACCGTCCAACTTACCCTAAGCCATATTAGATTAACTTAAAAGTTAATATTCCCGATTTTTCCAGTATTTCTGAAGTTTTTCACTTTTAGTTTCTGTAAACATCTTATTTTATGCCTTTAGGAACCTTCCTAAGTAAAAAAACAACTGTTTTTCAGTCATAATTTTTTGTTTTATAAAATAATCACTGGATGCTGCAATTAATAAATTACTTTTGCATTTTTTTAAAATTTATTTTGAATAAACCAAGAACTTTTAATACATTAATTTTAGAGTTGGTTGACAAATGTATAGGTTCCAGAATACACATAATCATGAAAAATGACAAGGAAATAGTTGGTACCTTATTAGGGTTTGATGACTTTGTTAATATGCTTTTGGAAGATGTCACACAGTATGAAACAACCCCAGAAGGAAGAAGAATCACTAAGTTAGACCAGATTTTACTTAATGGGAATAATATTACAATGGTCAGTGTTAACAAATTTAGCTTTTTTGGGTTACATTTGGTTAGGGTTTTGGGTAAAAAAGTCTGTTTGACATACTCATATGGGCCAATTAGCTTAAATTTACAGAAACTGGGGCCTATTCTTCAAAAAACTTTTATATGATTATAATTTTCACTTGAATATTCAGGAAATTCATGTAACGCAACTTACAAATTTCAGGCCTCCTAATTCAGGACTTAGGATATTAGACTATTAGGATATTTTCTCATTAAAAAGATATATATTTAGGTACCAAAAAAAACATTTTTTGGACACTTATTTTTTATTAGGTCTTTTAACAATGTTTGAAAAAAAAGCATAATTAAATATATTTGTTTTTTATATTTCTTTTCCTTTTGTCACTTTCCTTTTTAATTAAGTTTTTACAGAGAAAATATAGTTATTTTTTCATTGGTTTTTATAAAATAATTTTGTTGCTCTGCTTGAGAATATTTTCTCCTGGAGTATCTTGCTTTATTTTTCTAAGTAATATCTGTGCTTTAATTTTTCCAATTTGTTTTTCTTAGTTCTTTCTGGTTTTTTTGGATTTTCCTCTGCCATTTTTTCCAGTTCTTTGATAGAAAAATGGGGCAAAAAAACAAAATGTATGTTTAAGTAAAATGATAATCAGTAAATGAAGTAGTTTTTAGGACAAATTATGGATTTTAGGATAATTATGAGGTCTGAAATTTGTTTAAAGTGTTAACCTGTGGTCCTGTGTATTTTATTATTGCCTCTGTATTATACTGCTCCAAGATATTAGGTATAGTTTTTGCAAAGTCACCTGAAATGCCCCTTATACAGGGTTCTCTCAATTTCATGAAATTTTGCTTCAATCTGCCCTTCAAAAGTTATCCAAATTCATATAAAATCTTCCTGGTATAATTTCAACCCTACCGCCAGAGAAAAGGCGCGACTCTTTGCGGGCCGACGACAAAGTATTTGTTTTCTGACCGACCCAGCACAGGTGGCTAGACGGCAATTGATTGGCAGATTTTTTTGAGATGCGCTTTTAATTGCTTTCAGGTGTTCTTTGCAGGACTCCTTTAGTCGGCAGTATGCAGAGTTAGAAAATAAATCAGTGTCGTTGCTGTAGGTATAGAAATAGAAAGTTTTATTATCTATTTTTATTTCTTTAGTTTACGCCATAATTAAATGAAATAATTTTCATGAGTATATCTACCGCCGCCCATGTCACTTTCTTTAAAGGATATGCCGATGGTCGGCTTTAACCTTTGTTCAACTGACTTTGCAAAAACTATACCTAAATATTTTGTGGTGTTTTCTTTTGTTTATAATTGCTGCTTGCCTTAGTTGCGATTGATGTTTAAAACAGGTTTCTGTATTTTAATAACAGTTAATAAATGAATTAAAAATTTATGATTGGTGCATTAATTTCTTGGTGCATTGTATTTTAAACTGTTATTAGTAATTAATAAAGTTAATAAACTCAGATTCTAATAAGTTTATTATTTTTTAGCTTGTTCCTGGTGGAGATATGCCAGAATAATTGAATTTCTCAAAACCAGTACATATATGTAATTAAATAATATTGGAAATACATCAAGTTAGTTGGTAAGAAAATTAAATAAATCTCAAAATACATTATTTTTGAAAATACAATAAATTTATTTATTTAAATATACCTTACAGAGTATATTTTAAGTCAATTGCAATAGGTTAAAAACTGATGTAAAAAATAATCAAAAGTGAAAATTTTACAATCTAAGGGTCTACCATTAAAATTAAAACATAATTTACCAATATAATACAATTTTGTTCAAAACTAAAAAAAAATAAGATAAAAGTTACCTCTTATGGCAACAAAAAGCCATTTGCAATGTATACTAATATTTGTTAAATACACTTGAATATACAGATTATTTAGCCCAAGTTATCATTCAAGTTTCTTTTGATTTATCAGACCTAAAAAGTAGACAAAAAACTGCATAAATTAAAAAATGAAGGCATGATCGTCTTCTTACAGGTGTCCACTCTTATTTTCTGAAAAAACAAAATTTTTAGTTTGAAACTAGCACTAACTGCAATCTACTATGTCAAAACAAGTTTCATAAATATATAGGTACACTCGCCCACTTTTTAAATGTCACCTTATTAATTCCAATATTTTTAGAATACAAATAAACAGTGCGTTGTTTAGCAACCCCACATGGTTTTAAATAAATGTCAGGGTCAAAAAAATTTTTGCAGGTTTTAAGCCTGCTGAAATTCCAGGCTTTCCAGACGAGTTTGAAAAATTTTACAATGACATTAAAAAAGTAGGCAACAAAAAATTGAACTTTATTTTATGAATAGCTTAACAGAGAAACTGGTCATTATAATATTAGAACTCTCATTAAATATTGCTTTTTATTAAATCAAAACAGCGCTGTAGACCTTGGTTGAAATATACGGAAATACCCTGTATAGAAACATGCTCATTCAGACACATGAACAGATGCCACTATGAAATCGGTCATTTAGGTAATAGTCCAGTCATTATAGAATTTGAGCTTGCAAAAGGTGGTGTAGTCGCGATTTTGACATATGTTGTTGGCATTGGAGTCCTAAAAATAAATTTGAGTTTTCGACCTTGAGGGGGTGGCGCCTCCCCCCGCCATCTTGGATTTAGTGTGCACTAAAAAGGTTTTTTTTTTAAATTACTTGGTTACTGTACGTTTTAGAAAAAGAAAATTTTAAACAAAGGTTGAAGACAATAAAATTTTCTACAAAAATGCTTCTGCACGTTTTTTTGTCAGACGAATGGGTTTTAAGCTATGACGCTAAACATTTCGCCGCCATTTTGGATTTGGACCAATTTTTTTTTGTGGCCTTTAACTTATTTTTGAGAAAATCTAAAACAATTAAAATAACGGACAACTAATAGTCTCTAAAACGAAACGGTTCTCTGGATAGCACCCTTGCTGAGATACGAACCCTGAACTGTTAAAATAAACCGAAATTATTCAGTTTTATGTCATTTTCTCAAAAAGTAAGCATTTTACAGAAAGTGGGTAGTGTGAAAATGACATAAAACTGAATAATTTCGGTTTATTTTGCATATACTATGGAAATACATGGAAAACGGGTGTACTGCTAATACTTCAGGGTTCGTATCTCAGCAAGGGTACTACCAAGAGAACTCTATAATATCTTATTTTATAGGCTATTAGTTAGCTTTACTTTATGTTAATATAGATTTTCTCAAAAATAAGCAGTTTGGAAGTTAAAGGCCAGTAAATAAAAAAATGGTCAAAATCCAAAATGGCGGCGATATGTTTAGCGTCAACTCGAAAACTGACAAAAAAACGCACAATAGCGTTTTTGTAGAAAATTTTATTGTCTTCAACTTTTGTCTAAATCTTTTTTTTTTCTAAAATGTACAGGTGGTTCCTGTAGTTTAAAAAACAAACCTTTTCGTGCACACCAAATCCAAGATGGTGGGGGGAGCCGCAACCCCCCCAAAGGTCGAAACCTCAATTTTTTTTTTGGATTTCAATGTAAACAACATACACTTAGACGGTATGTCAGCAACGCCGACCAAAACGCGTTTTCGCCGCGCATTACGTCATGTAGTTGACAAAATAGCAAAATTAGCATGCTGCATGATGCTTCCGCGATCCAGTGTCTAAGGAATTAACATAATAACGTGAAATTTTACCTTAATGTACGCTTGAGTATGCTTAAGAAGCATGGTGAAATTGAGTCAGATCAGAAAATTAAAAGTGCCTGATTTCGGGGCTTCTCTGAACTCAAATAAAACTAGCCAATTGATTTAAACCAAATTTTGAACAATTGTAGGCTGAATTTAATATAAATATTTAGTCTTGAAGCTTTTCGAAAAATATGCAAAAGTGTTATGATCTTGAATAGTGGATCAACCAACATTTTTAATAGATACCGAGCAAACGTTTTTTTTTTCCCATTTGATAACCGTGACTCTTTCGCCGACACTAAGGCCGCCATTTCGGCACGCCTAATTGCACGGATCATCGGCCACCTTTGGAACCCCAGACCGGGTATTTGTTTTTATCCGGTCCTTTTGTCCCTACCGACTGAAGAAGTGTGTAACAAAATCCGCCTTCACGAGATATCCGACCTCATCCGGCCTGGTTACCGGCGTGAATGAAGGGGTAGGACAATATTACATTTTACACTCCCCAGGAATCCTATAAATGTCTGCCGCACCCGACCACGGCAACCGACGGGGATCGAACCCGCCACTGTAGCAAGCGAGATTCCTTAACTCACTCGTGTTCAATGCGCGAACGCACTGAGCCACCACGGCTACCCGAGCAAACGTTTTGGCCTACAATTGTTCAAAATTTGGTTTAAATCTATTGGCTAGTTTTAAAGTAATTACTTGAAACGTTGAGGAAGCTTAGGGACCGCATAAGTTTAGAAAAGCCCCAAAATTCATTTGGCATTTTTCTGATCTGACCCAATTTTGAGAAGCGAACCGAACCGAACCGACCCAATTTTGAGAAGCTTTTTTAAATATAAATAACTTTTGTGACACTTATTGCCGATCGCGAAAACATCATTTAACATTAGCTACAGGCCAATTTTACTATTTTACCATCTACATGACGTCACGGAATATAGATGCGCGCTAATATACCGTGTCTAAGTGTATCGTGTTTTATCTCAAAAAAACAATGGCCAAAACAATATATTCATGAGTCGCTTTGCATGCTAGGGAGGGAAAATTTAATAAATAACAAAAGATTCGTTAAATGGCAAAGAAATATCTATATTTAACCCAAATCGTGCTGCGTAGCACACGACAACACAGGAAGTGCCATAAAATCTAACTAAGACAAAGTATGCTATTTTTTTATGTGATTGTGATCTGAGTTACTTCGATATAACCTTAGAGTAAGAGAAAATATTCTTATTCTAAGGATATAACAAAAAAATATGATCTGAATTACCCCGATTAAGTAGGTATAACAAAAAACTTTTTTTAAAGCGAGAAAAACTATTTTACCTTTTTCCTCTCGGATGCTCTGTTGTAATATGCCGACACAACTCACTAATCTCCTCGAACGCCATGTCGCACTTGTTGCATGCGAACGGTAAAACAGTCTCGTTCTTAATGACCAGAGTATGCGACTTATGGTGCTGTTCTAGAGCAGCTCTCGTCGGAAACCGTTTCAAACACACTATGCAAATAATCAGTTTGTGTGTGGTTTCATAATGGTTCGATAGAAACGTCAAATCTTTGAACCATTCATTACACAGGTCGCAACTGAGGACCACCTCAAAGTTTTTGTGCATCATCTTGCAGTGATTGGACAAATATAGCGGGCTGTCGAAAAACGTTCCGCAAATCGTACATTTTACAAAATGTATGCTTCTATGAATCGAAACGTCTTCTTGATCTTTGCAAATTAGATTACATTTTGGGCATATGTCAAGGGCACGTTCGTATTGTCTACCGCATTGATATTGAACAAATCCAACACCAGAATGTTGGGTTTCAAAATGGGTTTTTAAGCAATAGATGCAACCCACCACTAGGTCACATAGGATACACGCGAATGTGTCTATTTCAGCATCACTTGCCGCTTGACAAAGGACTAGCGTTATTTCTTGGGTTGCGGGTTCTTTGTCTGAAGATTCCTGTTAAAAAAAATAGAAAAGTGAAATCTGTCATTTTTATCAGACATCGGCCGATATGTAGCTACAGTGTAGCGGCGTATCACGGTCCCTAGAATAGACCGGTCTTCGGATCTTATATATATATATATATATATAGGTCGAATTTTTCACGTCACTGGAGGTCCAGCTGATTTTTGTAAACAAAAGTTAGATATGATAAACTACTATTTTTTAAATTTTTTGAAAACTAAGGCAATAAATATATTTATGATCCGAAGACCGGTCTAATTCTAGGGACCGTGCCGGCGTATTACCTTTTTGGTAAAACAGATTATGGTTCGTCCCGCCTTCCTTTTTGTAAATATGTTCTTTTTACTATAATTTACCAAATTGGTTCGAATTAGGCTATTTGGTGATTTACTAGAGCATTTTCTATTTTTTGTTTATTTAGTATTAATTAACTAATTAAGTACTTAAAATTACTGGGTTATTTGCATTTGAAACTCCCGCGGTTTTAAAGGCAAATATTACAATTTGCTATAATCAATTTACTTTACATAAAATGCATTTTGAATTACTAAGGTTCCTAGTTCCTTTAATATGGACCTTCGTAATCTCATTCCCTCCTACTTATTCCCTTTTCTCCTACGCCTATGGATTAACGACGCCACTGGGCGACATGTGGGAGAATGAACGCAGCAGCGATACCTGCTGCCGGACCAGGGAGAACCGTTTCGCCTTCGAACGATAACACACGCGTGTTAGCTACTCTCCTACCGCAGGAATGTGGGGTGCAAAAACTAAGGTTTAACAGCGCGTCCTCCCATGAGTTCCACTTCCTGTATAAAAATGGTAAGTGAAAATGCATTATTTTTACCTTACATACATTTGTTTATTGCTACACTAACCTAGAAGGTAAACTAGACCATTTCAGAATCCCTTGTACCAGCTTAGCCTATGACCTTATTCCCTTAAAATTACAGTCCACATCTGACACCGTTAAATTCCAGACAACTCTCCTATCTGGACCACCAGGGAGCCCCATTTTTGGTCCTTCGAACCGGATTTCTGGAATCGTTTTTTTGCCTTTTTAGGTTAGTTTTTTTTACTGGTTTCAAATGCAAGAAAAACCCTTGTTTTTCCTAAATGCCTTTTTTACTGGTTTCAAATGCAAGAAAAACCCTTGTTTTTCTTACATGCCTACTTTAGAAAACCCCTAGGTTTCTAAAATACATTTTGCGATTTTTTTTTGTGTAAAAACAAATGCAAGAAAAACCCTTGTTTTTCTTACATGCCTACTTTAGAAAACCCCTAGGTTTCTAAAATACATTTTGCGATTTTTTTTGTGTAAAAATTAAATATTTTTACCAATAAATTTAGCCTTTTCATGCGAAAAACCAAACACAGATAAAATCTGTAAACTACTATGCTTTTTTTTTTGTTTCGAATAAATCAAGTTTTTTCGTTTCTTTTTTGTAAAAAAAAAACCGTATGGAATTTGGGTGTTTTTTTGTTTGTCACTGGAAATAGTTTAAAATAGTGTCTGCAAAGTGCTATTATTTTAGCCGTTGTGCCTTCACATTTGTGGATTGCTATAATTATATCCAATTTGCTCGAAAAAAATCTCCAAATTGCCATATTCATTTTTGCTTATTGCAAATTGCTATGACTATATCCGATTGCGGATGCTTTACTATATTCGTTTTTGCGTAAAAATTGCTATGAATATATCTATTTCTAATTTACTATTATAATATCTGTCTGCAAATGGCTATGATTGTATCCATTTTTTGCGTGCATAATAAATTTTGAAGGAAATTTAATTCTTAACTTGAGAATTTGTTTTCGTGTAAAGGCAGATAAATAGTTTTACCAAATTAAATGCTTTTGATTTGTAGGTATTTATTTTTAAATTTAGTACATAGTAGGTACCTACTTATTTGAATTCGCGAGGCGAAGATAAAAAAACTTATACACAAGTTTTTTTGTTATCATTAGTTTGCATCGGGTATTTTCTTTACTTTTGTGCGCTTATAGTTTGATTATTGTAATTAAACGTAGGACATTAATATTTATACAGGGTGTCCAAATTTTGATTTTTTTTTCAGTTTACCTAATTTTTGTCAATTATTTTTTGGATCATTTTTTAAATCATGTCTAGTTCGGATAAAATTTTAAAGGCTAAAGCCTTGCGCTATAGTGCGATTTCACAGCTAAATTTGATCATTGAATCCGCGACCCTCGCAAAAAATGACCCTGCCTATCACAGCGGCTTTAAGGTCAAATTTCGGACATTGTCAAAAATCAAAAAAGATTTTGAAAAGCACCATAATACTTTGTTGACGTTGGTAGCCTCTGATGAGGATCGCTTAGTAGTAGAAAACAAAGTGGCTATGGACTTTTGCAAACGCTGTGACGAGATTTCCACTATATTTTACGAACTTTTCGAACTACCCTTTGAAGATGGAGGGCTTTTGAGCAGTACGATAAATCCCATGGGCAGTCCCTGTGCCTCCACAGACCAGCATGGTTTACTGCCTAGGATAAAAATACCTCTTTTTCAAGGGGAATTTAAGGAGTTTCCAACCTTTTTGCAAGCCTTTAATGCTACCGTGCACAATAATAGGTCGCTGGGAAACTTTGAAAAATTCAATTTGCTTTTTTCTAATTTAAAGGGCCCTGCCCTGGATGTCATTTCTGACATTCCTATCCTTGCTGAAAATTATTTAAATGCCTACCACACCTTGGTGGATAGGTATACAAATAAACGATTACAAGCTTACCTTCACTGGAAGGCAATTGAAGGCTTCTCTCCTCTTACTAAAGAGAATGCTACGAATTTGAGGAATTTGCTTGATTGTTTTTCGAAAAACTTAAGTGCTTTAAAAGTCATGGGTTTTAAAACGGAGTTTTGGGATTATATTATGGCACAAATGCTCTTGGATAGGTTGGACCCAACCACGCGCAAGGCATTTGAGCAAAATTATTGCTCCAATGAGATCCCCTCTTATGATAAAATTCGTGCTTTTGTTTCTAGCCATTGCATTGCGTTGGAACAAATACAACAAACTCAAGATTACTTAAAAAATAAAGATTTGTCAACTTCAAGTCAGAAAAATCAAGCAAAGTTTCAAAATCGATCTGCTTTGTTTGCTAATACTCAGAGAGCCTCCAAAAATGCCTCCCAGTCTCCAAATGGCCAAAGTGGCTTAAATAATACTCCAAACCCTCAAAAATTTTGTTTTCTCTGTAAAAGTGGCGATCATATAATATACAGATGTCCTAATTTTTTGGCGAAAACTCCCCAGCAACGTTTTGAGATTGTTAAACAACATAAAGCGTGTGTCAACTGTTTGGCCTCAAAGCATAATTTACCCCAGCAATGCAAATCAGAAAAAAGATGTTTACATTGTGGCCAATTTCATCACAGTCTCTTACATTTTTTTCCTATTAATTCTACACCTAGTTCTGCGAGTAGCCCCTCTACTTCTGCAGTGCAACCCCCGAGGAGCCCCGTGGCTACCGAATTTAATAGAACCACTAACACCATTGTTACTGGTATGTCTTTAAATGATCGCGAAGTACTTCTCTGTACCGCTTTAATACAAATACAGGATGTTTTTCAAAATTGGCACACAGTGCGCGCCATCTGTGACTCTGGTGCTCAATCTTCATTTATATCTAAGTCATGTGCTGATAGTTTGGGCCTTCCTAAATTTAATATCGCCATGACTCTACAAAGCTTAGATCGAATGACAACTTCGGCAAAATCTGGAATTAATTGCAATATATCCTCTTTGCGTGATAATAATTTTGTTTTTAATTTTGATGCGATAATACTCGATAAAATTTGTAGTGATTTACCTCATTCCTCATTTTCGATTAAAAGTTTTCCTTTTCTCGCCAACTTAGCACTAGCTGACCCAGGCTTTAATAAAAGCGATAAAATTGATTTATTGTTGGGCGGCGATGTGTACCCTTACATTTTGCTAGATGGTCGTTTGTCTACGGGACCCAACAACCCCGTCTGCATTAATACTATTTTTGGTTGGGGAATAATGGGCAATCTTTCACTTTCACCTTCAACTACAAATCAAATTAAAACATTTTTTACTACGTCAATGAACGATTCTTTTGTCAATTTAGATAAAAATCTACAACGATTTTGGCAAATAGATGACATACCTAATGTCAAGGCCATTGACCCCGAAGATGAGTTTTGCGAAAATTATTTTTTGAAAACTACCTCAAAAAATGAGGAGGGGAGATATATTGTATCTTTACCATTTAAAGTTACTGCTCCAGATTTTGGCGACACTCGATCCATTGCCGTACGTCGTTTTTTCTCCCTTGAGAAGAAATTGCTACAAAACCCTGATTTTTATGCTGCCTACAGCTCTGTTTTACAAGATTATTTAGATAATAATCATATGCAACCGGTTTCTGCACCTTTGCCGACCGAAATTTCAAATCATTTTTATATTGCACACCATGCGGTGTTTAAAAAAGATTCTACTAGCACCCCCCTGAGGGTGGTTTTTGATGCGAGCATGCACGCCCCTGGCAAAATCTCGCTCAACAACGCTGTTTATACTGGGCCCCCTTTACAAAGGGACTTACAAAAAATTTTATTACTTTATCGTTTGCATAAATTTTGCTTTTGTTGCGACATCCGTCAAATGTACAGGATGATTTTAGTTGACCCTAGTCAAACTAATTTTCAAAGAATAGTTTGGAGGTTTGATCCTAACCAGCCTATTCAAGACTTCGAAATAAATAGAGTTTTATTCGGGGTCTCTTGTAGCCCCTTTTTGGCTATCAGAACTTTGCTGCAACTTGCTAGAGAGCATGAGGACCTTCCTCTTGCCTCAAAAATCATTGAGGAGGCAGTTTTTGTCGATGATGTGATTTCGGGAAGTGATGACTTTTTTAAGGCCACTGAGATGAAAAATCAATTAATCGAGCTACTTAGCCGAGGTGGATTCGAATTGCGTAAATGGGCGAGCAATTGTCCCGAGTTACTATCCGATCTTCCTGAGTCACACATTTCGATGAAGGCTCTTTCTCTCGATTTAGATGCTGAAAATTCAACTTTGAAAATTCTCGGTTTAAATTGGAACCCTCATACTGATGAATTTTTTTATACTTTCGACTGTTCTCTCCAAACATGCACTAAAAGAACAATTTTAAGTAATTTGGCCCGCATTTACGACCCTCTGTCTTTTTTGGCGCCAATAGTTTTAATTTTAAAATTAATTGTTCAATACTGCTGGGCAGAAGACTTAAACTGGGACGACCCTGTCAGTCCGGAAATTGTTTTTAAATGGGAAAAATTTAAAAATGAATTAAAGTTTTTGCATTCTGTTAAAATTCCTCGTCAAATAATTTTGCCTAATGCTAGTCAAATCCAGCTAGTAGGATTTTGCGATAGTTCAGAACGGGCCTATTGTGCTGTCGCTTATATTCGAATTTTTTATTCTGATGGAAACATTAAAGTTTTTTTTGTTTGTAGTAAATCTAGAGTCGCACCGTTGCGTCGTAAACTAACTTTACCAAGACTAGAGCTTTTAGGAGCTGTTTTGTTGGCTAAATTAATGGATTTTTTACTAGAAACGTTCTCGGAAAAAATTAAATTTGATAAAATTCTTGCTTTTACTGATAGCACAGTGACCTTATCTTGGATTCAGGGATCTCCTCACAAATTTAAAACATTTGTTTCGAATAGAACTGCCTATATACAAGGAAGAATTAGCCCTGAGTTTTGGCATTATGTTCCTACTGAACAAAATCCTGCTGACTGCGGTACTAGGGAAATGTATCCCTCTGATTTACAAAGATTTTATTTTTGGTTAGAAGGGCCTTCTTTTCTAAACCAACCTACAAATACTTGGGATTTTATGACAGTTACTTACGATGGGAATGCAGTTTTGGAAGAACAGCGAAAAAATATTTTTAACGTTTTTACTTGCGAACAAACAGTTGAATATTATGTAAACAACTTGTTTGAAAAATACAGTTCTCTTTTTAAAATTAAGAGAATAGTTGCTTACTTTTTGCGAGGGTTACAAAGGTTTAAAAATCCCTCATACAATTTTGCTACTGATTACCTTACAAATCAGGATTACTACAAAAGCTTACTTTTTATTTCGAAATGCGTACAATCTTTTTCTTTCCAAAAAGAAATTGAATTACTAAAAGATAAGAAACAGCTTCCAAAAGCTTTTCAAAAATTATGTCCATTTTTGCATAATGAAAGCTACGATTTGCTTCGTGTTGGAGGCCGTTTATGCCATTCAAATTTATCATACGATAAAAAATTTCCAATTCTTTTGCCTTCTAGTGCAAAATTCACTGAATTACTGATTTTAGATTTGCATCGCAGCAATCTTCATTGTGGTATACAGACCACAACTTTTTTACTAATGCAAAACTTCTGGGTATTGTCTGCTAAAAAGGTAGTGAGAAAAGTTTTAAGTTCTTGCCATACTTGCTGGAAAACTAAACCTAACTCCCTTCAACCCCCTATGGGTAACCTACCGAAATTTAGAGTTTCCGAAGCAAAGGTGTTCGAAAATGTAGGTATAGATTTTTGTGGTCCGTTCACGATTACTCTTGGTCGGACCAGAGGTGCAAAAACCATGAAAGCATATGTCTGTTTATTTATCTGTTGCGCTGTTAAAGCCGTGCATTTAGAGTTAGTCTCTGATATGACATCAGAAGCCTTTCTGGCTGCTCTGCGCCGCTTCATAGCTAGAAGAGGACTATGCTCAAAGATCTCTTCAGACTGCGGGACCAACTTCGTGGCCTCTGAAAAATACTTGCGACAAATTTTTTCTGATTGCGTGAAGGGGGAAGGTATAGTTTGGTCTTTTAACCCACCTGCGGCTCCCCACATGGGAGGCATTTGGGAATCAAACATTAAATCTTTAAAGACTCATCTTCACAGGGTAGTTGGAAATCAAATACTCACCTATGAGGAATTAAATACGGTTTTAACCCAAGTTGAAGCCATAATGAACTCACGTCCTTTATGTGCCTTAAGCACCGATCCTACTGATCTGGCGGTCTTGACTCCTAATAATTTTTTAAATTTGAGGCCTCCAGGTACAATACCCGATCCAAACTACTGCGATATTGCGTTAAACAGGCTGTCCAGGTGGCAACTGTTGCAAAGAATGCACCGCGATTTTTGGATTCGCTGGCATCGCGAATATTTGCACACTTTGCAACAGCGAGCCAAATGGCACCAACCTCTTGCTTCCATTGATATTGGTACTATGGTACTGATCAAAGATGAAAATTCCACTCCATTGGATTGGCCCCTAGGCCGCATTGAAGACCTTATTAAAGGTTCTGATAATGTTCCACGGGTTGCTATTGTAAAGACTACTAAAGGTACCTACAAACGGCCTTTGGTAAAACTATGCGCCCTGCCTACAAATTAAACTCTCTGAAATGCCCCTGGGCATTCTCAGGGGGGTGGGAAATGGTTCGTCCCGCCTTCCTTTTTGTAAATATGTTCTTTTTACTATAATTTACCAAATTGGTTCGAATTAGGCTATTTGGTGATTTACTAGAGCATTTTCTATTTTTTGTTTATTTAGTATTAATTAACTAATTAAGTACTTAAAATTACTGGGTTATTTGCATTTGAAACTCCCGCGGTTTTAAAGGCAAATATTACAATTTGCTATAATCAATTTACTTTACATAAAATGCATTTTGAATTACTAAGGTTCCTAGTTCCTTTAATATGGACCTTCGTAATCTCATTCCCTCCTACTTATTCCCTTTTCTCCTACGCCTATGGATTAACGACGCCACTGGGCGACATGTGGGAGAATGAACGCAGCAGCGATACCTGCTGCCGGACCAGGGAGAACCGTTTCGCCTTCGAACGATAACACACGCGTGTTAGCTACTCTCCTACCGCAGGAATGTGGGGTGCAAAAACTAAGGTTTAACAGCGCGTCCTCCCATGAGTTCCACTTCCTGTATAAAAATGGTAAGTGAAAATGCATTATTTTTACCTTACATACATTTGTTTATTGCTACACTAACCTAGAAGGTAAACTAGACCATTTCAGAATCCCTTGTACCAGCTTAGCCTATGACCTTATTCCCTTAAAATTACAGTCCACATCTGACACCGTTAAATTCCAGACAACTCTCCTACCCAACAAACATTTAAAGTTGTAACGACGAAACGCCAACTAGAAAGAATTTCTTAAAAGTAACCGCAATGTACTCCCGCTACGTCTCAGTATACCATACAGCGACGTTATAATTCCCTAAGTGGGGAACCAATTTCTGGTTGTAACTACTAGGCCAAGTGTTTAAAGTCACTGTAGTAACAACTACACTACTACGTCGTAGCCAGGTATCTACTACGTCGAAGAGGCTGTTTTTTTTCCGTAATGGCATCAAAGTTGCGATGTAGTTGCAAATAATATAATCGTTTCTTTTTGGTAGAATTGTAACACAATATGGTGGACACAACAGTAAACAGACTCGCTTAGTTTTTTTGTTTGGTTATGGTTATAATATGAACTATGTTATCCAAAAGTGTGAGAATTTACGAGCAGAGGATCAAAATTCGAGTGCGACGCAAAGTTTTTTGTATAACATGCATTATATATATTGCAAAAAACCGGTGCGCCCGTAAAATTGAGCCGTTTTCTGGTAGCTGATGGAATTTTTGTGTTGTGATTTTGGAGGTTATGTTTTCATAATCGACAGTTAACTCCAACAAATGGTGCTTAAGAAGAGCATTTTTGGTAAGCTTCAACTAATTTGTTTATAAAATAGTATGGCTCTTTAATATGAGCTCATAAAACGACAACAAAAATATTAAATTTTCTTTCTTACATAAAAACATGGCGTCCCAAACTATATTCCCTGATAGTCGAAAAGGTTACTTGAAAGTAGTTGCGGCTTTAAAGTTGATCCAAAAAGTTATTTTGTCTACATTGTTACATCAGATGTTACTATGATGACACAAACTTTTGTGGTAAAAATTAAAGTTATAATGTAGTTGTCGGATACACTTGTTTGGGACTCCAATGAAGCTTAACTTTTTAGTGGTAATTAAGTAGGATATAAAAGTCAGGGCGACTACGAAATAACGACTAAAAAGAAAGTAAAACTTTAGCAACGTCCTATTGTGGTAGAGAAGACTATCAGAATCGACTATCAAGAAACAATCCTATGAAGTAGTTTAGAGGGTCGTTTTTACGAAACATCTACTATTTCCTGATACTAAATAGTAGTTAGAACTAAAAAGTAACAAATTTTGGTTGGGATCACCACATTTCTACTATAAGAAAGTAGCAAAGCCTTTAGAACATGTAGCCGCTACTATAAATGTTAGTTGGGTATCTGGACCACCAGGGAGCCCCAGATTAAGAAGACACAATACAACGAATCCATGTTGGCAAAAAATTAAAAGATATGTCAGTATTTTCTAAACTTTCAATCGGGTCAGAGCAGTCACAATTACACTGATAAGTACCTACTTAAAGAACAAGTACAAAGTACATTAAGATTTTGGTGTACTTTAGTTCACAAAATCAAGCACATTGTAAAAATACTTCAGGTAACAAGTACAACAGTACAAGTACCTACTGGATTCTAGTTGTACTTGAAGCATAGCACTTTAAGTATACTTGTATTTACTTGAAGTACACTTTAAAGTATTTTACTTTCACTACCTGACAACTCTGAATAGGATTGCGAAATTTGGTTGAAAAAACTAGTATTACTCAAATATATTAGTTTATAATGTTTGTTACACATTGTAATTTTTCAAAGACGTTAGTTTAAATGCCATTTAATTTAAAATACAGTAAAAGTCGAGAATAACGACGTCGCTTATAACAACAAGTCGCATATTACGACGAAGACTGCGTAGTTTGGTTGGATTTACGTTTAATGTGTTGCAGATAAAGTCTGGCTCTAGCAACGCCGGTTATAGCGACGAAGTCGCTTTAAACGTCCATAATAACGCAAATTTTGAATGTGAAGGGCTGGATATAACGATTTACTACAATCGATTTTTGCCTGGTGATTATGCATGGCTTTAAGAATTATCGGGGAATCACATTGACTGACTGATTGACACTGACGATTTTGAAGACGACTCAGAAGAAGATAATATTCCTTTGGCCCAGTTGGATAGAAGAACGAATAATGGCTTCGAAACAGAAGATGACATGACTCTCGTTGTAATTAAAGATAACCTTAACTTGTCAGATGAATTATGGACAGATTTTGTAGATGTTGATCTTTACTTGGAAGCAAACAGTTCTTTGTCCGATAGGCAAATTGCAGCTGAAGTGCTTGCGAATCAAGAGATCCCGCATCAAAATCGTGAAGACGCATCTGATAATGGAGAAGAATTTAGACCACCATCTACTGTAGAAGCTTGTATTTTACAGTAATTCCAGTGACAAAATACTTCTAGACGGAGTCAGTACCATAGAGAAAAAAATCGAATCGATTTATTTTAACTCACGTTTTAAAAAACAAGCAAAAATGACAGATTATTTGATTAAGTAAAATGTATCTATGTTTCGTTATTGCAGATATTAATACATATGTGCATAATATTTAGGTGCGTCTTACTTGTTTCAGTAGATTTAATTAATTATTAAATTTACTATTAATTATAACTGTTCCACCAATGTATGCCCACCCCGATTCAAAAAACGCACCACGTGATGGAAAATGGATTTGCAACGGTTTTAAATGCAGCATCACCTGATGCGTTTTTTTAATTGGGGTGGGCATGCATAGGTGAAAACCGGGTGTAAGGATGTCCTGCTAAGCAAAGTAGATTCAAGAAAACTGGTCGCATTTCTATACTCTGGTTTTGTAAAATCGACAAAACAAACGCGGCGGTCATCGGACTGTCCGCTTACGGCAACGGAATGATCAACGAAAACAAGGCTTTGGATATATAAAAAAATTATAGAAAACCCTAACTATTTAATTTAAAAAACATTACATCAAATAGGGCTGTCTAACAAAACATATGATCAAATCCAAGATGTCTTCCATGGGACAAACAAACCGATTTCCCATAAGCCGTAATGTTAACAAAAACGTAAATTTTACAAAAACGACAAGAGCTTTAGTCTCAAAAATTAATCAGTTTTAAGAATAGATCCTTTGTGCATATGAGAAAAATGCGTTTTTCTTAAAAATATTAAACTAAAGCGAGAAAATCTGAAATAAAAGGGACCATGTTTTCTTCAAAAAAGTAGGTTATGTTTTTGTTTATTTTGTTTTTTTTTTAACTTTTTTTCTAGTTTTTTCACTTATTTTGAATTATTACATGGGCGCACCAAGGGGGCGGGGGGCTAGGGGGCCGGACCCCCCAAACCACATATTTTTTTAGATATTTTCCATATATTTCATGAGTAAACAGAAAAAATAGCATAAAGTACATCATGAGACCTCTGGGGCCCCCCAAAGGTTTTTGAAGTTTTTTGACCAATGAATCAATGAACTATCAGCCCAAGGTAGGGGAAAGTAGTTCTATTCAAAGAGCTCACTTCAAGGCTCACTTAACAGAGACGAAATTGAAATAGACTAAACTTTTCTCATCAGATTCAGGTTTTCTATTAGGATCTTTTGTTGTACTTGACTAAACCTTTTGCTAAGTAATAGGCCTTCTATAGCATTAAACTGTGAAAAATATTTCACTATGATTTTTAGGTTTAGACAAAGTTTAATCACGGATCATCTTAACAAAGGTGATCCGTTGTTTAATTGTTTTAACCCTCCAGTAGTAAAATGAAAAAGAGGCACAACTTATAGGTAGGTCAGTCCAACAGATCAATATGCACATATAAGTTCCAACCAAGGTTGGTCAAGCAAACTTCTAATAAGTACTTTACAAAATATGTTTATTTAAAATAATATAAGTAAACATTATATAAAAAAAAAACTTGGAAAATTAAAATACAGTTTTTTCTTGTCATTGGCCTCACACACCGTACATCACCATATGATTTTCCATGAACTATAATACATAGGGCTTAAGTATGGTCAAATTCATCAGCTCACAACAGTAAGTACTGTTCAAATTTTACAACAGTACAATATTCGCTGTTGTATTACTACTGTTACTATTACTTTTATTACTGTTTTTTTGTAACAATATTTGCTCAATTATGTATCTAAAAGTTTATGCAAATAAACATATACTCTACTCTACAATTGGGCGTAACAGCATATGACCCATTAGGAGTATTAGAACACAAATTTTTTTGAGAGAAATTGAAAAAAATATCTGAGAGAACTTATTTGTTTTTCTTGTGGGCATCAAAGTCAACAAAGATTACTTTTTTATCCATCTATTAATAATGATGGCAAAAAAAAATTTTTTGCTAATAAGCTCAGTACAGTACCGGAGAAATTTCACAACAGGACTTGTAGTAGGTCCAGTCAGATACTATACAAATTTTACGGTGTACAAGTTTTAGGTGTCAAAAAGCATGGAAATAAAGGAAAATTTGCACCAAAATAGTTTAAGATAAAAAGAGGTTTGAGTTAGGGAGACTGTCAAACTCACCAGTTTATTCTAAACTGTTTTGAGGTCTGTAAAATAAATATTTATTAAAGAAAAAGAAACTTTGATGATACAGGACTTCACTCGACACTATACAGGACGCTACACTACCAAAAGTTTATTTAAGGTTCTGTAGGATGGTGTACAAATTTGGTTCAGCTCATTATTCACACTTTAACCTCATATTGTTTTCCTTTTCTTTCTTCTCGTGACCCTTTTTTCAACCATCATTTTTAAAATTTTTCAACCGTTTTGAAACAATGGATGAATGGATATTCAGGAGAGACCCAGTCATGATCATTGCTGTATTGTATTGCCTAGAATAGTAAAAAAATCATAGTGAAATATTTCTTACAGTTTAACACAATTCTATGTTACACTTCTGCAAAAGGTCCACTCAAGCACAAAAAAAGATCCCAATAGAAAATGTTGCCAAAATGGCAGTTGCACATTTATCCAAAACAAATCTGACAAAAAACTTTCGAATATTTCAATTTATCCTCTGTTAAGTCAGGTAATAGAGCACTTATCCACTTTCTTTTCCCTTCTTTGAGCTGATACCTAGTTCATTTAAATCAAGATGATTTTTTAAGGTCAAAATACTTGGCATTCCATCAAAACTAACATTATCAAGCTCTCCCCAGCTGCCACAATTCATAACAGCACAGAAACTAATAATAATGATTCAAACTGAGTAAAAAACTGGAAAAAAAGTAAAAAAAAACAAAAGTAAATAAAAACATAACCTGACTTTTGAACAAAACATGGTCCCTTTTATTTGAGATTTACTGGCTTCAATTGATTTTTTTTAAGAAAAACGCATTTTTCCCATGTGTACAAAGGTTCAATACTTAAAACAGCATCTTTGTTGTAAGTTAAATCGTTTCACTTTTTTTAAAAATTACTTAAAAACTAAAAAAAAAAAAATATTTTTGTTTTTTCTCAAAGCATTTTGCGTCCTAAGTTGCATGATTTTTTCAAATGGATTTTTGAGGCTCCTGCCCTTAGATTTTATGACCTATTTAAAACTTTGTGAAGTTCAAATTTTATTACCTTTTATGAAACTTTACGACTGTTCAGCCTGATATTTAAGGCAAATATTAGCGACAGACTGTCTGGTTAATCATTCTCTTCTTTAAATGCAAGAATCAAAAAGATAGTGTTTCAACAAACATCAAAATAATATGTGTTTCTATTGTTTTTTTTTAACCAAAGATAACCTACTTTCAGAGCAGGGTTATTAATGGCTTAATGGTTAATAAAACAATGCAAAAGTATGATTTTTTGACATTTGTTGTTCAAACACTGTTAGATTCTTGCATTTAAAGGAAGAGAACAAATAACTGAACTGTCCATTGCTAATATTTGCCTTTAATTACTGATGTGAACTTTTATGACATTTTATGACCACCCTCAAATTTTATGGCTTCCACTACTTTGCTATTTACATAAATTATGAACTTACTTTTGACAAATTATCAAACATCAATATTTTTTCCTGTTGCTCATCAGCTATGCTGTCCACAGCACAAGTTACTTCTTCTGTGTCATATTCGGTTTCCACACATAATGCTGCAGATCCACCCTCTGTAGAATTTGATTTACTGTCTAGATCTTCCTTTTTGACTAAATCAGGCTATCAAAAAAATAAATGTTTATTACAAGGTTTAGTTTAGTTTAGTTTATATTTACAGATTAACCATTTTAAAATACAAGTTAATGATACAATAATTGCTTATAAGTAATACTTAAAATAAATTAAAAAATTTCAAGTTGAATTTGAGCCCTAAACTTTCTTAAATTAACATTAAAAAAATCTATATCACTTGACAGTGTATTGGCAATTTTGCACAATCGCTGTATTGGAATATTTTGCCCATAGTTTGCTCTATGGTGTTCAACATAAAATAGTTCATTAGATTAGCCTGTGGGATAGAGAAAGAGATTCTTTGTAATAAATCTGACAAATCAATCATTCCAATTAAAATTTTATAAAAAAATTTACATTTTATAAAACATTTATTACATAATAGGGACAACAGTTAGGTGCTTTCTCTAACTAAATTGAAAAAAATCTAAAAAAAAATTAATTGATACCATCATTCTTTACTTAAATTTTAATTAAAAATAAACTATGTAGATGAGTGGTACTCATTAACTGAAATTAAACAAACCTTATCCTTGTAGTCTTGTTTTACTCTGTCTTTCTCAGTAACTGCCAAGTATGGACCCATCTGATCCTCAGTAACTTGCAGGATAATGTTTTCTTCTCCTTCAGAGCCTGCAATAAAAACAAATAATAAGCATAAATCCATCAAAAATGTTACCCTAATTTTGGTATCTAGTCTTTTCTTAAGTCACTTGTAAGATGACTAAAATAAGCACTACATTTGTGCATTGAGCTGCTGGCTAAATTATACATAATTTATTAATCTATAACTGCATAAACATAACTGCAACATATTTTCTCAGCTAGTTCTATCTAGAGTCCCTGTATGTTGACATATTTAGATATATTAATATATCCAAATATGTCAACATACAGGGACTCTAGTTCTATCTTTTCCTGTTCAAAAAGTAGAGAGTATATAAGATGCACTTGTCTTTATGAGTTAACAACTAAGTATATTAATCATAAATCAAGCCTTACCAGGAATGTCAGTTTCATACTGCAAAACAATAATTTCAGGCTCCTCTGTCTCTTCGACACTTTCAGGACTTGCCTGTTGGATTGAAAATTTGGCCTTTTTAACGTCCATTGTATAACCTAATTCAGCGACCTTTTAAAATTAACGTTTTTCTCACTTTTAAACAAGATTTTTAGATTTTGCATTTGTTTACTTTTTTTAAGATGGGCCAAAGCTAATCAGCTGTTTTCCGCCAAATCTTAGTTGACTTTTCCCCTTTGACAGCTCGCAGAAGTTTATAGTCGCCCAGTGAATTTAAAGCAAAGTGAGTCTTTTGAGGTGGACAGCCCGGAAAAAATATATACCTACATTAAATTATTAATGTAAAATGGGACGCTCGGAAAAAAATATCGAAACCACAAAATCTCTAAAATACAAATGATCGAACATACAAATATCTAAAAAAAAAAATATCGAAAATATAAAATTTTGAAAATAAAAAATTTCGGAAACGCAACCAAACCTGTCACCCAATTCTTGAAATAAATCCGTATACGGCTTCGGCGAAACGTATACGAACGTACCTCTGTGTTCTTACGATTGTTTGCCATTTTCAAATGTTATCATGGGAGTTTTTCTCTTTTTCACCTTATACAAATCAGACAGAGATGAAATGGGGGCCACATAAATAGTTAGTGCGAAACGATTTGTAATTTTAATTATGTTAACTAAACTTGTTTTCACTTGTTTTATTTTTATTCCATTCCTAAAAAAATGGCTTGCTGTTTACTAATCTGTAGGATTGCTTTTTAATTTTTCCAAATCTACAGTTGTCGTTTTACTGAACTGAGTCCAATTTGCTGTGTTGAGGTGATCCAGGAGAAGATTTGGGGTATGTTTTTTGGTTTATGTTTGATTCTACCAAAAAAGGTAATGCACCATGGACAAATTAATTTACTATCTCCATCTTAGCATACTGTGACTTCTGAAACAGATAGACATACCAAATATACTTATAACTTAAGTTTGTTCAGTTTGCATTTGGTATATGTTTATGTCGGTAAACTATTATAGCTCTCCTTTTTTTTTCTGGATTACTTAAGTATGTTATGTTATTGGATTTCTATTTGCACTTTTTACAGAGGATGGAGGCGGGACTGATTGATATTCTTGGACCTGCTCTTGTGCACACCACAATTACGTACAAATATTGGGCTGATCAATTTTTGACTATCAGTTCTGCTTTTCTTACTTTTAAAATATGAGTTTGCTTTAAAGCTTATGTAAGAATATTGTAACTTATAAAAGTACCAAAAAAAATATACATACCCACTTGATGTTAGCAGAGTTGGAGTAATTACCCAAGGGATTTAGCTATACTTCTATAGTGGGAAGGTAGGTGCTTTTATAACAAAAACAAGAATATTTGGTGTGGTGTGAGAATCTTTGACTATTTTTTAACCAGCATCAGTTGCAAACTTGAAAACTGGGCCTTTGCTCAGTGGAATTCATAACCTCGATAAACAAAAAACAGCTGTTGCTGTTATCTAACCTCAAATTGTGTTGTTCTTTTATGATTAGCACCTAGCCTGCAAAATTGTATGAAGGTTTCAATCCTTCATCAGATCCAAAGCAGTCTTCCTATTAAATTAGTAGGTAAGCAAACATTGTTTCACACACATCTTTTCAGTTAAGTTATTTATGCTGTTTTTTATTAGGAATGCAAAAAAGAAATAGGAGTAAAGGCGGCTTGACATGGTGCATGACAATAAAATTTGCAGGCAAATGGCATGAAATTTTGCCCAGGTGCATGAGCAGAACAAATCCAGCTGATTGTTGCAGGCAATCTATTTTTATCGGCCTGGTGCCATTCTTTTGCATGCAAACTGTACTTGCATGCATACTGGGGAATTTTTACCTAGATTCTGGGGAATCCATGCATGGCCATGCACACTGTCAAACAAAAAGAAGATTTTTTGCAGGCAACAACTTGACCGAAATTTTTTGCTTGCAAATTTTTGCAGCACGTCATGCACCATGTCAAGCAGCCTTAAAGAATTGCACACTTTTAACTTAAAGGTGTATTTAATGTCGAGGCAGTTAGTTAACTAGAAAATCTGTAGGACTTGAGGTTACAAAATTACCTGTTTTAGTCTCTGTAATTTTACTTTACTTTTGGATTTTTTTATAAGTACTTTAGGTGATTAGAAATGAGGCGACATTTTACTGGCGTGACCAGGGAACAACTGCGTTTATTCAAAATGGTTCGGTTATCTGTCAGTTCTGACAGTTGACATTTATGCAGATACAATATACTTGGTTGGTTATGAATAACGGCTAATGAATAAGCATAACAGTTTTATATGGTTAGTCATGTGACATCCCCCTTTTTATAATGAAAAGTTTAAAGTACAATATTTTTAAAATATGCTTATGCTACTAGTTAGTAAGTTTTGTTTTACAATAAAAACCTTATAGCTAAGAAAACTTGTGTTTTATTAATACCTTATAGCTAAGAAAACCTGTGTCTTATTTATGTCTAAATAAATACCTTTTATAAGTTAAGGATTAAAATTTAAAATGTTATTACAATTATTAGTAAAAATTGGAAAGTTTTGTTGCACTTATTTGTAAGAATAAAAAGTTTTATATAAGATAAAATCAGCAGTTTTAAAATGTTATTTGTAGTTGTTACCTAATCTTAACTTATCACATTTGTAAATCACATTTTTGTTACAACATTTAAAAGTAAAATACAACAGACATACATGCATTGTACAAACAAACAAACACTTAGGCTGTAGTGGTTTTTTGTTTGTTTTTAAATTTAGTTTTTTGAGCTAGTTTTGTGTAAAACTTCAGAAAGGCTTTCTAAGATATTAGAATGAAATATTAAGTTTAAAAATAAAGTTTAGTTTAATTTTGACAAATTATGACAATAATGATATTCACATTATGTAAAGTGAAATCCAAAATTTAAAAGGAGTGAAGTTTTCACTTTATGTAAAGTGAAAAACAGTGCAAATTGAAAAAACTAAAAGTTTATTCTTTTGCAGTTTCTGGACTACTATTTATGACATAATCATTGAGTTTGAATGGAGTTTTTATTTTTCGTCCAAATCTAGTTGTATGACTAGTGCTTTCCTCCCCTTTTTTGGAGTCTTTTTGAAGTTTTTGAGTTTCATAAGAAGTAGTTGGTATTTCTGAATTTGAAGATGAATTTTCACCAAAATTTTGATTTGTCATGTTAGCACTTTCTAGAAGTTTTTTATTTACAAAGTTTTCATATTGAAAGTTGTCATAAGAATTATTAACAAAGTAAGAAGTTTTTTCTTTGTCAGAAGAAGAATTTACAAGACTAGAGCTACAAGAAAAACTAGAATTACAGCTGACAAGGCTATCATTGTCACTACAGCTAGGAACATTGTCAATAAAGTTGTCACCTGAGTTGTCACCTACATTACTACCTACAGAATTACTTTGAAAGTTTGTTACATTTGTATTTTCAGACATGGACCTGTTGTTATCTGAATTTTCGACTATTTTTAAAAATCTTTGAGTGTTTTGAAGTTTATTTTCTGATAACAAGTCAGAGAAATTTTCCGGTTTTCCAGAATTTTGAAAATACTTAAATGAATAATCCTTGGATGTTTTGAACTCTCTAATGAATTTTCGATTTCGTCTAAAGATTTTACCATTTTCCAGCTGTACTAAATATGATCTGAAACTTACTTTTCTTAAAATTTTGCCAGTTTGCCATGGTGTTTGAGGCTTTATTTGAATTTTTACTAGACAATTGTTTTTTAAAGGAGGCAAAGTAATTTTATTTTTGTCATAGTGTCTTTTTTGATTTTGCTGGTTTTTTGTTATATGTGAATTAAACTTTTCTTTTTTAAAATTTTTAGAGAATTTACTATTTATTTCTGGAATTATTGATCTTAAGTTTCTGTGCATGAGAGCATTTGCTGGAGAGTTCTCACCATCCAAAGGTGTATTTCTAAAGTTTAATAAAGCTAAGTATGGATCTTGTTGATTGAAAAAGCATTTTTTTAGAAGATTTTTTACAGACTGCACCGACCTTTCAACTTGTCCATTTGACTGAGGATACAAAGGAGATGATGTAATATGTTGAAATTCCCAATTTTTTGAAAAATTTTTAAATTCTAAACTACAAAAATTACTAGAATTATCGCTCATTAAAATTTTGGGTATGCCAAAACGTGAAAAAACAGATTTAAATTTATTGATTAAATTTTGAGAGGTTAAATTCTGATTCAAATTAACAACTTCGACAAACTTTGAGTAATAATCAACGATTAAAAGATAACATTCAGATTGAAATTGAAAAATATCGGCAGCTACCTTTTGCCATGGAACTTTTGGTATGTCATGAGGCTTCATGGTCTCGGAACCCTGAGATCTCTGATAGGTACGACATGCATTACAGGAGGTTATCATGTCTTCTATTTGTTTTCGCATCCCTGGCCAGAAAAATGACAAATTAGCCATATCTAAACATTTTTTATAACCTAAATGACTATAATGAAGTTTTTGCAAAATTTCTTTACGTAGGGCTTGAGGAACAATTAATTTTTGGCCCTTAAAAATAAGTTGATCAATACATGAAATTTCCTCTTTAAATTTAAAATAAAATTTGACATTTTCTGGGCAGTTTTTGATGCTTTTGGGCCAACCATTCTCTAAAAGGTTTCTCAATTCAGAAAGTTCCGAATCTTCACGAGTTAATTTTTGAATTTCTTGTTTTTTCTGGTCTGTGATATTTAGAGAAAGTTCCACAGCACAAATTTCTGATTCGATATCAAAGTCTAAATTTTCATTAAAGTTTTTTGCACTGAATGCTCTGCTTAAGGCATCTGCTACGATTAGTTTTTTGCCTGGCTTAAAAACAAGTTCAAAATTATATTTTTTTAACTGCATGAGCATTCTTTGCAGTCTCGGTGGAGTGAGATGTAAAGGTTTTTTAATAATTGAGATTAATGGTTTATGATCCGTTTCAATAATGAATTTTCTACCAAAAACGTACTGATAAAAACGTGTTGCACCAAACCAACAGGCTAATAATTCTTTTTCGATTTGAGAGTAGCGAGACTGTGTTTCTGTTAATGCCCTCGATGCATGAGCACATGGTCTATTATTTTGCATCAGAACAGCGGCCATGCCATTCTGAGAGGCATCAACAGAAATAGTCGTAGCTTGGTTAGTGTCAAAAAATTGCAAACATGGTGTTTTTATTAAAAGTGATTTTAAATTTTGGAATGCTTTTTCGTGTTCATTTGACCACTGAAAGATTATATCTTTTTTGAGTAAAGAACGTAAAATTGCAGTTTTTTCTGACAAATTGTTTACAAATCTGGCAATATACGTTACCATTCCTAAAAATCGTTGGAGATCTTTGACGTTTTTTGGACTAGGCATGTCTAATATTGCCTGAATTTTCGATTTGTCCACTTCAATGCCTTTTTCACTAATTTCATGGCCTAGATAAGTTATTTTTTTACATAAAATTTTGCATTTTTCTTTATTGAAACGTATATTGTATTGTGCAGCTCTTTTTAATATTTTTTCTAAGATAGCGTTATGGCCAGAAATGGAATTACTGAAACAAATTATGTCATCTATAAATATTGCACAACCCTCTATATCTCCAAAAATTTGTTGCATGCGTTCTTGATAGACTTCAGATGAGCATGAAAGACCATAGGGTAATCTACAAAAAGAATATCTGCCAAAAGGCGTTGCAAAAGTGCAAAGTTTAGAGCTTTCATCGTCCAATTTTATTTGCAAAAATCCCTGAGTTGCATCTAACGTGCTGAAATATTTAGAACCATGTAATTTTGATGCAATTTCATCCCAAGTTGGCAAATGAAATGACGGTTTTTTCAAAAATTCATTAATTCGGGATGGGTCAAGACAAATTCTTAAGTTACCGTTGGGTTTTTTAACAATTACTATTGGATTTACCCAATCAGTACTCCCAGTGACTTTTTTAATGATTTTATCTTTTTCTAACTGATTTAAAGCAAATTTTAATTTATCAGTTAAAGCCAAAGGAATTTTTCTTGCGGGGCAAACCAGCGGTACAGCATTTTCTTTAAGTTCGATATGATAATCTTTCTCTAAACACCCTACACCTTTAAAAATATGCTTATATTTATTTAAAATTTCATTAATATTTGAATTATTTTGAAAACTATTGTCTATTGACTGTATTTTTTTAATAAGTTGCATTTCCAAACAGCCTTTTAGACCTAATATTGGAATACTTTCAAAATCTACTACATAAAATAAAAGATTGCAACGTTTATTATTTGATCTACATTCCAGATAACACTGGCCCAAAATTGGTAAGCTATGTTTCGTATAAGAACTTAATTTAACATTAGTTTTTTGTAATTTTGAAATATCTACATTAATTTTCCCTAGTACACTTACAGGAATTACGTTGGCCATAGCTCCAGTATCCAGTTTGAATGAGATGTTTGCCCTATCATTGACCTCAAGGTTCGTCACCCAGGAATCCTCGGAGACAGTCCCAATTGCCCCTGATTGTCCCGGCATGGTATTGATTGAAATATCTGTCTCGATCATATCTAAAAATAAAAAATTCTTACAATCGTCATCATCACTTGATGTAGAAGTTTGTTCTTGTTCAATACCGTGAACTCTTTTTTTAAAATTATTTTTGCGGAAGTTGTCACTTTGTTTCGTCTGAAAATTAAATTTTTGATTAGCATTACTAGGAAATTTTAAACAACAATGAGAAAAATGGTTTAAACCTGAACATTTTTTGCACTTAGCTTGGTATGCTGGACATTCTCGATAACCATGTACTCGTTGACAGTTTCTGCATGGCTGACTCTGCTGCGAACTCCTCGTGTTGTGGCTGGTAGATGGATATGATCTCCTCTGGTTGGAAAAATGCCTCGCCCTGGATTGTGGTGGACGGAACTTCTTGTTAACAGCATCGACATCTCCATGTGCATCACCAAAGCCATTGGTAATTTGCCGATTATGTTCTTTAGTTGACTCAGAGTTCATGCAAAAATTTACTGCTTCGTTCAGGGTCTTGCAGTCTTTGTCAAATAGCTGTTTGCGTAATTTGTCACATTTAATTCCGCATACAAGTAAATCTTTAATTAATGATTCTCTCAAAGTCTCCAGTTCACAAGATAATGACAGATTTTTAAGTTCAATAATGAATTGTTCTATTGATTGGCCTTCTTTTTGACGACATGATAAAAATTTATATCTTTCGTAAGTCAAATTGGTTTTTGGATTAAAGTGGTCATCAAATTTTTTTAAAAGATTGTCAAAAGTTTCTTGATCATCATCATTAAACGAAAATGTGTTAAAAATTCTAATACCTTCGTCTCCCATCAAGGTTAACATTTGCGCACATTTCGTAGAGTCTTCTTTCTTAATAATTTCTGTCGCTTTTAGATATGTGATGAACTTTTGCTTCCAAAACTTCCACGATTGAGCTAGGTTGCCATTGGTAAAGCTCATGGGCGTAATGCCTCGGTCCATGGTTTCAAATTTCTTTATCTGCTATCATCCAAAAAACCATAGAATTTTCTTGTCGTGCTTTCAGCTTAGCGGGTAGTCGGCATCTTGAGCTTCAATTTGGTTCTTTTATTTTGACTGCGCCATGTAATTTTACTTTACTTTTGGATTTTTTTATAAGTACTTTAGGTGATTAGAAATGAGGCGACATTTTACTGGCGTGACCAGGGAACAACTGCGTTTATTCAAAATGGTTCGGTTATCTGTCAGTTCTGACAGTTGACATTTATGCAGATACAATATACTTGGTTGGTTATGAATAACGGCTAATGAATAAGCATAACAGTTTTATATGGTTAGTCATGTGACAGTCTCAGTGTCTGTTTTTGTATTTTTCCATATGTTATATATATTAACTTATAAACTGTATAAGTTAACTGTTATACTGTGCATTCTTTGAAAGAGAACTTAAAATATTTTACTTTTAAGTATTTTATTGTGTATTATTTTATCTATCATACCATTTTAGAGTAAGAGCTAGTCATGAGCTTTGACGGCTACTGTTCAGATGTCAAAGAAGGAGACACAGTTATCCTCTATGTTACCATAAATCAAATCTACTCATTAAAAGCCATTCCAACTGCAGTTAGTAAAAAAGGGAAAGAAGTGGAAAATATATTTCAAACACCTTATGGAGCCCTGAAATGTGGAGACATTATTGGAAAACCTTATGGCTCCAAGGTAATTATCCATCCCCTAATTTACCCTTAATTTTTACTTTTAATGCATAAACATAAGTAAAGAGAAAATATGAGTTATGTTCCTGACATGCATGTATGAAAATATGGGGAAATTTATCCCAAGCCGATAATACTATCACTAACTTTTAACCTGATCACATTTTAATTAAATAAATAAATCCAAAAGTAAATCGTTGGAAATTCTTACTTTTTATTTTTAAATATAACAAAAAAACCTCAAAGTTTTGATAAAATAAATAGTTGGAAGCATTTGAAGAGTTTTATTTTTTATTATTATGTGCTGTTTACTTTTACAGTTTTTGTATTTTAATAAATTTTAGGTGTCTCTTAGTAAGGGCTGGGGTTATATCCTTCAACCCACTCCTGAACTGTGGACTATAACCTTACCCCATAGGACCCAAATTATTTACACACCTGATATTAGTATGATTCTGTTACAGCTTGAGATCAGGCCTGGTAGTGTGGTTGTGGAAAGTGGAACAGGAAGTGGTAGGTAGAACACAAATCAGTAATCCAAATAGTTAATTCAGTTCTTGGCAGCCCTAAAGAACCTGCACCCAACTATAGGTGTGTGCCGGTACCAGCCAATTTTTCTGAAATTGTTATGTTATAGAATCATGTCAGAGTATGACATGACAGTCATGGTACTGTTTTTCGTTTCATCTGGCTACCTGTTATTTTTGCAGTTTCTTTTGTATTTGTTGATGTTGCCACTTATGTGAAAGCATTCAGTATCACAGCCATTATTTATTCATTTCTCTTATCAATATCGTAAGGAGATTCATATACCGTCTCTATAGCTTTACAAGTGTCTCATTGACCATGCTGTGTTCTAAAGAGTTTCCTTAAGGATGAAACAGTTATTGTCAAAACTTAAAAGGTGTCCATTAGATCTTTCGAGCTGCCCACGGAAAAATACAAGAGAAACAAATACTTTCTATGCCCGCTTAGCCCCAAAAAATTGTTGATAAAAATAGTTTGAGGCAGTCAAGTATTCTTCCAAAGTATTCTTTTAAAGTATAGTAAGCTCTCCTTGCTAAAAAATGTTTTGTTTTTCTTCTAAATTTCGCAAAGTTTTTTATTTATGGAATCTCAACTGGCACATGATTAAAAAGCTTCTTTCCATTGTAAATAAAAGGGTTTTTGACCAAAAGTTGAGCGAGGTATGGGAAAATTAAGATAAAAAGCACAGATCACCTAACAAAAAAAAATGTTACAAATATTAAATTGCCTAGGTAAAAATATCTCATAATGATACTTTTTAAACATTAAACATAGAGTTTCTAAAATACAAATACAACACAAAGTTAAAATCCTATGCCTCAAAAAAAGAGGTCTGCAATAAACAGATGGACCTCTCTTTATAGGTCTGATGCATAAATAAATCTAGAGGAAAATATACTTTTTAAAATAGCATTGCTTCCTAAATATCATGAAATTGTCCATTAAACAATTCAAATCTACTTCACATCCTTAAATTTTAGGTTCCTTGTCCCATGGTCTGATAAAAGCGCTTCGACCTCATGGCCACCTTTACACGTTTGACTTTCATGAAGCTCGTGTGGAAACCGCTCGCCAAGAATTCGAAGAGCATGGTTTAACTAAATATGTCACTGTCAAACATCAAGATGTAATTTTAAACGGTTTTGGAAATGAATTAAACAGTAAGGCTGATGCTGTATTTTTAGATTTGCCACAATCTTGGATAGCGGTCCCTCATGCTCAAAAAGCTCTTAAAGACACTGGTGGCAGAATATGTTCTTTTTCACCTTGCATAGAACAAGTTCAAAAAACTTGTTTGGAATTGTCTAAATTGGGATTTAAAGAAATTGAGACCATGGAGGTATTAAGAAGGGAATACAGCATTTTGGCCAAAAATTTGACAGTTCCAAATTTTGAATTTTTAAAAACCGAAAAAAATGAAAATGGCAATGTTAGTGGAACTAAACCGCAGGACAGAGAGAGTGTAAAAATTATGACAGCAATGGCGCCCAGGCAAATGCCAGGACACACAGGATATTTGACGTTTGCCACAAAATATCCTGTTTGGTCTCAAAACGTTTCCGTCGAGGATGATGATGAAACACAAGATAAGATGGAAGAAAGTTGTTAATGTTACATGAAAAATTACACTATTAATGCTTTAACACAGGTCTAAACTAACTCTGATGTAGGACTTGATGTTTATTAATAGAATTAGTTATCACTTGCAATGTCACATTAATATAAGATAAGGTATAGAACGCGAATTAAGTGATTTTAAAGGGATTTGGAGATAAATTGAACCGCAAGGCTGATGCTGTATTTTTAGATTTGCCACAATCTTGGATAGCAGTCCCTCATGCGCAAAAAGCTTTTAAAGTGACTGGCGGCAGATTATGTTCTTTTTCGCCTTGCACAGAACAAGTTCAAAAAACTTGTTTGGAATTGTCTAAATTGGGATTCAAAGAAATTGAGACCATGGAGGTATTAAGAAGGGAATACAGCATTTTGGCCAAAAATTTGACAGTTCCAAATGTTGACTTTTTAAAGACAGAAAAAAATGAAAATGGCAATGGGGCCATATTTGACGTTTGCCATAAAATATCCTGTTTGGTCTCAAAACGTTTCCGTCAAGGATGATGATGAAACTCAAGATAAGATGGAAGAAAGTTGTTAATGTTACATGAAAAATTACACTATTAATGTTTTAAAACAGGTCTAAACTAACTCTGATGTAGGACTTGATGGTTATTAATAGAATTAGTTATTCCTTGCAATGTCACATTAATATAAGATCAGGTAGACTGATGCTTTATTTTTGGATTTGCCACAATCTTGGATAGCGGTCCCTCATGCTCAAAAAGCTCTTACGGGACTGGTGGTAGATTATGTTTTTTTCCACTTTGCATAGAACAAGTTCAGAAGACTTGTTTGGAACTTTCTAAATTGGGAATCAAGGAAATTGAGACCATGAAGGTTATAAGACGGAAATACAGAATTTTGCCCAAAAATTTGACAGTTCCGAATTTTGAAAAACAGAACAAAATGAAAATGGCAATGTTAGTGACTAAACCGCAGGACAGAGAGTGCAAAAATTGTGAAAACAATTTGACGTTTGCCACAAATTATCCTGTTTGGTCTCAAACCGTTTCCGTTGAGGATAATGATGAAACACAAGATAAGATGGAAGAAAGCTGTTAATGTTACATGAAAAATTACACTGTTAATGTTTTAACACAGGTCTGAACTAACTCTGATGTAGGACTTGATGTTTATTAATAGAATTAGTTATCACTTGCAATGTCACATGAAACATTAATATAAGTTAAGGTATAGAATGCGAATTAAGTGACTTAAGATGTCATTTTAAAGGTATTTGGGTTAAACTGAACCGCTAGGCTGTAGTTTTAGATTTTCTACAATCTTGGATATTGGTTCCTCATGCTCAAAAAGCTCTTAAAGAGTCTGGTGGCAGCTTATGTTTCTTTTTCTCCTTGCATAGAACAAGTTCAAAAACTTGTTTGGAACTGTTTAAATTGGGATTCAAGAAAATTAAGACCATGGAGGTATTAAGAAGGGAATACAGCATTTTGGCCAAAAATTTGACAGTTTCGAATTTTTAAAAATAAAAAAAAGTGAAAATGGCAATGTTAGTGGAACTAAACCGCAGGACAGAGTGTAAAAATTATGACAGCAATGGCGCCCAGGCAAATGCCAGGACATACAGGATATTTGACGTTTGCCAAAAAATATCCTGTTTGGTCTCAAAACGTTTCCGTCAAGGATTATGCTTTAATACAGGTCTAAACCAACTCTGATGTAGGACTTTATGTTTATTAATAAAATAAGTTATCACTTGCAATGTCAAGTGAAACATTAATATAAGAAAAGGCATATGACGCGAATTAAGTGATTTTAAAGGGATTTGGAGATAAATTGAACCGCAAGGCTAATGCTGTATTTTTGAATTTGTCACAATCTTGGATAGCGTTCCCTCATTCTCAAAAAGCTCTTAAAGAGACTGCTGGTAGATTATGTTCTTTTTCACCCTGCATAGAAAGAGTTCAGCAAACTTGTTTGGAACTTTCTAAATTGGGATTCAAGGAAATTGAGACCATGGAGGTTATAAGACGGAAATACAGGATTTTGCCCAAAAATTTAACAGTTCCGAATTTTGAATTTTTAAAAACAGAAAAAAGTGAAATTGGCAATGTTAGTGGAACTAAACCGCAGGACAGAGAGAGTGTACAAATTATGACAGCAATGGCGCCAAGGCAAATGCCAACAGGATATTTGACGTTTGCCACAAAATATCCTGTTTGGTCCCAAAATGTTTCTTTTGAGGATGATGAAACACAAGATAAAATGGAAGAAAGTTCTCAAATACCAAATTGCAAGGACCTAAAACTATAAATAACAAGTGAAATTAAAGAAAGAAAAATAAGAAAAAAGTTTTTCTGCTTCGGCCGGGACTTTTTTCTTATTTTTCTTTCTTTAATTTCACTTGTTGTTTATAGTTTTAGGTCCTTGCATTATTTTGCAATTTGGTATTTGAGAATTATATTGGCAATCGCCCATTGCCATCAGAAATTTTAACACACGAAAAGGTTATCTCATGTTTTCAGACGTTGATAATTTACGTCTAACTTTTTAGTTTTCATGCCTTTGACAGTGGGAAGGAAGAGTTATAGAAATCAGTTTGATGAATTGGTCGAGTTAATACCCTGAGAGTCTCTCGTTCTTGTATTGAGACACTGCAGACCTGCAGATAAAAATTTTCCGAAAATTTATGTATGGTTTCGGTAGTTCAATGTTTGCGTACAGAGCAGGAGATCCCGGGTTCGAGTCCTGGCCGAAGCAGAAAAACTTTTTTCTTAATTTTCTTTATTTAATTTCACTTGTTGTTTATGGAAGAAAGTTGTTAAATCACTGTTACATGAAAAATTACTGTATTAATGCTCTAACACAAGTCCAAACTAACTCTAATGTAGGACTTTATGTTCATTAATAAAATTAGTTATCACTTGCAATGTCACGTAAAACGTTGGTATAAGATAAATTATAGATTATTGATCTGTAAGCGTTCCGTGACATCCATCTAGTTTTTAAAATTCGTGAATTTGGTGAATGTCTACAACAATCTGTGAATTAAATAAAAAAGCACAAAAATAACATTTAGCGACAGTCAATGTCATGGTATGGTGCCACTTATAAACGTTATGATTTTGGAATGTTCTTCTTTTTAATTTTTAGAGCTAAAAGGAAGTTGAAAAAAACATTTTTGTAAGATTTTAATCTAATTCTATATTTTGATAGAAACAGAATATATGTTATACATATCTCTAAAATCACAGTTAGAAATACTATTTATTTTTCTCTAAATCTATTTGAAAATAGTGACAGTTAAGTAAAACTGGGTTTATTTTAAAGTAAAAGTTTTTTAAGGTTAAAATATTTAGGGAAAGCAAAATAAAATATAATAAAATAAAAAGTAACTTAAACACACAAAAAATAGTAGTAACAATAAGTAATTAGGCATTTTATAATTTAAACTTAGCAAGACATTTTGTAAGTAAAATATTTTAAGTATCTATATCTATGTATATTTCAAAATGGTCATCAGCAGTTTTAGTGTGGATTAATCATGTCAACTGGACACCATGGCACAGTAGAGCCACAATTTTCCTAAAACTTTAGGCTGAATCTAAACAGATTTATTCAATCCTATCCTATCTAACTTGAACTCTGTAAGCTCAATTTAATTAACGATCATACATGCGAAGCCCCTATAGCAGGGGGGATTCTAACTTAGACTATACCGCCTGTTCAAAAGTAATTCTTAAAAGCTTCTCCTATTAAAGTGCGAGAAAGGAATCCGAAATATATATGTATCCAACAAAGATAGCCTGACTTTTCTTTTTTTTCGCGACCCCTTTTAAAGTGGCCTCTATTATCCCTACCAAAAGTCGCCGAAATCGGGGATGGCTTGTATTGTCGCGCGTCGCCTTTAAAAGGCTCCACGCCGGATATCGTCGAAGTAAAACGAGTGCTCTCGCACCTGCGTGACTTACAGAGAGTACCATTTGCTTGCTTTACTGTTAGAGGTGGGACGGGTCGGAGCTCTGTATCCAGTAGAATCTGTTAAAGGCGAGGCATAACTTTGGCTTTTAAGGATCACTTTGAAACACCCGGTATACAGTGTAACTCGCATAAACAAAAACGTTTAAAAAATATTTTCATTGAGAAACTCAGGTTTGTTTGTCCAAAACTGTAAACAAAAGACGAAAACACCATGTTTTATCTTCTGTTTACAGTTTTAAACAAAAAGAACATGCATTTCTAAATGAAAAACTTTGCTAGCTTTCGTTAGGCACCAAAATAAGCATGTATGATCCATGATAAAATAACTTGGAAAAACATTCGTAAATGTTTTAAGATGTCCACATGCTAGCATGCATTTTTTATCATGCATTGTAGGGATTTTTATCTTAAAATGTAAACCTTATGTTAACTTTTGGTCTGCAATGAATGGGGGGGGGGGGGTTAGACCTTTGTGTACAGATATGAAGGAGACCTGGCTACATACTAAATACTTGATTTTGTTACCAAAACTCGGTTTAAACCGGAAAAAAGAATATTTTTAAACCTCTTATTGAGTTTAGTTTTTAGCTTGTTTTTATTTTTGTTCGCAGGGACCTATCTGACATGTTAAGGGCTATTCAAAAATTATATTAATAAATTTTTGAAATGATGTTTATCATGTACACAATTTCATATTTAATTATATGCAGAACAAAAGTTAACCTAGGGTCGTAATAAAAAATTCACTGTATATATGCGCATCATACATAATATATGTCATCCATGTGTCAATCGCACACCTACAGTTTTGTTGCCAGTCTGTGGTCACCTGTAGGTATTTCATTTAATTTAAAAGGCGTTTTTTAATTATAATATAGAATATTTTTCCACCGTTGCAGCGTTAACATTTTCAATAAACTTGTTTTCTTTTTTTCATAAAAATAAACGTCTTTCTTTTCTTTTCAATCACAGCATTCTCGATTTATGTACTTTCGTAGCAGTTTCTTCTTGTTTATTTATTAAAAAATAAATACGTCATCTTTTCGTAAGCGCGTTTTATATCGTCCTGAGTTCTTGTAGAAAAAAACTAAACAAGAATACTTATATTTAAAAAAATATATAACAATATATACACGGTCTTTCAACAAAAATTTTAGGAACATCTTATGCGTTATTTTTAAAACAATACTACTAGTAGCACTACTGTAAAAGCAAATTAAATTTCTTTCCAGCAAGGTGGAAGTTGATTTATGTTCACAAAATAAATTTACTTTCAAACAAAATCGAGTTTTTTTTCTCGGATTTTTAATATTATTTGTTGCAAAAATATTAGGTGAGTAAAATTTTCGTTAAGAGACCCTGTATAAACTGTCAATTAGAGTAATTCGTAAAAATCATTAATTTTGGTCAAAATGTTTTTAAACATAAAAATTAGATATACTTATAAACTTATTGGACCGTTTGAACAATTTAGTTTATGCTATTTTATGAGTAGGTAGCTAATTTTTTACTCTTCTATCACGGATCACCAAACGGTGATTCGAGCTTCTATTCTATTTTGTCGTACTTCCTATCTAAAGAATACAAATAAAAAAATGGGGTAATTTTTTCCTTCGATATCATTTTCGATTTCTTTCATAAAAGCTTATTTCATTGATCGTGCTCCCAAACTTACATTACTTACAATAAATAAAACATTATAATATAAAGTTAGTAATTTTGATCAACACCTTTTTGTTTTCAAGACAGAATATTAAAGCAAAAAGTAGAGCAGAATTTTTTTATTTTATTTAAAATATTTTTACTAAAAATCTTCTTTTTTGGATCAAAAAAGTAGTTAACTCTCTAACTACTAGTTAAATATTTATTATATCGTTGTAGTAGTAGGGCAGGCCGTGAAATTTTTTGGAACTTATTTTCTTTGTCAGCAAACATTAATAGAATTGTTCAGTGAGTAATTCTAAGAAAAAATGACTTATTCCGATAGGTTTAGTCGCAAAATGCATCAAAAGTTATGAATTCGAGGAACTTTTTTTCTTAATAATTCATTTATGTTTCTTAGTAAAAAAACATAGAGTAAAATCTATACTTAAGCTAAGTAAAAAAAACATAGTATGACTTTTCTCTAAATACAGGAAACATCTCTGGCAAAATTGTCAAAAATGTAATATTTCATTTTTTGACAATTTTGCCAGAGATATTTCCTATACTTAGAGATTAGTCATACTATTTTTTATACTTAGCTTAAGTGTAGCTTTCACTAATAAACATATATGCATTACTAAAAAAAAAATTCCTCGAATTTATAACTTTTTTTGCATTTTGCGCCTAAACCCATCGGAAATCCCCCCTTTTGATATAAAAAATTTTGCTTAGGATTAATCAAGGAACAATTTTATTGATGTGACAAAGACAATAACTTCCCAAAATCTTCATGGCATCCCCTACTTTTAGTAGTTTTGCACGCTTCAGCATCATGTGATGATATAAATAAGTAGTTCGAAATTTATAAAAAAAAAACTGGTTAAAAATAATCGAATATAACTACCAGGAGAAAAAAATGTTAGAAGATATCTACTTTTTTTAAGCTTAATGCAAGCATAAGTAAGTTGGTTTGTGAGCGTAAATTGGCCTTTATCACAGTGTGCCTGAATGAAATATAGGTTACATAAAAATGGCACATTTTGAATATGCACTCTTTTCTGACTTCAGAGCCATATTCATATAAATCCTAGCTGATTCCTCTTCTGGAAATTTTGACATTTTTCTAGTTAGTCTAGGCGCTGGCTTCTGTCACGTTTGACCTAATATGTGCGCTCAGTTTAATTACGGGGCTTTGTTAAGCATCCATAGGAGTATAAAAAAAGTTTGGTCACGTGGTCGAACTCATGGTCGTTTGGCCGCCATCTTTGGCGAAACGACCATAATTTCGACCACGTGACCTCGCAGTCAAACTGAGCGCAAATATTAGGTCACACATGACAAGAGCCAGCGCCTAGACTAACTAGAAAAATGTCAAAAATTTCGAGAAGAGGATCAGCTAGGATTTATATGAATATGGCTCTAAAGTCAGGAAAGAGTCTATATACAAAATGTGCAGTTAGTTTTTGGAACCATTGTTATGTAACATATACCTCATTCAGGCACACTGTGTTATGTTGATCAACCCTCGTTCCCCTTTGAAATATTTTGTCTAATAAACTACTAGGTAAATTAGGTAATTGCTAAATTCTAATGTATTTTAGGTCGTTGACTACTTTTTTCTTAATATTGACTTAAAAGATAATTAAGTATACTTATGTAAGTAGTTTTAAACGTTTTGAACTTGATTTTAGACATTTTATTGCACAAATAATTTTTAATTTGTGTCAAAAAAATGTTGGAACACGACGTAAAATAATACTTTTTTAAAAAATTACTTTTACCGTGTTTTGATTGCAAATAATACCTACTTAATAATAAATTTTGCTCTATCAATAGAAAACTTTGACAGAATTATTAAAAAAAATTAAGTACCTAGATAAAGTTTGATTTACGGTTACTGATCTTCGGAACGGAAACCATCAAGTTGGTTTTTACACATTACACAAAACCCAATCGTATCAACTGTAGTAAAATCAATATAAACCTATATCATACAGTATCAGGGCGGTCACTGGTCAAAAAAACCATAGTCATAGAATTTGCTTTGTGTATTGTGTAAAGACCAACTTGTTGATTTCGGTTTCAAGGGTCAGTTACCATAAGTCGAAACTACATATAAAGAAGGAAACGCGTACTAACTGATTTTTCCTAGTTTTTCCAATTTTTAGGAAATTTTTATGCCGATATTACGTCAAAACCCTAATATGTGAAATATTGTGATTTACCATACATAGATAGAGAACCCCCTGTATAATATTTTTAATTAAAAGCGTAGAAATATATTTTTTTAAGGCGACAAATTCGATTTAGGCAATTTTTTAAGCAAAAGCGTTGTTTGATTGACAACGGCAAAAGACAACAAGGCCAAATATTTCAATATCAGTCAAAAGGTGGCACTACATATATCGATACCCTAATTCTGATACGTCGTAACCCACAAAAAAATTAAAATTCATATTTTTGCGTCAAAGGTTAGTAATTATGCATAGCTATTTGCTGCTAAATCCTCGCAACCAAAAAAAATATATAACGTTCATTCCCGCGATTTCTAATAAGTCGCATAATGCTTACTCTATGTAATTTGCTTCTAACTTTTCTTATTCCTGTAAAATTTTGTTGAGTTGGGTTACGACGTGTCAGAATTAGGGTGACGATATATTAGAGTCATAGAGACACGTTCTAAAATTGTGGGCCTTACTAAAATTTTAAGGAAGACAATGGAGGACAGTCATAATTCAAAATTTGGTTAGCTTAGATGTCATAATTAATCAAATATTTTGACAATTTATTACAAACAAACAACACATTTTAAGTTTGACACTGATGTTCATTTTTGCCATAAACACAACTAAAATAAAGTAAATAACAAAGCCAATTTTTTCGTCAAAAACCAGGGGGTGACGTCTCGCCTTATTATTAATAAAAATAGAAAAAAAAAATGTTTGTTTACTGTGATAGAAAATACCGATAATCCTGAAAAAGACTTAGCCACAATAAAGGATGCATCACATAATGCTACTATAAGCCTACCACCAAATACATCCAAAAGAAGGATATTAAAGACCTTCCGATATCTTTCGTCCAGAATATGAAAACAAACATCTTCTGATCCAAAGATGCTGTTATGACAAGAAGTAAAGTTTTTGGCAATCATTATAAATTAAATATATTAAATTAGTTATTTGTATTGTTGTGCTTTATTGTTGTTTCCACAACCTCGTAGAAAACGCGTGTGTTTAGTGCCTCTTCCGCACTTGTTAGGTAAATTACTATTATCATAAACTTATCTTATGAAGCGGTTCGAAATTCCGTGATTTTGTTTGGTAGGTCATGGCCAGTAGCCCTCAAAAAAGCTTTTTGTAATTAGAAAAAATTTTATGTCTTTAAATACCTACTTATAAGCCTTTAACTTATATTAAACAACATTTTATTTATTCAAAATAATCTGAAAATCAGGGTCACGTGATCTTCATTAAATTTTCTCAATCAAATTGACCCCCGGTATATGGGGGGTGGCGCTTTAGTCAGGAGGTTGATGGCTCTTGTCTGATTTAGTGTCCTGCAGCATATATAAGATTGACCACGCTTCTATAAATTTTAATAGATCTTGTCTATAAAAAACTAATTGAAACATTTTTTTCTTTATAATACAAATACAAAAGCTTTTTTTTTAATTGTCAAACATGTCTTGTTAGATTTTTGATTTTCTTTTGTATATTTCCAAAAAATACAAAAAACGAAACAATTTCGCTACAGTTTTCTATAACAAAACTAGACTACTGAAATGCCAAACATTGTTTTGAAATATTTTTTGTGTTTTGGCAATAACTTTTTTTTTAGTTTTTAAATAAGAGACGTTTTTTATTTCTATTAGGACAAAGATTTGGCCACAAAATGGGATATCAGTCTTGTCAGATGGTAAGTTTTCGGGCGAAATTTGCCCCCTGACTATTTTTCGAAAAATTACATTGTTAGTCCATTTGTCTTCTGGGTCCTCTATCTGTGGACATAGGTACTGTATCCATAGTGTCAATCACAATATTTCGCATTTTGTGAATTTGCTTTTACTAACAGGCTATTCAAAAGAATGTGGTTCGCATGTATTTCTGTATGAAATCTGATGTAAACTGCACACGTAGCGTTAGTCGAGGGTCAGCTCTGCACAAAACGAGCGGCTAGTTCACAACTTGCATTCTATTTGCTATTGGTTGACATAGTCAGGCGGGATTTTTAAAATTAAAACTCTCCTGTCCTCGTTTTGGGAGGTTGAAATCGGTGTTAAACCAAACTGAAACAAAACCTAACCGTGGTCAATTGATTGGAAATGTATCCTAACCGGGGCGTGTCTGGACAGGTTAGGATACGTTGTCGAATAATTTATCAGGGTTAGGTTAACACCGATTTCGACAGGAAAACAGTAAAAGAATATAATATGTTTTTAAAAAACAATAAAAAAAAATTCATCAGCATATGCATAGATTTAGTTAAATTCAATAGGTATGTACTGGACAAACCACTACACTTTTTAATCACTTACAACTAGTATATATTCGTACTTTACGCCGAAAGCTGTAAACATAATGTTTGTTAAATGCTTGACTGGTGGCACCATCTCTTAATATAATATAATAATAATCTTAAATGGCAACGTTCAACATCAAAAAGTCAGCTGACTATTTCGACCAATAGCAAACGGAATGGAAGTTGTGAACTAGCCGCTCATTGCACAAATGGCAACACAGGCGTCAGCACGGGTTGCAAGGGATCCCAAGAGAGGGTGTCAGTTGCCAAGGCCTTTAAACATTTCTTGTCTACCTTTCGGCGCAAAATAACTTCATATTTTTGTGGTAAGTACTGAAAAACTGTAGCCGTGTCTGCTGTATAAATATTAATGTTATCCAGCTAAATTGCGCATAGGTAAATAGGTATGTACTGGACAAACCACTACACTTTTTAATCACTTACAACTAGTTTATATTCGTACTTTACGCCGAAAGCTGTAAACATAATGTTTGTTAAATGCTTGACTGGTGGCACCATCTCTTAATATAATATAATAATAATCTTAAATGGCAACGTTCAACATCAAAAAGTCAGCTGACTATTTCGACCAATAGCAAACGGAATGGAAGTTGTGAACTAGCCGCTCATTGCACAAATGGCAACACAGGCGTCAGCACGGGTTGCAAGGGATCCCAAGAGAGGGTGTCAGTTGCCAAGGCCTTTAAACATTTCTTGTCTACCTTTCGGCGCAAAATAACTTCATATTTTTGTGGTAAGTACTGAAAAACTGTAGCCGTGTCTGCTGTATAAATATTAATGTTATCCAGCTAAATTGCGCATAGGTAAACTAAGACAGTTCTGGTATTTTGGTATTTTTTTTGAATAATTTAATAATTCGATGTTTTTTTAATTATAGCTCTCTTTTTCTTTTTTTGGGAGGTCGAAATCGGTGTAAGCCTAAATGATCGCAAACGTATCCTAACCTGTCGAGACACGCCCTGGTTAGGATTTTTTTACGATCAATGGACCAAAGTTAGGTTATACTTATGTACTTTAGGTTAACACCGATTTCGACCTCTCAAATGGAGGACAAGCGAGATAAAATTTTAAAAATCCCGCCTAAATATATTTATTGATGACATCCTATAATTTCATACTAACACGTGGAACTGGAAACATAGTACAGAGCTGACCCTCTCTCCAACGCTTCATTACTTCACAAGCTTTTTGGAATATGTTAATAATTTGACCACCAAGTGTGATTCACCTACTCTACTATTTTTTTACCTATTTTCTAAACGTAATTGCCATTCTTAATTGAAAAATACTTTTTATTTTTTCATGGATGATTTTTGTTTATCCCGGAAGAGGTGCTTCCGCGTAGAAATCTGGCTCATCCTCATCCACGTCCGCTTGGTCACCATCAAGCTAAAAAAATAATACATTTAAAAAATATTTATAAAAACTGTGGATGAAATTTCACTACTATACCAGAAGCGTGCGCAGGGGGGCTAAAACATGAATTTTCCCCAAAAATCAAGATTAAAATGTATCGATCTGCGCTCAAATCTCGCCCAGGATTCATCTCTGCGTATTGATCCACCCTTCAAGGTCCCCCCGAATTCATTTTTGTGTACGCTCCTGACTATACAGAGGGAACCCAGTTAAAGCTTATAGTTTTTAGTTAAAAAAATTTACCGAATAAACCGCAATTTTTTACAAAAATAACATTTTTAAACATTTTTACACAAAAACTTCAAAGCTCAGACTTACTAAAAACCGCAAAAATATCTTTTTTTGGTTTTTGTTCGGCCCCCCCGGACATCCCACTATACAGGGTTTAGTTGAAATGAGGCCATCAAACTTTAAGGGCTGGTGAGGAAGGTGGAATGTTTGACAAAAAGTTCAAATAGCTTTTGGTCAAAAGATTTTGGTTTCCAAGTTATAGCATTTGGCAAGTTTGAAGAGTGGGGGAAATCTGTGAATTTTAAAAATGACAAAGCATATCAGGCACACCTCTTATGGGATTTCTGTACCTAATCCGTCAAACTTCACGACATTTTGGTTCGGTTCAGTATGTTGTAGACTGAACCTTTCTTATCAAAAGTTATCATGGGCTCAACTCAAATTAATGACCAGTTTTCGAAATATTCTAAACATAAACGCAATGTTACTATTATATATATTTAAGATTTATTTATTATTTTTGATATGTACCTTTAAAACATTATCATCAATAAATCGGAAATATATGTAATACTAACATTGCGTATATGTTTGGAAAACCCGTCTAAAGAGCCATTATGCTTCTTGGAAATTACCACATTCCACACCCTGTATTTCAAAAACTGGTCATTAGATTGAGTTGGGCCTATGAGAACTTTTGATAAGAAAGGTTCAGTCTACAACATACCAGAATTTCGTTAAATTTGACGGATTACAGAAATCCCATAAGAGGTGTGCCTGATCCTTTGTCAGTATAAAATAATTTTGTGATCCATTATGATCCAAAAATGTTCCATGGTACTTACGGCACGCAATAGATGTATGAAAATCAATTTTCCGCAATCTCGTAGGAAATAGTATATTGCATAACAAGAAGAAAGTGACAAATTTCACACGAGCCGAATGTTGTGAACGAGGCGCTAGCCGAGTGAAACAGCACGCAAGTGTAAGAAAGTTACTTTCTATCGAGTTGTGTACTCTATTTGTCCCACGAATACTATTGAACCATAAACTAATTATACTCGTTTCTGGTTGAACTATACTTTGAAAACCTCGGTGCAAGAACCGGGTAACTCCATTTTATACCGAACAAGCAACTCCATTAAAAAAAATTTTTTTGGTTGCGCTATGTGAATTAAAAGCAGTCTCGAGGTAAATTCAGCTTATCTGATGTTACTCTAAAAAAACCAATGCCTTTAAATATATTTTTTTTGAATTTCATTAATATTATTTCTCAACAATTTAAAAAAGTGGAGTTACCCGGTTCCTGCACCGAGGTCTTCAATTTTGGTAAAAATTGGTCTTTCATTTTGCACAAATCAAATGAAACTGCTTTCCACTTTTCCATACATGTGTGGAAAATTTTCTGAACACTGGTGAAATTTAACGTTTTTTGAGGATGCAAAACGTGTGAAATCCATCATTTTCATATGTGGTCGTACGAAAACTTATTTCTCAGTAATACCTAGCACCATTGAGTAAATAACCCATATAGAGGACCCACCGGCGAGCTTCACCATATTGAGGGGCAGATGGCGCTGAAATAAATTCGTCTGGTACGCAATATTCAGAGACAACTGCTATGATCTAATGGCATTTGTATGATAGGCATGAGCCTCGGAACTCGCACATGTAACTAAGGGCCGGTTTATCAATGGCGGGGTATCTCTTCGTGTTAGCTAGCCCTGGGCCAACTCTGACCTTGGGGTAACCCTCGAGTTAAAGAGAAAAGTGTTTATCCACGCGATTTTAACCCAGAGCTCCGAAACTCGCAGGTTGGCAATGCTGGTAACAATCGACCATCTAAGTTTTCCCTTCTTATTTAATAGTCTGTGGAATTTTTGACATTTTGTGGTTATAATCATATGTTTTTTTGTATTGTTGGTTTCGGGTGTTTTGTTAAAAAATATTATTTGGAAAAAACTTATTCAGTTTCTTCAGTTATTGTACTCTAGCCAGTAAGTATCTACTATATGTATGATGAAAATAATTTAGCTACATTAAAATTAGCATCTAGTAGTTCCAACTTCCAACTACTAACTATAGTCTAAAATAAAAATGCATCTATAGGTACCTATCTACCTATTAAAGCTAGATAATTTAAGAGATAAAATAAGTTAAAAGCAAATGGATTAATGTCTTTCATAATTCTGCATTTTTCAAGTTTATTTTTAAACTAATACACCTATTTTATTTTTGTTACAGGTCATGTCTTTACAAGGAAACCAAACAAACTTCTACATTTTAATAAAGAAATATCAATAAGGCACATCAACAAGAAATAATGGTACTAGTTTCTGACACATCAACATGTTATCCCGGGATGACTGACACCCCCCTGTGCAGAGCAAGCAGAGGCTTCCTGGGTGACCAAAAAGTGTTTAAAAACCTTGATGTGATATATTATTTATTCTGTAGCATATTTTTTGAAATACAAAAGTGCTCTAGCATGTTGCAATAATTTAAGTATTTTATTTTGATGTTACGTACTATATATATAAACTTAATTGTTGATTATTTCTGATTCCTAAAATGCTGTTGTATAACAAAAGAACTTAATAGCCATTTTTCAGGGGCCGCCTAATAAAAATTTAAAAAACTCAGTGTGTAAAATATACATTCACTTTTTATTTTGCATTTTTAAATATATATTAAAAGTTTTAAAATTATATACATAAATTAGTAATTATAATAAAACTGGTACACATAATGAGGAAGACATATGTGAGTGGGCCTTGCAGCCTTTCCGCTGCGACCGCCAGTGGGTCTATATTGTGACTCGGTACCTACACATATTAGGTATAGCTCTAGTTGGCAGGTGGGATATTTATTGGGTGCTTTTCTATTAAACATGATCTTGCTCATAGAAAAAAGAATATTTATTTTTGGCTTGCTTGGTAGACTGCTCCCATGGCAAAAATGTCCATGTCTGTGGAGAATTCCGTCATGTAAGCGCCTCACACCATAAAATGTATCACTGCTGGTGTTTTAAAATTTTCGGAGCATCCTATTTAACACTAAAATTGAAGTACACCAGTTGAATGTTATGCTTTTGAGAAAAATCAACCAAAACAAAAAACAAAACACTTCAAAATAATTGGAAATTTTGACATTAACCCAGAGCTAAATACGCTACCCTGCCGTTCGAGCGCGGGTCAAGTTAGCCTAGGGTTAACCCTCGAGTTTGCATTTAACCTTGGATGGATGATGGATAAACACTTTTGACAACTTTAACCCAGGGTTATCTCTAACTCGAGGGGTAACCCTCCATTGATAAACCGGCCCTAAATCGTACTGGCAGTCCCTGAATATTGCGTACTAGACGAATTTATTTCAGCGCCATCTGCCCCTCAATATGGAAAGCTCGCCGGTGGCTCCTCTATATGGGTTATTTACTCAATGCTAGCACCTAGCATACATAAAAATAGTTTCTGATTTTGTTTAGTTTACTAAACATTTTATTTCTATCACTAAAGGTCTTTAATGGCCTATAAATCTATTTAAAAGTCAAAGAAAAAAGGGGGCCTTTAGATCCGAAAGTGAAACTCAATCGGTCTAGGACAACTGGGCGCCGCCAACTGGGCGCCGCCAACTCGGCGCCGCCAACTGGGCGCCGGGCCAACTCGGCGCCGCCAACTGGGCGCCGGCCAACTCGGCGCCGGACTAAATTTTTTTTTTTTGATAAAATGTGTAGATGGAAAATAAAATATATTATTTATATAAAAACATCTTTAAAAAATTCTTTACGCAATTTTCTACAAGCTTTTATTTAGCTTCAGATATTCTGTCTAACTATCTATCAAATCTTGTGGAGCGTTTTTGACACACTTCCCATTATCCGATTTGGATAAAATTTGGTTCACACGTAGTGGTCCCATGACAATACAATATTAAGAAAAAATATCCTCCCACCCCTACCCCCACCCCCTTCCATAGAAAAATTTGTTTTTGACACACATCCCGTTATCCGATTTGGATGAAATTTGGTATACGTAGTGATTCGATGACAATACAATATTAAGAAAAAAATGTCCTCCCACCTCTTCCCCTACCCCCTTTCATAGAAAAATGAGTTTTTGACACACTTCCCATTATCCGATTTGGATGAAATTTGGTATTCACATAGTGGTCCGATGACAATACAACATTTTTAAAAAAAATATCCTCCCACCCCTACCCCCACCCCCTTCCATAGAAAATGCGTTTTTGACACCCTTCCCATTATCCGATTTGGACGAAATTTGGTATACATATAGTGATCCGATGACAATACAACATTGAAAGAAAAATCCTACCACTCCTACCCCCACCCTTATCTATAGAAAAATGCGTTTTTGAACACACTTCCCATTATCCGATTTGGATGAAATTTGGTACACACGTAGTGATCCCATGACAATACAACATTAAGAAAAAAATATCCTCCCACCCCTACCCCCACCCCTTCTATAGAAAAATGTGTTTTTGACACACTTCCCGTTATCCGATTTGGATAAAATTTGGTATACACATAGTGGTCCGATAACAATACAACAATAATGAAAAAATGTCCTCCCACCCCTACCCCCCACCCCCTTCCATAAAAAGTTTATGACACACTTCACTTCAAATGACTTTTATAAAATTTGGTATATGCATAAAGGTCCGATGGCAATACAGCCCAAATAAAAAATATATTTCTACCTCTACCCCCACCCTCTCCTTTCCCCAATAGAAAAATGGGTTTCCAAACAACTCACGATCAGCGATTTCATTATAATCTAGAATAAACTCTTCTTTATTTATTTACCTCTGCATTTTTCTGCTAGATTGATTCTTGCAAATAGTGATATTTAATTGATACGGATATCTTATCGTGCTAACATCGTCAAAATTTCCATCAGTCGGCCATCGCTTTTATTATTATGATAATATTAGAATGTTAGAAAATTATTTTTTAATTTTTAGTGCATTTTATAAAAGCTTGTGACTGTGAAAATTTTTTTTACTAATTTATTTGAAATTTGTTTGTGTTAAGTAAAGTTAAATCTATTAAGTCGACTGTTGAATCTTGGTAGTTGTAGTGTTTGGTAACCTGGTAATACTACAATTTACGTTTTTTATTATAACAATGGCGGATTCAAAAATCAAAATGACGGATCCAAAATGGCGGATTTTCTTATTTATTAACCGATTTGTCTCAAACTTGAAATATTACATTGTTTGAGGTCATTTACGAAAATTTTTTACTCAAACTTAAAAAAATCAAAATGGCGGACCCAAAATGGCGGATTTTCTTATTTACTAACCGATTTCTCTCAAACTTGAAATATTACATTGCTTGAGGTCATTTAACAAAATTTTTTACTCAAACTTAAAAAAATCAAAATGACGGATCCAAAATGGCGGATTTTCTTATTTACCAACCGGGATAGAGGTGGGAGGATATTTTTTTCTTAATATTGTATTGTCATCGGATCACTATATGTATACCAAATTTCATCCAAATCGGATAATGGGAAGTGTGTCAAAAACGCATTTTTCTATAGATGAGGGTGGGGGTAGGAGTGGTAGGATTTTTTTTTTCAATGTTGTATTGTCATCGGACCACTATATGTATACTAAATTTCATCCAAATCGGATAATGGGAAGGGTGTCAAAAACACATTTTTCTATAGAAGGGTTGGCGGTAGGGGTGGGAGGATATTTTTTTCTTATATAGTCATGGGACCACTACGTGTGTACCAAATTTCATCCAAATCGGATAATGGGAAGTGTGTCAAAAACGCTTCACAAGATTTGATAGATAGTTAGTTAGTTAGACAGAACATCTGAAGCTAAAAAAAGCTTGTAAAAAATTGCGTAAAGGATTTTTTAAAGATGTTTTTATATAAATAATATATTTTATTTTTCATCTACACATTTTATCAAAAAAAATTTTTTTAGTCCGGCGCCGAGTTGGCCGGCGCCCAGTTGGCGGCGCCGAATTGGCCCGGCGCCCAGTTGGCCCGGCGCCCAGTTGGCGGCGCCGAGTTGGCGGCGCCCAGTTGACGGCGCCGAGTTGGCGGCGCCCAGTTGTCCCATTCCGAACTCAATCCAGTAAACTTTTAAGTCAGATAAATGGACTGATTCATTAACTTTCTTTTCACATGTGCTTGTGTTTATTTTGGTTCATGTTTCTGTATGAAAGGGAAAAATTTGGTTTTTAATTTCTACTACTACTACTAAGTTAGAAAATGACTAAGATTTTATAAATTTTTTTCCAAAACGGTGCCTTAAACTACATGTTTTTGGGGTTTATAGATATTTCTAGAGCAGATAGAAAAAACTGACGCCTTCTCGCGAGCCTGATTTGATTTTCTGATTTGTTCATGTTAAAATATTTTAAACCTAAGAAACAAATTAAATTATAAAAGAACTAAACGGGTCATTCCATAAAGAAATAATTTTATGTAGTATCTCAAAAACTAAAAGTGACAGATAAAATTCAATTCAACAGTTGAATTCTTTATATAAAATTATTTAAAAAGCATTTTTTTTATTTCCCAAATTTGATGTTTTTTTGGGGGGGGGGGGTTCAGGGGAATAAAAATTAATGCTTTTTTATAAAGAATTCAACTGTCAAATTCAATTTTATTTGTCACTTTTAATTTATGAGATATTACATGAAATTCTGACCCACTCTTGCGAGGCCCGATTTTCAGAAGAAGCTTAAAACCGCAGATATAGCAAGCCGTTTTTAAGCTATAGGGGGTTTTTGAAAAGTCTGCATTTTAGGAGGAAGCCTATAACTTTATCATTTATGAAAATTTCATTTTGATGTAAATTGCTTTTTATAGTTTTTTTAATAAATAATCCTACTGTCAAATTGAATTTTTTCTGTCACTTGTAGTTTTTAAAATTTTACATAAGATTGTTATTTCCTTATGGAATGACTCTTTTATTTCTTTATATTCTTGGTATTTTTTTAAATTGTTTATTTTATATTTTTTTACTCATTAGATTAAAAGTTACATAAAATAAAGAGGTAATTAATAAATAAAAATATAAAACACAATAATAAAAAATTAAAGTTAGTGTAAAATCAACTTAGTGTAATATCTCATAAACTAAAAGCGATAGGTGAAATTTAATTTGCCAGATGGATTCCTTATTAAAGGAACTATAAAAAAGCAGTTTACAACAACATGAAATTTTCAAAAATATAAAAGTTATATGCCCCTCCCAAAATGAAGATTTTTCAAAAACCCCTTGTAGCCAAAAAACAGCTTAGATGCAGTTTTTACCTTTAAGATTCTCTTGAAAATCGAGCCTCGCAAGTGGAGCTCTGATTTTTTTCTCCTAGAAATATCCAAAGAAAGATTGGATTTCACAATCAACCAAAATAAAAAGAGTGGGTACACCATGCTTTTGACATTACCTTTGAAAAATTGGATAATTGGTTTAGGTAGCCTAACCAAACTCCGGCAAACTCGCCATACTTTCATCACAGCCTGGTAGGCTGTGCTTTAATTTTATCGCGGCCTTGTCAAAATGGCGGAGGCTGTCAGTGGTTGTTATTTTTGTTGGAAAATAAAGTAAATCTTTGACTTTTCCTACTCTATTGGAAAGAGTAATATTTTAAGGCACTGCGTTTTTGACAGTTAGATTTTATCCCAAATTTAATTGAAAAAACTAGCAACAACACAAATAAACAAAAATAGCGGTTGACAAGCACCTGTGACATTTCTATCAGAGAAACAAATGTCAATGGTTAAAAAAGTCGGAATGGCGGACATTTTCGATTTGCCACTTTTACTTTGCTCAAATGCAATCCGTCAATGTTCGGTGTCCCATTTATGATGGTATTGAATGTGAAACTAATACCCTGTTTCCACCAATGCATGCCCACCCCGATTCAAAAAACGCATCAGGTGACGCTACATTTAAAACCGGTGCAAATCCATGGTCCATCACGTGATGCGTTTTTTGAATCGGGGTGGGCATGCATTGGTGGAAACAGGGTATAAGTTATTATAAAAGACCTGAGATTTCACATTACTGTCCTCAAATTTCGAAACCTTAACAAATATATGTTTTTTCTAGCTATTGTAGTTTTGGAGCTTACGAGGGAAGATTTAAACATTCGGAATTCACAAAATATTGTAGTTAGCTATTGTAGTTTTGGAGTTTACGAGAGAAGATTTAAAAATTCGGGATTCAAAAAATCTATCATATCTTTGTTATAAGTGCTGATGCCCGGCCCCCAAGCCTTAGATTTTTTTACATATTTTCCACATATTTCATAAAAAACACAACAAAATTCGACATCACACGGTAAAAAAATTGTCTTAGATCATAGCAAATTGCTTTGAATTAAAATAATTTGTGCTTTCCTATTCACCATTGCCTTTTATTTTAATGTGAAACAGAAATTGTCTTATTATAAATTGGAACTGAATTAATCTAAGGCACCGTTTTCTCTGGAAGCAAAATATTACTTATATGAAGACAATTTGCTTTGTTACAAAATGGAGTATACTGAAACAAAACAATTAAAGAAGAAAAATAAAGTCTTATTTCAAGACTAAACACTGTCTTGAACTAAAAAGAAATAATTTATTTCAAAACAAATTGTTTTAAGGTAAAACAATTTATTCAAGAAAAGAACGTGTTTTCATTCAGAGGCCTCCCCCCCCCCCAAGACATATTCCTGGTTGCGCCACTGAAAAATGGGACACCCTGTACATTGCTAGCATATTTTCTATAACGAATTTGGCGTAATCCATCATCGATAGCCATAAAGAGCATTGAAAAATTTCTCATTCTTATTCCATACCGGAAATCTTCGGCTATTTTGGTGTTACGTAAAGTCGAAAAGTGGCACGGGTTGAAGAACCGTGCTGAATTTTTTATTTTTTCCTTTTGCCATGAGCTTGGAATATTAATTTTTTGATTTGCCTACATATTTATCTAATTATACAAGGTGTACTTCAAATGATGCACCAAAGTTTAAGGTTTGATGGGCAAGGGTTTTGGTCAAAAGCTTTTTAATTCCAAGCTCTAGCAGGTGTCAAGTTTGATGAGTAAAGAAAACTGTAAATTTTTAAATTGCCAAATTTGACAATGTCAAATAATTTTATGATTATGATGATCAAAAACTATTTGTCAAAAAATGTTCTAATGCTTTTTCCCAAAAAATTAGAGGTTAAGGAGATACACGATGGCCAAACATACAAAAGGTATTAATTTGTCAATTTTTTAAAGAAATATTTTTTATGAGCTATTAATTTTGCCAAAAAAAAAATTGAGATATATTTTTGTAGGGTCAAGTGGTGTAAAATTGAGTGATTAAAATGAGTTTTTAAAACTTATTTTTAAGATTTTAGACTCCTCTGTGGGACTCGATTTTTTTTATATGATATAAGCGATAATCAGAACCCAACTAACATTTATAGTAGCGGCTACATGTTCTAAAGGCTTTGCTACTTTCTTATAGTAGAAATGTGGTGATCCCAACCAAAATTTGTTACTTTTTAGTTCTAACTACTATTTAGTATCAGGAAATAGTAGATGTTTCGTAAAAACGACCCTCTAAACTACTTCTTAGGATTGTTTCTTGATAGTCGATTCTGATAGTCTTCTCTACCACAGTAGGACGTTGCTAAAGTTTTACTTTCTTTTTAGTCGTTATTTCGTAGTCGCCCTGACTTTTATATCCTACTTAATTACCACTAGAAACTTAAGTTTCATTGGAGTCCCAATCAAGTGTATCCGACAACTACATTATAACTTTAATTTTTACCACAAAAGTTTGTGTCATCATAGTAACATCTGATGTAACAATGTAGACAAAATAACTTTTTGGATCAACTTTAAAGCCGCAACCACTTTGACTTTTTTTTAATGTCGATCTTTTAAAGTAATCTCTCCTTCCTGTTTCTACTTTGAAAACGTAGACTTTTTGAAGTCGCATCTTGGTCGCACACATTCTTAACCCTACTTTTTGTGGCTCCTTTTATAATATGGGAATATTAGGAATAGTTTTGCAAATATTTTTTTAACTACCTTGAGCAGTCCATTTTTTCCAGCTTATTGCTTGACCAGTTTGCAAAACAATCAAAATGCAAAATATTGATCCAAAGTATCGAGTACCGCACACGGATTTTAAGAATTCCCTGGTCCATGCTTAATCTCCATCCTTAATCTTTTACGCTACTTGTTGCTGTTCTATTCTTGTACTGTCTTTACGGTCGTTCGTGGTTTGTGCTGTGGCACCACCCTATCGCCATCGTAACCCTCTTGTGCGGACTAAACCGAATTCGTTTATCTATGCCTCTTGTGCTGACGTGTCGTGTCTCACTGTGATTCATTTTATGTGTTGAGCTTGGTGTCTTTTTGGTTTTCTTCAAATTTGTGCTGTGGTTAAAGCTTGGTTTGAAGTGAATAAACTTAAATTTCTGCTGTGTTTTGTGCCAGGCTTTATTGCAATAGGTCCCTAATATCTAATTTATGCACGGCCCCTAAAATAACCTCTGGGATATGCTAGACTTCATCTAGGAACTTTTGCGCTGTTTGCGGCTAATAAAAAAACAAATTAAATATATCGTGGTTACATGCGGATTTCTAAGCGATCTAACAAGTCTCAGAGATTGTTTTTTTACTTATAGGGCTTATAATAATAAAAATTACTGAATATTGACAATGCCAAAATATCTAAAAACAATAAAAAATACTACATACGAATTGTGAAAGCAATGTGTAGATAAAAAAAGTAACAATAAGATGATTTCTTTGATGTGACTACGTTCTTTTAGTTCCTTGACCAACACTTCCTAGAAATTCTAGAATAGGGATCATGTTCTCCACTGCAACATACATTTTTAAAAAACACTTTTTATTGGCACTTTATTTATTGTTCTAATGGAATTTAATGTATCTTGTTTTTGTTTTAAAACCTACCACAAATTCACGCTGGTACAAAACCTATAAGCAGTGGTGCTGTTGTTGACAGAAACGGCAAATGACAAGTGGCGACACCCCAATAACTTGAGGGTAGTAGTTATACTTATCGCGTGGTTCCTATCACTCTGTAGACGTTTTCTAGTGGCGAAAGCTAGTTAATAATACGTTTCTGCAACGAAGGAGTAGAAATTCGAGTGTATTATCTAGAACTAAAAAGGAATGCCGACATAAAAGTCGTAGGTGACACGTTGCCGTAACTTAGGCTCACTTTCAAGTAACCCTTTCGACTATCAGGGAATATAGTTCGGGACGCCATGTTTTTATGTAAGAAAGAAAATTTAATATTTTTGTTGTCGTTTTATGAGCTCATATTAAAGAGCTATACTATTTTATAAACAAATTAGTTGAAGCTTACCAAAAACGCTCTTCTTAAGCACCATTTGTAGGAGTTAACTGTCGATTATGAAAACATAACCTCCAAAATCACAACACAAAAATTCCATCAGCTACCAGAAAACGGCTCAATTTTACGGGCGCACCGGTTTTTTGCAATATATATAATGCATGTTATACAAAAAACTTTGCGTCGCACTCGAATTTTGATCCTCTGCTCGTAAATTCTCACACTTTTGGATAACATAGTACATATTATAACCATAACCTAACAACAAAACTAAGCAAGTCTGTTTACTGTTGTGTCCACCATATTGTGTAACAATTCTACCAAAAAGAAACGATTATATTATTTGCAACTACATCGCAACTTTTATGCCATTACGGAAAAAAAACAGCCTCTACGATGTAGTAGATACCTCGCTACGACGTAGTAGTGTAGTTGTTACTACAGTGACTTTAAACACTTGGCCAAGTAGTTATAACCAGAAATTGGTTCCCCACTTAGGGAATTATAACGTCGCTGTATGGTATACTGAGACGTAGCGGGAGTACGTTGCGGTTACTTTTAAGAAATTCTTTCTAGTTGGGGTTTCGTCGTTACAACTTTAAATGTTTGTTGGGAAAAATATATCAGGCGTAAAAACATAGAAATTTGACCTATAATATGAGAAAAAAATTAAAACTGTGTCTCATATTTTACCTTGAAAAAGTTTAAAAAATGAGACAGGTCAGATGAAATATGAGACAGTGATAAAATTCATGTAGAAACAGTCGGATCGCCGTCTAAACAAAAAATAAGACATTCAAGGTAAAATTGAGACATAAGTTTTTGTTTTTTTTTACTTAAATACAAAAAATAAGTGTAAAAATATTTATTTATAGGAAAACCGATCTACGAACTCACACGACAAAAGTTTCGGTTTTTAAAAGTTTTATACCACAAATCAAGCAATGGATTTTGTAGTATTAATTAGGGAGCCTATTTTTTTATAAAAAAAGAAAATAAATGGTAGATATGAGGTCCTTACAACTGCTGCTATCAGTTTATAACAGAAAATCTATCGGAATTTAATTATTAGTATTTTTCAATTTTTCTCATTTTTCAACGGGATTTTGGGTCTCACTTTTACACCACTTGACCCTATATATCTAAAGGCTTTTTAATAACAATTAAAGATAATAGTAATATTATAAAACCACATTTATAATAACATTTAAAAAAAAGAGATTTTTTTTACAATAATTTTATTTTGATTGTGTGTTGTAATTTAGAGTGTGTTGTAATTTTTAAGAAAGTTTAACACAAAATGAAACAAAAAGGTATTTTGACCTCGATTTTAACACCCTGTATATAAGAAACAAAAAGGTTTGATACAAAATGTAACAGGATTTTTTGTAAACCTTAAATTTTCGCGCATCAATCAAACTACATCCTGTATATAGTTATAACATGGGCGTATACAGGGGGGTTGGTTTGGTTTGATATATTTATCTACAGCCCCCAGCCCCCTTCAATTAATCTAAGGGGCAAAAATCACCTAGGCCCCTTCAAGTCGTTTTTTTTATATACGCCACTGGTTATAATGTTTTTCCTTTTTCAAACAAATCTACTGACGAAACTGTCATTTTCCGGATGCGGGAAATGATGATCCGGTGAGGAAATCCCGAAAAAATTATTAAAAAATGTTTTGCTTATTTTAAAGTGTTTTGCGGCTGGTGAAGTAAAAATATACTCTAAACTTACCGCTCTCAATTCCCTTTGTGAAAAGATTCTTTCCATTTGTTTCCTGATTGGGATCATCAAAATCAGGAAAAATGGAAAAGCCAGCGAGGCCTTGGTCGATTTAACCACCCACAACACTGCCAAACAGCTGATTTGAATCAGGGTGAAGATGTGCATCTTGTAGGTGCGAACCTGGAAAAAAAATATCTTTAGGAAGATTTACGCGACCGAAGACTTTTTCAAAGTCCCAGAAATAGTTATCAATCTGTTGCGTCATGGATATTTTCTGTTCTGAAGTTTGAAATTTTTTGGAAAATAACACAATTTAATTTAGTAAAAAATTGTGATTTATACGTTGGTTATTTATTTTACTGGTACTAAAGATTAGAAACCATAAAGAAACTCCAAACAAATATAGTCGAACCTCTCTAACTCGAACCTCTATAACTCGAATCTCTCTAACTCGAATCTCTCTATAACTCGAACCTTTTAAGTGGTCCCTGCACTTTTTATATATGTATTTTAACCTCTTTAACTCGAAGTTCCATAACTCGAACTGTTTTGGTTGTCCCTTTAAGTTCGAGTTATAGTGGTTCGACTGTTTAAAGAACATAAACAGAGCTACAACCTGAAATAAGCAAAGCGGAAATAACAAATTACCTGGAAAAGACGGAGTAACGGCAGAAATGCTCAAGTACGGTGGTAAAGCTGTAGTTAATACCCTCCATATTCTCCTGAATAAAACACTAAAAAAATTTTATCTTAGACAACTGAAAAGAATTCATAACCATTATTCTACACAAGAAAGGCAATAGAGCAGACCTAAAAAACTATCGACCTATAACACTCCTCAATGAAAAAGCTTTTCACGAAAATATTAACAGATAGACTAACAACAAAATTTGAAGGATATCTATCAAAGGAACAAGCAGGCTTCAGAAAACAGTTGACCACTTATTAAGCATAAAAATACTAATAGAACGAGCCAACGAATACAACATTCCAATATATATTGCGTTTATAGTCTTCGAAAAAGCTTTTGATAGCATTGGGTAGTAAAAGCATCTTAAGGTAATAGCCGAATAGATTACAGATATACAGACTTAATAGCCAATATATATCGCGAAGCAACAACAACAATCAAAATCCACGAAGGAACCAAGCCAATCCGCATAAAAAGAGGTGTGAGACAAGGTGACACAATATCCCCTAAACTATTTAACCAGACCCTAGAAGATGTTTTTAAAAACTTAGATTGGAAAGAAATAGGCATCAAAGTAACGGACAATACATGAACCATATAAGATATGCTGATGATATCACCTTAATAACGGACAAGAAAGAAGAACTGATAAAAATGCTGGAAGAACTGGATAAAGCAGCTAAAAATATAGGCTTGAATATGAACTACACTATCACGATCAGAATAAACCAAAAGAAAATAGAACAAGTGGAGGAATCGGGACAAATTATTAAACTAAAAGAAGAAAACCAAACAGCTGAAATCGAGTAAGATTGGCCTGGGCAGCATTCGGTAAATTAAGCTACATATTAAAAAATATCCTCAATACCTATAAACGAAATTGTATAACCAATATATCCTTCCTGTACTTACCTATGGATCGCAGACCTGGACACGTACAAAATCAAACATGGATAAGGTAAAAAAAGCCCAAAGATCAATGGAAAGACAAATGTTACATGTAAAGATAACAGATAGAAAAAATAATGAATGGATAAGAAATAAAACAAAAGTAAAAGATGTCAGAGAAGAAGTAGCAAAATTAAAATGGAGATGTGCCGGTCATAATATCAGACAGAACGACGACCGATGGAACAAATGTATTGTAAACTGAAGACTTTGGGAAAATAAAAGAAGTAGGGGAGACCCCAAATGAGATGAGCGGACGATTTAAAGAAACATGCGGGAACTAGATGGATTAACACGGCGACAGACAGAGAAGAGTGGAAGATATTGGGTGAGACCTATGTCCAAAGATGGATCGAAGAAAGCTAAATATATATGTCTAATTCTATAATTAAAGTCGACAGTATTTATTTCGGTTCGTATAGTAAACAAAATTCTTATGTTGAAAGATTACATGGCTTTATTCCAATAAGTCCCTATTATTGTTAATTTGAATAAGAAAGATTTTTCAAGAAAAGTGGTCGTTCGAGCCGGATTTGGTATTTTAAGCTGGATTAAGCATTTTGAAATCCCAAAAAACTAAAGGCAATGATTAACGGATAGCTTTTTGAAAAAAGTGTCGAATAACATAAAATTATTTAATTTTTTTATTTAAGACAGTCCTCTTAAGAAAACTTTTTGTTCCTTTTTGTTTACAATTTTACTTAGTTGCCATTGTTGGTTTATGGGATTGTTGGTCATTCAAAAATTTTATATTTCCAGGAAAATGCAACCAATAAATCATACAAAAATAATAATAATACCTTAATTATTACCAATTGAGTATCATGAAGCACTTAGTTACTCATTTGTAATTTGTATTGTTTTCCTAGAACTAAATAATAAAATTCTTGACCGTGCAGTCATTTTTGCTTCTCGCAAAAATCCTTGAATCTTTGAATAATCTAAAATCGTAGATGTTTATATTCAAAATGGTTTTATGATTAAAGATTCAATCCTTGTATGGTAAAAAATAAAAAAAGTTTTTAAATAGATATTTTGCATATTTCCATTAGGGACTTATTGGAATAAAGCCATGTAATAATAGTGTCAGCCCGCATTTTGACAGTTTTGCATTGGAATATGACAGCTACTTCAATTATGGATATATATTCGACTTTACGACTATTTAAATTCGACTTTGGTATGTCAATTTTGGAAGATCAACTGTCAGCCTGCAATGTACATCTGGCAAAATACTACCTGACATTATTAGTGCATGGGTTTATTTCAATAAGTCCCTATTGTTTTGTATACCTAATAAATAAAGCCAGGCAGTATTTTGACAGTTTGGCTTCCCTCCCCCTTCGTAATAATTTTCAAGGAAAAAACACATTAAAAAAACAGAAGTATAATGCAAGGCTAAAACCCCCCTCCCCCCTTAAGCGTTAACTAGCCTCTGTTTACCGTAAAAACCGGAATAAATACAACCGTATTTATTTAAAGATTGTGATGTCAATTTTGAGATTAACTGTCAGACTACAATGTAAATCTGTCAAAATACTGCCTGACACTATTACTGCCGGGCGTTATTACAAAGTTTCTAATAAAAATAAATGGATTTCGATTTCGAGTAAAGCCTTGAAAACATTTTTTGTAAATATCTCAGAAACTAAATCTCTTACAAAGTTTTTGGTTATAATACAAATTATTGAGCAAAATGTAGTTTACTATATTCCGAAAACCGCATATTGATACGATGCTCCGTTAAAAAGTTAGCATTTAAAAAAAAATTGTCAAAAAACTGTCATTAGCAATAATGGATTTTGACCAACATCTAATCAGCTCGTTAAGCGGACCTCACACGATCAGTATTACTGACAGTATCAAGGGCGGATCCAGAGGTGCTTCTCGGGGGGGGGGGGGGGGGGGCACTTTAGGTGATATTCTCTGTTGGTAAAAAACGGTATATATTTTTTTAAGCAACATTTTATTGAATTAGTCAGTGGTTGTAATTTCGATGATAACAACCATAGTCACTTTCATTTGCCGCAGGCAAAAATTTTGAGTTTTTATTAGCAAAAACATTACTTTTTACTCATTTTTTGTATATTCAAAAAATTCTCGGGGGGGGCAAGTGCCCCTAGTGCCCCCCCCCCCCCTGGATCCGCCACTGGACAGTATTTTTATGTATGTCTTTGTTTATAACGCTTGACAAACAAAGACGTATATAAAAATACTGTCAGTAATACTGATCGTGTGAGGGCCGCTTTAGAGTGCCGAACTCTATTTAACCTGAACATTTTATAAAAATCGGTTCAGCGGTCTAGGACCTATCGTGTTACGGACAGAAATAATACACACACACACAGACAGACACCACGACCAAGATGATATTATGTCTTTTTTAATATTTTGATTTTATTTGCGGTTCTGAACAAGTTTGGTTCGGTTCTTTGTTTGTCGGTCTGCAGTGCCGGATTTAAAATATTTTATTTTTGTTGTTGTGAATAATTTTCAGCCCTAAAATTTAGAACCAAAGGAAAACAAATGGCGATACTTAAAAAAAAATTAAGTACCTACTTATTTCAAGATAAGATAGTTAAATTTCAGCATTGAAAAATTATAGCCAGAAGCCGACGAGTGATATAAATCTTATTTTTTTATTTATTTTAATATCAAATAATTTATTGTTATTTGAAGGTAAACCCGGTCGAAAAAAAGACCTACAAAGGAATTGCTGAAATGCTAAACTGAAAAATTTGTAAATTGCCATGTTAATGTACGACCTCGTTATACTAAATATGCGGAAAAAATTCTTCTTGATAAATAATTGCTGTGCTTATGATGTATTTTTTATAAAATTTTAATTATGTTTTCAGACGGTGATAGTGCTGACTGCATTGGATTGGGTAAGTTTTTTTTGACATATTGTCAAGGAATTTTGATATATGCCATGCCATCTAGAACAGACCTAATCAAATTTCTGTCATAACAATTTTGACACAAATTCTTTACAACGCTCAGTGCGGTAAAGTACTCGTTACGACAAGCAAATGAGTGCGGTAAAGCATAAGCGCACACAGAGGGGGCTTCGTGGCCCGACTCCCCCTCAAGCCTAAGGAAGGTTTTAGATATGTGCTACATATTTTATGAATCAAAAAATAAAATAGCATAAAATGCGGGATTATGGGTTCTCGCACCCCCCCCCCCCCAAAGACATTCCCAGTAACGTACGCATTCCCAGAGCCACTAAATATGGACCCCTAAAACATAATTTTTTTACGAAAATCAAGCCCCCCCCCCAGGATTTATGTCAGCATATGGGTCCGCGCTCAAAACCCCCATGATTCATTTCTGCGTACGCCCCTGCATATTCCTGGGTGCGCCACTAGGTAAAGATTAGTGTCCGGCCAGAATAAAATGAGCCACAACTCAATCTATTTCCGTCTGTTTACAGCACATTTGTCTTACTGGGTGGTCTTCATTTTTAGCAAATTTACCATGAACAAAATTTCAATATTTTAAGGAGAAACGGTACTCGTCTGATACGTTTAACCAAATCGACTCCGGCCCGTTCATAATTCACACCCTTTTATTGGGCTTCTATTGTTATGGCTAGGCTCAAACAGGATGACTAGGCACGTTTCATACACATTATAGACCAACAAAAAGAAACAGTGGCGAATCATTTACTCTCTTTTAATTTTTTAATAAAACTGTGTGGAGTTCCAATTTTAAAAATTTAACGAATGGTTTTGGATTTTTGCAATTTTTAGAAAGTCAATTGGTATTTTTGTAGGTTTCTAGATTCGTACGCAACCACCTAATGAAATAGTATAAAAGTTTTGAAAAAATATTTATTTTTAAGAAAAATAAGGTGTGGCGTTTTCCAGCAAAAAAAAGGCTTAGGAGTACAATTTAAAATTAATACCTAATAATGATGAATTAGAACATTATAGCACGCCACTGGACAAAAAAAGATAGCGCTAATTGAAGTCATCTCTTTTGCGCCTTATTTTATTCCGACCGGACAGTACTAGGTTTTGCAAAAAGGGTCGCGTGGGTAAGTAGGTCCCTATTTTTTTGTGAAATTTAAACTAATTTTAACTTTGATACAGTGGTCCCAACAAACATTTAAAGTTGTAACGACGAAACCCCAACTAGAAAGAATTTCTTAAAAGTAACCGCAACGTACTCCCGCTACGTCTCAGTATACCATACAGCGACGTTATAATTCCCTAAGTGGGGAACCAATTTCTGGTTATAACTACTTGGCCAAGTGTTTAAAGTCACTGTAGTAACAACTACACTACTACGTCGTAGCCAGGTATCTACTACGTCGTAGAGGCTGTTTTTTTTTCGTAATGGCATAAAAGTTGCGATGTAGTTGCAAATAATATAATCGTTTCTTTTTGGTAGAATTGTTACACAATATGGTGGACACAACAGTAAACAGACTCGCTTAGTTTTTTTGTTTGGTTATGGTTATAATATGTACTATGTTATCCAAAAGTGTGAGAATTTACGAGCAGAGGATCAAAATTCGAGTGCGACGCAAAGTTTTTTGTATAACATGCATTATATATATTGCAAAAAACCGGTGCGCCCGTAAAATTGAGCCGTTTTCTGGTAGCTGATAGAATTTTTGTGTTGTGATTTTGGAGGTTATGTTTTCATAATCGACAGTTAACTCCAACAAATGGTGCTTAAGAAGAGCATTTTTGGTAAGCTTCAACTAATTTGTTTCTAAAATAGTATAGCTCTTTAATATGAGCTCATAAAACGACAACAAAAATATTAAATTTTCTTTCTTACATAAAAACATGGCGTCCCAAACTATATTCCCTGATAGTCGAAAGGGTTACTTGAAAGTGAGCCTAAGTTACGACAACGTGTCACTTACGACTTTTATGTCGGCATTCCTTTTTAGTTCTAGATAACACACTCGAATTTCTACTCCTTCGTTGCAGAACCGTATTATTAACTAGCTTTCGCCACTAGAAAACGTCTACAGAGTGATAGGAACCACGCGATAAGTATAACTACTACCCTCAAGTTATTGGGGTGTCGCCACTTGTCATTTACCGTTTCTGGCAACAACAGCACCACTGCTTATAGGTTATGTACGAACATGAATTTGTGGCAGGTTTTAAAACAAAAACAAGATAAATTAAATTCCATTATAACAATAAATGAAGTGCCAATAAAAAGTGTTTTTTAAAAATGCATGTTGCAGTCGAGAGCATGATCCCTATTCTAGAATTTCTAGGAACTGTTGGTCAAGGAACTAAAAGAACATAGTCACGTCAATGAAATCAACTTATTGTTACTTTTTTTATTTACACATTGCTCTCACAGTTCGTATGTAGTATTTTTTATTGTTTTTAGATATTTTGGCATTGTCAATATTCAGTAATTTTTATTATTATAAGCCCTATAAGTAAAAAAACAATCTCTGAGACTTATTAGATCGCTTAGAAATCCGCATGTAACCACGATATATCTAACTTGTTTTTTTATTAGCCGCAAACAGCGCAAAAGTTCCTAGATTAAGTCTAGCATATCCCAGAGGTTATTTTAGAGCCCGTGCAAAAATTAGATATTGGGGACCTATTGCAATAAAGCCTGGCACAAAACACAGCACAAATTTAAGTTTATTCACTTCAAACCAAGCTTTAACAACAGCACAAATTTGAAGAAAACCAAAAAGAATTATTGACCCAAGCACAACACATAAAATGAATCACAGTAAGACACGACACGTCAGCACAAGAGGCATAGATAAACGAATTCGGTTTAGTCCGCACAAGAGGGTTACGATGGCGATAGGGTGGTGCCACAGCACAAACCACGAACGACCGTAAAGACAGTGAATAGAACAGCAACAAGTAGCGTAAAAGATTAGGGATGGAGATTAAGCATGGACCAGGGAATTCTTAAAATCCGTGTGCGGTACTCGATACTTTGGATCAATATTTTGCATTTTGATTGTTTTGCAAAATGGTCAAGCAATGAGCTCGAAAAAATGGACTGCTCAAGGTAGTTAAAAAAATATTGGCAAAACTATTCCTAATATTCCCATATTATAAAATGAGCCACAAAAAGTAGGGTTAAGAATGTGTGCGACAAAGATGCGACTTCAAAAAGTCTACGTTTTCAAAGTAGAAACAGGAAGGAGAGATTACTTTAAAAGATCGACATTAAAAAAAAGTCAAAGTAGTTGCGGCTTTAAAGTTGATCCACAAAGTTATTTTGTCTACATTGTTACATCAGATGTTACTATGATGACACAAACTTTTGTGGTAAAAATTAAAGTTATAATGTAGTTGTCGGATACACTTGTTTGGGACTCCAATGAAGCTTAACTTTCTAGTGGTAATTAAGTAGGATATAAAAGTCAGGGCGACTACGAAATAACGACTAAAAAGAAAGTAAAACTTTAGCAACGTCCTATTGTGGTAGAGAAGACTATCAGAATCGACTATCAAGAAACAATCCTAAGAAGTAGTTTAGAGGGTCGTTTTTACGAAACATCTACTATTTCCTGATACTAAATAGTAGTTAGAACTACAAAGTAACAAATTTTGGTTGGGATCACCACATTTCTACTATAAGAAAGTAACAAAGCCTTTAGAACATGTAGCCGCTACTATAAATGTTAGTTGGGCGTGACTCGATAATCCGTCCCGGATTTTAAGAATTCCCTGGTCCATGCTTAATCTCCATCCTTAATCTTTTACGCTACTTGTTGCTGTTCTATTCACTGTCTTTACGGTCGTTCGTGGTTTGTGATGTGGCACCACCCTATCGCCATCGTAACCCTCTTGTGCGGACTGTGATTCATTTTATGTGTTGAGCTTGGGTCAATAATTCTTTTTGGTTTTCGTCAAATTTGTGCTGTTGTTAAAGCTTGGTTTGAAGTGAATAAACTTAAATTTGTGCTGTGTTACATTTTAAAAAACTCTTTTTATTGGCACTTCATTTATTGTTCTAATGGAATTTAATTTATCTTGTTTTTGTTTTAAAACCTACCACAAATTCACGCTCGTACATAACCTATAAGCAGTGGTGTTGTTGTTGACAGAAACGGCAAATGACAAGTGGCGACACCCCAATAACTTGAGGGTAGTAGTTATACTTATCGCGTGGTTCCTATCACTCTGTAAACGTTTTCTAGTGGCGAAAGCTAGTTAATAATACGTTTCTGCAACGAAGGAGTAGAAATTCGAGTGTGTTATCTAGAACTAAAAAGGAATGCCGACATAAAAGTCGTAAGTGACACGTTGCCGTAACTTAGGCTCACTTTCAAGTAACCCTTTCGACTATCAGGGAATATAGTTTGGGACGCCATGTTTTTATTTAAGAAAGAAAATTTAATATTTTTGTTGTCGTTTTATGAGCTCATATTAAACAGCTATACTATTTTAGAAACAAATTAGTTGAAGCTTACCAAAAATGCTCCTCTTAAGCACCATAGGGCTGTCTAACAAAACATATGATCAAATCCAAGATGTCTTCCATGGGACAAACAAACCGATTTCCCATAAGCCGTAATGTTAACAAAAACGTAAATTTTACAAAAACGACAAGAGCTTTAGTCTCAAAAATTAATCAGTTTTAAGAATAGATCCTTTGTGCATATGAGAAAAATGCGTTTTTCTTAAAAATATTAAACTAAAGCGAGAAAATCTGAAATAAAAGGGACCATGTTTTCTTCAAAAAAGTAGGTTATGTTTTTGTTTATTTTGTTTTTTTTTAAACTTTTTTTCTAGTTTTTTCACTTATTTTGAATTATTACATGGGCGCACCAAGGGGGCGGGGGGCTAGGGGGCCGGACCCCCCAAACCACATATTTTTTTAGATATTTTCCATATATTTCATGAGTAAACAGAAAAAATAGCATAAAGTACATCATGAGACCTCTGGGGCCCCCCAAAGGTTTTTGAAGTTTTTTGACCAATGAATCAATGAACTATCAGCCCAAGGTAAGGGAAAGTAGTTCTATTCAAAGAGCTCACTTCAAGGCTCACTTAACAGAGACGAAATTGAAATAGACTAAACTTGACTAAACCTTTTGCTAAGTAATAGGCCTTCTATAGCATTAAACTGTGAAAAATATTTCACTATGATTTTTAGGTTTAGACAAAGTTTAATCACGGATCATCTTAACAAAGGTGATCCGTGGTTTAATTGTTTTAACCCTCCAGTAGTAAAATGAAAAAGAGGCACAACTTATAGGTAGGTCAGTCCAACAGATCAATATGCACATATAAGTTCCAACCAAGGTTGGTCAAGCAAACTTCTAATAAGTACTTTACAAAATATGTTTATTTAAAAAAATATAAGTAAACATTATATAAAAAAAAAACTTGCAAAATTAAAATACAGTTTTTTCTTGTCATTGGCCTCACACACCGTACATCACCATATGATTTTCCATGAACTATAATACATAGGGCTTAAGTACGGTCAAATTCATCAGCTCACAACAGTAAGTTGTGTTCAAATTTTACAACAGTACAATATTCGCTGTTGTATTACTACTGTTACTATTACTTTTATTACTGTTTTTTTGTAACAATATTTGCTCAATTATGTATCTAAAAGTTTATGCAAATAAACATATACTCTACTCTACAATTGGGCGTAACAGCATATGACCCATTAGGAGTATTAGAACCCAAATTTTTTTGAGAGAAATTGAAAAAAATATCTGAGAGAACTTATTTGTTTTTCTTGTGGTCATCAAAGTCAACAAAGATTACTTTTTTATCCATCTATTATTAATGATGGCAAAAAAATTTTTTTTGCTAATAAGCTCAGTACAGTACCGGAGAAATTTCACAACAGGACTTGTAGTAGGTCCAGTCAGATACTATACAAATTTTACGGTGTACAAGTTTTAGGTGTCAAAAAGCATGGAAATAAAGGAAAATTTGCACCAAAATAGTTTAAGATAAAAAGAGGTTTGAGTTAGGGAGACTGTCAAACTCACCAGTTTATTCTAAACTGTTTTGAGGTCTGTAAAATAAATATTTATTAAAGAAAAATAAACTTTGATGATACAGGACTTCACTCGACACTATACAGGACGCTACACTACCAAAAGTTTATTTAAGGTTCTGTAGGATGGTGTACAAATTTGGTTCAGCTCATTATTCACACTTTAACCTCATATTGTTTTCCTTTTCTTTCTTCTCAAGACCCTTTTTTCAACCATCATTTTTAAAATTTTTCAACCGTTTTGAAACAATGGATGAATGGATATTCAGGAGAGACCCAGTCATGATCATTGCTGTATTGTATTGCCTAGAATAGTAAAAAAATCATAGTGAAATATTTCTTACAGTTTAACACAATTCTATGTTACACTTCTGCAAAAGGTCCACTCAAGCACAAAAAAAGATCCCAATAGAAAATGTTGCCAAAATGGCAGTTGCACATTTATCCAAAACAAACCTGACAAAAAACTTTCGAATATTTCAATTTATCCTCTGTTAAGTCAGGTAATAGAGCACTTATCCACTTTCTTTTCCCTTCTTTGAGCTGATACCTAGTTCATTTAAATCAAGATGATTTTTTAAGGTCAAAATACTTGGCATTCCATCAAAACTAACATTATCAAGCTCTCCCCAGCTGCCACAATTCATAACAGCACAGAAACTAATAATAATGATTCAAACTGAGTAAAAAACTGGAAAAAAAGTAAAAAAAAACAAAAGTAAATAAAAACATAACCTGACTTTTGAACAAAACATGGTCCCTTTTATTTGAGATTTACTGGCTTCAATTGATTTTTTTTAAGAAAAACGCATTTTTCCCATGTGTACAAAGGTTCAATACTTAAAACAGCATCTTTGTTGTAAGTTAAATCGTTTCACTTTTTTTTTAAATTACGTTTTTGTTAACATTGCGGCTTATGGGAAAACGCTTTGTTTGTCCCATGGCGACCATCTTGGATCGAAAAACAGCTGATCGTGACAGTTCGTTAGACAAGCTAATTTGTTGGAGTTAACTGTCGATTATGAAAACATAACCTCCAAAATCACAACACAAAAATTCCATCAGCTACCAGAAAACGGCTCAATTTTACGGGCGCACCGGTTTTTTGCAATATATATAATGCATGTTATACAAAAAACTTTGCGTCGCACTCGAATTTTGATCCTCTGCTCGTAAATTCTCACACTTTTGGATAACATAGTACATATTATAACCATAACCAAACAAAAAAACTAAGCGAGTCTGTTTACTGTTGTGTCCACCATATTGTGTAACAATTCTACCAAAAAGAAACGATTATATTATTTGCAACTACATCGCAACTTTTATGCCATTACGGAAAAAAAAAACAGCCTGTACGACGTAGTAGATACCTGGCTACGACGTAGTAGTGTAGTTGTTACTACAGTGACTTTAAACACTTGGCCAAGTAGTTATAACCAGAAATTGGTTCCCCACTTAGGGAATTATAACGTCGCTGTATGGTATACTGAAACGTAGCGGGAGTACGTTGCGGTTACTTTTAAGAAATTCTTTCTAGTTGGGGTTTCGTCGTTACAACTTTAAATGTTTGTTGGGGTACACGCGATAATCCGGATGCTTCGGTAGTTCGGATAGCCTCTGCAGTCCATGGAGGTATTCGGTAATCCGGATTTTACTTGATTCAATTATCCGGGCTCACGTTTTTTTTAATTATAATAATAGTTAATATAATAATACAGGTTTTAACCTGTGATTTGGTTGGTGATGGCTAAGATCACGCAATATTTTCATCCCTGCGGAAAAAATAGATAAAATGAAAATACTAAAGAAGGTTGACAGAAATCAGGAGAGTGAACTTAGGCCAGAAGAAGCCGAGCAAAAAAGTTATTGTATGTCTTACATTAACGGTTAATGATGTCTTAACAGTATTTTATGGAGCGGAGAGATAAAAAAAGAATGTAAAATTTAACATATATGAAACAATAGTGAAAAGCACGCTGTTGTATGGAATAGAGTAAATATACAAAACAGAAATTAAAAATCAATGAAAATATCTAGAACAGATCATATAAGAAAAGACAACTGATATGGTACGGCCATGTACAATGGATGAACGATAAAAGATTACCAAAGTAGGTCCTGGAATGGCAACCAATAGGGCGCAGAAAAAGAGGGCGTAAACTGGAATGGCAACAGTCAATCAAAAGATCAATGAGTGAAAAAAAGCCTGACAGATAATTGTCAGGATTGAAGGAGGTGGAGCAAATTAATTAGTTTAGAGTAAAAAAAACATTTTTTGTTAAGTAAATCATTTCCTTTTTTATGATTTTGTGTTCATTTAAAATAAAATCATTACTTATTCTATTAATTCACGCATGTTATACATTTTTTGTGATTAAAAAAAGTCCTCAATAATCCGGATTCCTCGATAATTCGGATCAGGCTGGTTTTAATTGATCCGGATAATCGAGCCACCACTGTATTTTAGGGTAAAAATAAGTAGTTTTACGTTTTTTGGGAAATCCAATTAGGTAAAAAATAAAAATTTTCTAAAAAAAATTCTTTCAAAATCAAGTTTTTTATTTACCTACACCGATAAAAATATTCCTTTCAAACATGTGGTAAACAAGCTTTTTCGTATTTCTTTCTTAATCCCTAATATTCGTAAACGACTCGAGGAAAGATGAGTAATCTGTGCCGTTATCTCTATCTATACAGTGCCCAAGACGAAGTCTGACAGAGACAAAAGCACAGAAGACCACGGTTCGGTCCGCTTTGCAGTCAATATGTTATGGACAAAAGTGCTAGAAGTTTTGTTTGTTTTGAGGGTTGCTATTTTAAAAATTGTATCCAAAAGGCCAAAAGGGGCATGCAAAGTGAGCTATTGATTGGGCTCGTAAGGGTGTAATGTAGGTGAAATCAACGTTGCCAAGTGGCTTTTTATTTATTGGTAACCGAGGAAAACCTTTCAATGATTCCAAAATAAAAACAAATCTTTTTCTACTCGCGTACTGTTTTAAGGTACTTTTTCACATAAGATTATTCGCAGAAAAGTTTTCTCAACAGCAACATTGTATTAACACGACCATCATGAAATTTTTTCTTTTTCTCGAGAGCAAGATCGCATAGTAGTAGCTCTCTCTCTGTTCGGACTGGAGGAAATGCCCCATTTTTTCACAGATTGACAGGCAGGATTTGAAAGGCGGCGGCATTGACAGAGCCTCACTGCCTATTTTCTACGGCGACCTCTAGGGGTATTGGCTTATACTACGCTTGTAAGGTCAACTTGAACTTGTAAATTGTTCACCACCATAGGGGTATAGTTTTTGCAAAGTCACTTGAATAACTCCTAATACGGGGTTCTATCGATTCCATGAAATTTTGCTTCATTCTGCCCTTCAAAAGTTATCCAAATTCATATAAAATCTTCCTGGTATAATTTTAACCCTACAGACAGAGAAGAGGCGTGGCTCCTTGCAGTCCGACCACAAAGTCTTTGTATTCCGACCGACCCAGCCCAGGTGGATGGACGGCACCTGATTGGCAGATTTTTTTGAGATGCGCTTTTAATTGCTTTCGGGTGTGCTTTTCGGGACCCCTTTAGTCGGCAGTCTGCAGAGTTAGAAAATAAATCAGTGTCGTTCCTGTAGGTGTAGGAATAGAAAGTTTTATTATCTATTTTTATATCTTTAGTTTACGCCATAATTAAATAAAATAATTTTCATGAGTATATCTACCGCCGTCCATGTCACTTTCTACAAAGGATATGCCGATGGTCGGCTTTTATCTTTGTTCAACTGACTTTGCAAAAACTATAACCGCTTGTACTTAAAATCTGTGAAAAAATGACGGTATAGCAATGTGGCAATTGGAAATTGATTGGCAGTTCGATAGTTGCTCTCTGACATCTAATTGAATCTGTCTATTATATACAAAAAAACATTTATATCAAATCTAGAAAACATTTTTTCTCGATAATATTATATTCTCTCAAAGCAAGTTGGCCTGAGTTAACGGCGACGTCAGCTTTCCAACAGTATTTTATTTTTCTTGATATCTTTGTTTTGAAAAGAGACAAGTATTTACTAAAGGGTCTAAAATGCTTAAGTAATAATAATAATAATAATAATAATAATAATAATAATAATAATAATAATAATAATAATAGTCTTTATTAGCAAACCTGCTCAAAAAGTACAATCAGTAAAAAATACATGTTAAAAAAGACAATAAACTTGTGATACAAACAAACAACAAAATATAAACAACTTTAAATTTATACATATGTCAGTATTTAAGCAAACATCCTAAACATATTATAATCTATAATCTTTGATCCTAAAGTTGTAAATTATATAAATCGAAACCAAAAACTTAACTTTTTTAAAAATTTAAGACTTAGCAACTACAGATAATATTTGTTTGATAATTTTGACTAGTTACTTACCATTCAAAAGTCCCACACAAAACACGAAAAACATGATATCTCTCCAAATCACAAATGGTTGAATCTATTATATCCGCATTGTAAAAATATTTTATTATTCTACATTGGTCCTGACAAAGTTTAGGCAAAGTCTTTTAAAACTCTCTATGTTTGAAGTTTCCTTGGTGTCCCTTGGCAAAGAATTAAACAGTTTTAATCCTTCGGTAAACACTGTTTTACCAGCAGCATTTGCATAATCAATATAGAAATTACTCATTGATCTTGCTCTTGTATTTACAGGGTGTATTTCATGTATACATTTAATTTCGTCGGTTAAATATTTAGGTAAGGTGCCCCTTCTTAGGCGAAAGACAAATTTCAGCACATTAAACGCAGCCCTCTGTGAGACATTAAGGAAGTTGAGTGTGTCCAGCATCATCTTTATAGGGGTTCGTTTTTTGCATAATAGAATAGCTCGCATAGCTCTATTTTGTAATTTTTGCAAATTGTGTTTTTGGGTTTGATTCATAAAATAAATAAATGTTCCACAATAGTCTAAATGTGGAGCTATTGTTGTTTTATAAATAGTAAGCCTAGCAAACATAGACACTTTGTTACTTAATCTAAAAAGAAACCCGATTTTCTTAGCCATCTTCTTTTTAACATACTGGCAATGTGCATTAAAATTAAGTTCCACATCAATTATAAAGCCTAAATACTTCATCTCATTTACTTTTTGAATCTGTTCTCTGTCAATGATGATTTTATATTCAGTGTTTACTGGAGTGTTTACTAAATTAAGTTTATCTAAGTTATACTTATTTCCTAAAATCATATATTTAGTTTTTTCTGTATTTAGTTTAAGTCCATTATTTGCAAGCCACTTTGTTACATTATCAAGGTCAGAGTTAAGGTCTTGCATCATTTGTTTTATATTCTTAGGCTCTCCAATAATATAAATCATCGTATCATCGGCAAACAGTTTGACATTTTTTTATTTGTTTTACAATGTCATTGATAAAAATCAAAAACAATAATGGACCCAACGCACTTCCCTGTGGAACACCAAAGGGAACATGCGAAGTGTCGGAAAGTTCTTGATTATACTTAACATATTGCCTTCTATTTTTTAAATAGCTTTGAAACCATTTTAAAGCTTTTCCTTTTATTCCATATGCTTTTAGCTTCATTAATAGCAAGTCGATATTTACTGTTTCAAAAGCTCGTTTAAGATCCAAAAATACAGAAATTATGACCATCTTTTTATTAGATATTTCATGCTTCCATTTTGATATAATGAATTGTAAAGCTGTTTCACAAGAATGTTCTTTTCTGAATCCCGATTGTTCTTTAACTAAGATATCATTTTCGTGTATATGTTGTGTCAGTTGATCTTTGACTATTAATTCCAGAACTTTTTCATATATTGGAAGAGTATTTACAGGACGAAACTCTGAACAATTTGTTGTGTTTGTTACTTTCTGTATTGGAACTACTGCTGATACTTTCCAACTTTCAGGAAACTCTCCAGCCTCTAATGATGTGTTAATTAGGTTAAGCAAATGGTTTCCTGCAATTTCATTTGCCAGTTTTAATATTTCTAAATTTATACCATATTTGTCTGATTTGTTTTTGCTAAGGTTTTTTATAGTTTTATTTAAGTCATTTAGACTAATTTTTCTAAATACTGCAAGCTCTTGTCCGTTAAATTTTATTTCCTCAGCAATATTTTGATGACTTTCAGTACCTCTTATAGTTCCTATAATATTCTTAATGCTATCTATAAAGTAAAAATTGAATGAGCTTGCGATGTTATCATTTGAACTTTGAATTCCATTTTCAAATGTTATTGTTTGTGGCATCATATTTGATTTACCCTTTATTAATTCTTTTAATGTTATCCACATGCTTTGGCATCGCCTCTGTTTTGATCAATTTTTTCTTCATAGTGCTGTCTTGTCTCGTTCCTAATTTTATTTGTCACTCTATTTCTAATGGTTTTATAACGTTCCCAGTCTTCTTCGTTTTTGGAATTTTTGGCTAGTTTGAACAAATTATCTCGATTTTTAATTTCTTTCATTAGATCTTCAGAAAACCAAATTTTTATTTTAAAACTGTTAAAATTTCCAGTTTCCTTAATTGGTGCATAAATATCTAAAGCATTTACAATATTATTAGTAAACGTTTCAGCCAACTTGTTTACATCAGTGGTATCTGTGTTCCATTTCGAGTTAAGTATTGTAAACTGGAATTCTGTCTTATTAAAATATTTGAAGTTTCTCTTCCTTGTTTTCTGATTTGATTTATTATAATTTAGTTTAATTGGTATATGTACCAGAATACTTGAGTGATGAGACACTTTCAAATGATCAGATACTTCATGTTTTATTAGGTTCCTATCATTTGTGACCAAGTAATCTAAAAGTGTGGATGAATATTTGGTAAGCCTTGTATATTCAGTTACAAGTTGACTAAGACCAAAAAACTGAAACAGTTCCATAATTTTTTTACTATAAGTTGTCACCGTTTTTAAATCTATGTTAAAGTCTCCCAAAATAATTAATAAACATCTTTGTTGTAACAGTTCCTCGAACTTTTCCTCTAGAAAATTTATAAATTGAGCATTTGATGAACTTGGTGAATGATATATGTTACACAATACGTATGAAGTTTTATTAAATTGAATCTTAACTGCTATAATCCATGAATTGTTTTCAAAGGTTTCATTCAAAAGCTCTTGATATTTTATATCATCTATAATGTACGTTATAACTCCTCCTGTATGTCTACTATGAGACCCGCAATTCAATGCGCAAAAACCATTTACACCAAATTCAGCTGAAAAAATGTCTTCCGTTATATGGGTTTCAGATATACATATAATCACAGGATTAAAATAGTTTACTATTGCCAAAAGATTTTGCATTTTGGAAAGAAGTCCTCCTGCATTTGCATAAAAAACTAAATTTTTTGTTAAATTATTTCTATGATTTCCTGAGTATTTACAAAAAAAGTACTTGATGAACTCAAATACTGATTATTGTTGGTTTGGTTTTCGTTGAGTGTATTATTATAATTAATTTCGATTTCTTTCAAATTACACATTTTATTTTCAGCCTTACCAAAGTCATCGATACTTTTTGTTATAACACTTGCAACTTTGTCAAGACCCATGCGATTCAAGTAGTTGCTATTTCTTATGTAGTCCATCCTGTTTAAAATATTAAAAAGTTCTACATAACCTAACCTATTTGTGAAGCTTTTAAGTTTTCTTACTGAATTATATAAAATGTTATTTATTCTATTTACTATAATAATTTTCGTTACACTTACTGAAGCAAATGGAATGGAGCATATTATTAAATTAGTATAAAAACATTTATTTACAAGCAACGTGATTTCATCAAGAGTTAAAAATTCATTATTAATCCCAGCTAATACAATCACAAAGTCTAAATTATTGAAATCTTTTAAATGGGAATCTACATTTTCTACTATATTTTTAAATTTGGCATAAGGTTTACATACAACTTGAAGATGATACTTACAATCTAAATATTTATTAACATAGTCATATAAGTATTTACCACAGTCATCAGTTATTAGCAAAACGTTTCTTTTTCTTTGAACATCTTTATTACCTTCCGGGCCTTGGTCATCGTTCCATTCATTACTGTTTATCTCCAAAACTCCATTGTCATTTTCGTTATTTTTAGAAGTTGAGAGTTCCCATTCTATCATTTTTAACCTATATTCCTCTTTAATATCCTTAATCTGGGTTTCATAGTTCTTATTCTGCTCTTCAAAAACTTTTATGGTTGTTATCATTTCTCTGTTCAATTGAGTTAAGTGTTCGATCTTCTCCTTATATTTAGTAATTTCTTCATTTATACCCTGAAGGCTGTCTGAGTATTTCTTTATCATTACTTCTGATGTCATTATTTTGTTTTTTAAATCTTCTATTTCGTCCTGTTTTTTTATATTGTTTTGATTTTCGATTTTTAATGTTTCCTCTAATTGAAGATTTTTTTGAGATAGAATAGTGATCATTTTTTTATCATTCTCTTCGTTTTGCTTTTCGGTTGTTATACTATTTTTTAGTTTTCTATTTAACCTTGATACTTCTTTTTCACTTTTTTGTATCTTTAACAATAATTCTTTCGTTTTCTCTTCTTTGTCCAATAGTTCTTCCTTCGAGGCTTTTAACTCGCTTTCCAAATTTATTATCTTTGTTGCATTCTCTATAAGTTTTTTTTCGGTTTTTTCTTCCGAGGCAAAAACCTCATCTTCGAAGTCTATAGTTCTTCGTCTCATCTTACTGATAACTTCATCTTTACTTTTTATATTCTGTTTTAAATCCTTGATTTGTTTTATCAGTTCGACCTTAGCTTCTTCGTGATCACCACTCAAAGTTTATATTTTAAGGGGTTTAGAGTTTATAAAAAATAACGTTATGGTTTCACAATTTTACAGGCAAAATCGAGTAATTAATTTCAAATATTAACAGCGCAGGTAAATAAGAGTTTATTTCGAGGTTTATTCGAAAAGCGAGTTTGAGATACTAAAGGCCTTAAAACTCGGTCAAGATTTTGGTCAGAGGTTTAACTCATTTTTTTGCCATGAATGTAGTAGTGTTTAATATTTGTATAATTGTTCATAAATGCTTTACCAAATAGGCCACCTTTTTTCGTTGTAACAATGTCATTATATCCGCACAAAACTTATAATAATCAAAATAATGTAATATTTTGGTCACTAGGAGATGTCTAATAAAAACGGTGTAAGTCAGTGTCAGCTGTCCGCTATATTTTACATGTTGATTGTGCTTTTTGCAATATTTAAATGTTGATACGTATTGAATACGGTAATGCATCTACAGATATAGTTTTAAGTTATTTATGTATTATTTAGCTTTGAAAATTTTTGTATATAAGTTTCTTTTATCGATCATGGATTATTTCTATTGTTTTTCAAATTTAAACCAGCCCTCAGGGTTGTTACTACACCTTGAGACTATTTTTAACGAGAATCCTACAACTGCACAGACTAAATTTCCAAAAATTACATTTCGTTACAAATTTTTTATGTGGTTTTCCTTTATCTTTAAAGTTAATTTGAATTTTTGTAAATTAAAACTCACTAATGCCTGTTGTGCTATTGCACGTTAGCTAAAACCAAATCTTTGCAGTAATTTGTTCTGTAAGTATTTAAAAAATACACTTAAACCAATCGGTTCATAGACTAGTACTTTAGACTTTGGTCTAAGTGCTAAGTTTAAAGATCTTAGAAAATACTGGTGTGTTTCGAGACAAAAAACTGTTTTTTAAATAGTATTTTTTTTGACTTGAAACAATCTCGATTTCAAATATTTGATATTATCAAAGCGCATTCTATGTTCTTTTTACTATCTATACTTTAGGTTATGTGGTTATTGTTTATCGATATAACCAATGATTAGAATAAGTGAAATCTAAGTAAAACCTAAAAGTGTAGTACAAGGAACATAGAGTGCGTTTTAGATTTAAAAATTATTCTCACTATGTTCCGATTGAGTACAAATTAAAGTTGGTGTCCATCTTTGGTATGTATGCTTAAAGTATAAGTTAATTGCAATTAGCTAAGACTAAATCAAAAGAAATGTACCTTGTGTTAAAAATTTTTTATGCAAAAAGGTTTTTATTCTAGAAATAAGCGAGTATAATTTTCTTGGCACGAAGGAAATATATTTTATAATGAAAGATAGTTTTGACTTCTGAATATTCCAATAAAAAATTATCTTTTGAAGCGGATATTGCTTTGAATGGTTGCTGCATTGGAAAGCAGTTTTTAATTTACTTGAAAAAAACCATTTTTAAAATTAAACAGAGAATTTCTTTTTGCTTTAATTCTATTTCGAGGCCTCAAAAAAAAAGTTTTAATCGATATAACCAATTACTACATAACCAGAATCTAACTAAGTATAGTCCAATATTAATGAAGGGTATAGTAAAGAGAACATAGAGTGAGCTTTTAAGAACAAAAAATATTTCAAATCGAGATGTTGAGTGTTTCAACAATAATAACACATTGATTTTCTAAAATTTAAGCATAGTACAGAGAACAAAATTTAAAAAAAAAACACTAAATCGAACTAATCGAAGTAAATCGCAGCTGCGACACAACGGCAACATTGTCGGTTTTCTACTCTCATGCACAGTGCATGGTTTGTTTCATGGATTGTTTTTCGAAGTATCTATCTTCGTTAGGCGCGGTTTGTGCTAAGTCTCCTTGTCTACCACCACAGTGCAGGACCGTGCTCAAAGTAACAATTTTCCTTATGCTTATACCAAAAAGTAATTTTACGTAGTATATATTACTCTCTGCTTACGTTTTAAGATAAAGAGCTTTTTTGTAATAAGTGCAAAAAAATCGGTTCTGCACGGCAGCTGTGCACGAACAACATAAAAGCGTTTAGGTATTAAATTAAATTCTTATCAGTCACTAAAGCTCAGTTTCCACCTATGAGTGTTCACCCTACTTCGAAAAACGCATCACGTGACGAGACATGGATTTGCACCTGTTTAAAATGCTGCGTCACGTGATGCGTTTTTTTGAATCAGGGTGGGCATGCATAGGTGGAAACCGGGTATAACTCTTCCTGCATGTTTGATTAGATTAGTGAGTCTGATACATAGACGAATGACAATATACTGAGGTCTGTAGAATTTTAGGTTAGTCAATTTACCGATAAAATAAAGACAGAAAATTAAATTAGAGTAAAATATTGTTTTATTTTAAATGTAAGATAATGGTAACACGGATCACAGGTGATCCGTGATGGTAAATTCTCCTCATCATCCGATTTTACAAATTTTGACATATTTCGACTGTACTAGTGGTTAGGATTGACCGCGTTCAATTTACCAACCACAACTATATCTTTAATTTTCAAAAACTTTATCGACTTTTAAGTTTCTGCTCTGTAAGTTGTTAAGTTGGCGACGCGACGCCGACGTGGAATTTTGGACCATCTTTAATTAGATACCTTCTGCATTGTAACCATAGGTAATGTTTGAGTCAAATATTTCGACTAATATTTTAGGGGTTTGGTATTTTCTGATTTAAAAGAACCTATTTGCCAAGACAATTTTGGTCCTTTCTGTATTTTTGTGTGTATTTCCAAGAATAAAGCCGGCAATTGCATCCGTCAATCTGTTCCTTTTCAAATCTTTGACACTCCGGGCCATCTCCAAAAGAGGTCTCCTCGAACGTTTTAGAATTGTTTTTAATCAATGCATTTTCGCGGTCGCGTTTCTAATCAAAGTTGGGGGAATCGTAACGTGTAGATAGTGTTAATATTAATCTGAACCACACTTGTTCTGGATCTCGGTTTGTTTTGGTTATAATTTAAGTAAGGGTTAATATATATTTTTTTAATTTTAACTTTTTGACGATTTTTATCTTCGCCAAGCGACTCTTCTTTAAGCTAAGAAGTTACAGACAAAAACCCGGGGCCAACCTTCTGATAAACTTGATTTTATCATAGAATTCTCTTTTCTGCAATGCCTTTGATGATTTTTGTAGGGTGGGGGGATATGACGTCACACTTAACTGTCAAGTTGCCAACCAAAAGGAAAAAACAGGGTTATAATCGTTCCACTCGGTAAATCGCCTCAAATCAAATCTTATGGGTAATACGACTGAAATGTCTGCTGTTTGATTTGCCAATGTCATGTAATGACAACTTACAGGATCTTATTGAATAAGATGCTATCAATGAAGGAGATAAGTTTTTTTAAAATTATATTTTATTAATGTCTGTGATATTGTCTATTCATCAAGAGGAAATTTGTAAAGTATAACATGGTTTTTATTTCGGTCAGTGGCGTTCGTGCGGGAATTGCCCTTGGTATTTTTGAAGAAAATAATAGTACCCCACTGTTTTTTTTAATAAAAATTATTTTTAAAACTTTTGTTTGCTTACCAAAAGTTTTTGTGAAAAAAAATTAAATTTATTCATTTGCATCTCCCTAGACCCTTTGAGAGAAAAAACAATTTATTTAAAAGAGCGAAACGAATCCCGCACGAACGCCACCGGCCAATATAAAAAAAATATTTTGTACATCAGAAAATGCCTTTTGATGAATAGAAAGCCTGTACCCAATTTTACAAAAATCAATATGCCGTTTTCGGAATGTTGTAGAACACATTTTTCTTAATAATTTATGTTATTACTAAAAACTTCGTAGAAGCTTCCGTTTCGTAGATATTTACAAAAACTGTTTTCAAGGCTGCTATAGCGTGGAGTTCACTTGAAGTGTGCTAATGCGCTAGGAAGGTATCAGATCCATTTATTTTAAATCTTTAACACCCTGTATTTCAAAAGTTAAGACGTTTAGGACAAATGGTCATATAAAGTTTTCTCTTAAAATGAACCCAAGAATTAGCTCCTTTAATATTAGCACCTTATTCAATTACACCCTGTATAACTTAATTTTAATTTAGTGTAAAACTTTTGAGTCCGGAACTGTTAGGTGTCACCGACTTGCGCGACCTCTGCAAGCTAAACAGAGGACTGTTTCTCGTTTCTCGTCAAGCTTCGCAAAACACCGCGTTTACGAAAACTGACCTGCAGCTCTGACCCGACGGTTATCGCAACAAAATGAGATAAACATCTTTTGTATTAACTCGTAATTGCATCTCAACAAGTTCATCCAACGATTAGTGAAAGTTTGTATAGTTTAATTCATGAGGAAAGACGGTAAAAGTTGCTCGGGCGTGGTCTATTCAAAACATTGGGATTAGTCATTCACAAGCTGTCAGGTAGGCCGGTTCTGCCAAAAAGTGACAGTTCGAATGTGTTTTTGTTTCTGAGATAAACAATAATCCACGCATACTTGGTTGTGAAGTGAATTATTAATACAAATTAACTGGTTGAAGAAGAATGAGTGCGACAAATAATGTAAACAGTGCGGCCGCCAATCCTTCCACTCAACCAGCCACGGCTACCATTAAATCGCGGCCGAACATTATGCCCAGCAGTTATTTGTACACCTCAAGTAGCGCGTTGTTGAACCGAAACAATCAAGAAAATAATAGTAGTAGTACCACCGGGAACAAACCCACGCCACCACCAACTTTGCCGAAATACACTTCAAGTTTTAACGCGGGCAGTGGCTTACGGGACCGCGGTGACAAAGACGCTATCGGGGGCTCGTACCGTTTATCTAGTTTAGACCGATTAGCAATGAGACAAAAATTTATGGACCAGCAAAACCCAACCAACCCACCAACTAATGGTACAGCAACCCCACAAACCAATGGCACTACCGAAAACAACACAACGAACAATTTACAATCTAAAAGAGAAATGTTTTTTACAAGTGCCACAGATCCATTGAAAGACTCTAATCGAATGAACAAAACCCCCTCTTTGGACAAACCACCAGAACCTCCTGTAAGGAGAGAAAGTCCTTCGGAACCTTCTTTAAAAGAAAAAGAAGAATCCAGTAAGGAATCAAGTCCAGAAATTATTAAAGAACGACCCAAACCCAAAGAATTAGATGGTTATGTTGGTTTTGCAAACCTTCCAAACCAAGTTTATCGTAAGGCTGTGAAAAAAGGGTTTGAATTCACACTAATGGTTGTTGGTGAGTCTGGGTTGGGGAAATCCACCCTAATTAACTCAATGTTTTTGACAGATATCTACAATCCTGAAAACTACCCAGGCCCTACACAGCGCCTTAAAAAAACAGTTGCTGTTGAAACTACAAGAGTTATGGTAAAAGAAAATGGGGTTAACCTAATGTTAACAGTGGTTGACACACCAGGTTTTGGTGATGCAGTGGACAACAGTAATTGTTGGGTTCCAATAATTGAATTTATTGAGAATAAATATGAAGATTATTTAAATTCTGAGGCCCGAGTTACTAGAAAAATGTCTCCTGACCAAAGGGTGCACTGTTGTCTATATTTTATTCAACCATCGGGCCATGGGTTAAAGTCTTTAGACATAGAATTCATGAAAAGATTATGTGACAAAGTGAATATTATACCTGTTATTGCCAAAGCAGACACATTGACATCTGAAGAGTGTACATTGTTTAAAAAGCAAATTTTAAATGAGATTGCTCAACATAAGATTAAAATTTATGAGTTCCCAGATACACATGAAGAAGATGAAGAACACAAAATAAACAAGTCACTGAAAGACAGAGTGCCATTTGCTGTTGTTGGCTCAAATGCTGTCATTGAAATTGATGGAAAAAAATTCAGGGGCAGACGCTACCCTTGGGGTGTGGCAGAGGTTGAAAATCTTGAACATTGTGACTTTATTGCCCTACGTAACATGGTGATTAGAACACATTTACAAGATTTAAAAGATGTCACAAACAATGTCCACTATGAAAATTACAGGTGTAAAAAATTGGCTGGTCTTGGCACAGATGGAAAACCATCACGAATTTCAAATAAAAATCCATTGGCCCAAATGGATGAAGAAAAGAGAGAACATGATTTAAAAATGAAGAAAATGGAAGCAGAAATGGAACAAGTATTTGAAATGAAAGTTCGTGAAAAGAAACAAAAACTAAAGGACAGTGAGGCTGAGTTGACAAGGCGTCATGAAGCAACCAAAAAACAATTGGAACAGCAAGCAGCTGAACTAGAGGAGAAACGACGACAGTTTGAGATGGAAAAGGAATCTTGGGAAAAAGAAAATCAAGTGACTGTGGATGAATTACGAAGAAGGTCCCTAGAAGGCAGTAGGGAAACTGTTGATGGAAAGAAGAAAAAGAAAGGTTTGTTTAACAATTAATTAAAATTGAGTGAAGTGAAGATTTTCTATCTTTAAGATTGTAAAAAGTTCTATTGTATTTATTAATTTGACTGTTAGAATAGGGTTATTATAAGATTCAGAGATCCACATTGTCTATTGTGAAATGCTCCCGAATGGCCAAGAAATTTTAGTGGTAAAATCAAGGATAAAGTATTATAAAATATCTAAATAGCTTCTTAGATAAACCTAACCTTGGATATAACTAAATATTTAACTTCCAAAAGGCTGTTTTTTTATAGTTATTTGACATAGAAATCTACTTAATTATAATCCATTTTTAGACAACTCAAAATAATCTCATAACTCATGTAACTTTCCCAACTAGTTCAGTCTTAGAATAAAAATAGATATATTTCAGATGCTCTCAAGTGACTGCCACAAAAAAATAAAGGTGCCTTTACATGAGCTTGAGCACATTGATTCCCTTTCTAGGGATATTTAATGAGGTTTCATCATTATTTTCTTCTTATTTGCCATACAAATTTGGTTAAATTTGTTAATATAATTTAATAAGTATAGGAATAAAACTGTGGCTCAATTGCACTGCCTTGGATCATTTTCAGGTTTGAAGGTCAGGGCTTGCTAAATTAAAAAATAGTAAATTAGGTAAGGATATCTACTTATTTTACCCACATTTATGATTTTGTGTTTTTTTTTAACAAGCTCGGTTTATGAAAACAAAATTAGTTTTTAATTTATAAAAAGGGATTAAAAATTAAAGAAGTTGTGATTGAGTTTTTAATTTCGCAATTCAGGGATATTTAGACTAAAAGTTAAATTGTGCCTGGTTTAATTGCTGCTATCTTAAAAATTAATTTAATCCAAGTTTTTAAAACACCTGGTCAATAAGAATTTCTTTTAAATTGTTTATGTAAAGGTTCCTTTAATATATAGGGTGTTCAAACTTAAGTCAGCATGCTACAGAGTCATTTAGTTTAATTTTTGAATGAAACCTAATTCTGAACAAAAGTTTGTCCCATAAGTCAAGAATAACACAGCTATTGATGCTTTTTAAAAAAAAAAAAAGAATCAGCTAAGTGTGTTATTTTTTACTTTAGTTGAAAAAGTTATAAGAATTTTTTTAAAAAACTACCTACAACTCCGCTTAAGGCTCTACCTATATCTTCAATCATAACGAAGTTAGCAGTGGTGCCAACTTAATTTTGAAGACTCTTTTTATACTGTATAGTGATGAAATATAAAAAGTCTGCACTAAAATATTCCAAAATATTTGCTGTGTAAATTTTAGAAAATTAAGAAATGTCCCTGTAGGAACAAGAAAGTTAAGACGAAAATTGTAAAAATATTTACTTAAAATACAAGTTGTTCTGTATAGTTATGTTCAAATTGTGGGAGCATAAAGTACACTTGTTTTTAAGTAAAAAAAAATACAAAATTTGTATATCCATTTTTATTTGTTTCAAAGTAAAAAAATAAATTTATAAAGTAAATAAATAATGACTTTATTTAATAAAAGTGTATTAAGAATATTTTAAAAATGCCGAACTCATTGTTAATTGCAGGCTTGTGCCTCTAAGCCAACAGATGAATTAGTTATCCGTATTTATTGGATTTTATCGTCGTGGCTCGGCAGCCTACTGTCTATAATATGCTCCATATAATATTCATATTTAAAACAAATAAAAATGGATATGGAAGTTTTGAGCTTTTTTTTACTTAAACGAAGTGCACTTTATGCTCCCAAAATTGGAACAACAATACTGCCGTCCTAAGTAAGACCCACCTATCTGCAAAAAAATCAAAAATGAGTTAGGACCGAAAATGGCTTTAAATAGGTAATAATTTGTTTTATTACTGAGATATTGCTACTACAAACCCATTAATATTTACCAACAAAAAAAATATATTACTATGTAAACTCTATATCATAATTTTTGAGATAACTTTTTGACAGCTATTAGCTATTTACCATAACAAATAGCATAGGCCAACGAAAAAAAATTGTAAAAAGTTGTCTCAAAAATAATGATATGAACTGTAACTCTTGGCAAGCATTTAAACTTTAAACTCGCTTTTCTCGAAATAAGTGAAAACGTAGATAGGTGGGTCTTGTTAAGGACGGCAGAATACACAACACCTTTTATATGCTTTGTTTTGTCTCTCTAAATTTAATGTTGTGAAAAATGTTGCTTTTTTAAGCTGTAAGAGTATGTATGTGCCATTTCAGATACATCGTCTTTTTTATTTTATTATATTTTATAATTAAAATATAATTTGTCCTACAAATTGTATAATAAATTGAAATTTTAAAATATATTTATTTTTTATTTCCAAATGTGTTGTTTTTATTTAGGAACAAAATTAACTCGAAAATTAACGGTACCGCAGCAGAAAGAAAACTTTGATAGCATCAATGAGAGTTATACGTATTCCTGGATGATGGTATTGTCTTAAAGGTCATCTCATTAAATCAATATAATCCCAATAATAACACATATATTAATGGTTAATGTTTATTCAATTTTAAATCAACCACTTGTTGTTATTAAATTAAAGGAATTGTCATCAAGACAATGCTGGATTGTCATCGAGGAATATGGATGGGAGCTCCCTACGGAGTGTTTGTTTCTGTGTAGCTATACCTGCTGCAATCACTCTATGAACATTAAAAATTGTCTGGTTTAGAGCTGCCTTACTTCCTCAATTTTCAATTGTAGCTGCAAATTTTTTAGATTATTAGCAATATCCATTCTTTATTTGTCCAAAGGGTTTTCTTCAATTTATAGTATTACATTGGAAATTTATCAAAATTTAAATAGCAATGAAAGTCAAACTAATGATATTCTGTAAATGCTTTCCTAGTATACCCATAATTTCTGGCCTCATTACCCATAAACAAAAAGTAAATAAATTATTTAGGTACCTACTTAGAAGTAAAAGGAAGAAATGGGTTTTGGTTAGGTAATTAAAATATAAAGGAAAGCAGTGTTTCTAAATTTAAGTACCTAAGTCTGACGAAAAAGAGCATATCTAACAAAGAAATCGAATTAAGAAAGTGAAATTAAGGAAGAAAGCTTTGAATGTAAAGTAACATAAAAAAGCTTTTAATATTTTACGAATTTTACCAGAGGTTAATAAGCCATCATTGGAATAAATTCATGTGAGTTATTGCATGCACATTTATAAAACATTTAAAGATTAGTCAATTTTAGATTTTGAAATGATATTCGGCAACCTAATTAATAAGCCGCTTTAAATGAAAGTTATAACCCCCAAATATTTTTATTGGGAAAATTTTATCAGTTTCCAAGAAATGATTCAAGGATCACAAGAAATTATAATTGGCTTAAAAGTGGATATAAAAATTATTAATAGGAAAACTTGGTAAAGTTATAAATTATCAGAAGACTGCGCTGCTCCATATTGTGTAGGGGAGACTGGGGAGGTTCATTGCACTTTATAATATAATAAAAAATAAATAACATTTTTCAAGAATTTTTGTGCATCATAAATGTATATTATGATGCATATAAATTATTATAAATCCACTGTATGAAATATCTGCACACGTAAAAACTATTTCAAAGATCCCTACATTTAGCGTATCAATCAACCCCTAATAAGTTTACAAATATTTGTAAGATCTTTCTTATTTACCTTTGCATCAAAAACAAATTTCACAAAAAAGTAACAAACTTATCTTTTGAACATAAAATCAAGTAAGGAACAGGTTCCTTATGCCAGCTTTTTGCTAAGCTAGTTGACAAAATTTAACTGTATCAAGCATCCCTAGTCTCCTCTACTTAGTACTAGAGGCCCTCGATACATTTGACAATGGTTTTAGAGGCCCTCGATACATTTGACAATGGTTTACAATTGTCAAATGTATCGAGGGCCTCTACTTAGTACTAAATATTTTGAGTTTGTTTAACAAGAGATTTTTTGTGAAAAATTTAAAAATTGTCATTTTTGAAGGTGAGGACCCTAAGGACACTCACCTTAAATAAGCAACCTATAAAGCGAACACGGAGAGCGAAGCCTAACTTCTATTTTCAGGTTATAATTTTTGACATATTTTCCTGGGTTTAGCATTATCTAGAGTCCCTGTATGATGACATATTTGGATATATTCCAAATATGTCAACATACAGGGACTCTAGCATTATCGAGTGGCAGCTCATTATTCTTTTAAAGATGTAGTTTTTAACACATGGTGGATAAACACGCCCAGTGCCATTTTCTTTCAATCCTTTAATACAAAATGGCCAATGAACCTGCCTTGGTGCCAAATCGTTAAAAATGCGTCAAATCTACGGACAATTGTACGCATATAGGGTGAATCCGAATATACTTATCATAACAAAAACATTTCATGTAAAAGGCCAAGTACGCGATTCCGTAAAAAGAATTGAAATAAAAGTAAAGCCAACTTCTCTAACACAAATTTCAAAATGAAAGGTTCGTACTAGTTTGGCAATGTTTCTTTAAACTTGCTATTACAGCCAAACTTCTTTATGTTCAATTTAGCACTGTGCCTAAGAGTCATTTGCCGCCCTAATAGCCAAGTTAAGAAAAACATTTCCAAACCATAGTAAGAACCTTTCATTTTGAAATTTGTATTAGAGAACATGGCTTTACTTTTAACTGAATCCTTTTTACGGAATACCATTTTCGTGAACTTGGGTTTTTTTACATTAAATGTTTTTGTTATGATTTCACTCCTTTTTTAAAGGATTTGGATAATATTTAAGTTTTAAAGTAGTAACCCACATAGCACAATCACGTGTTTAACACGTAAAAAAGGCGTGAGAAAAAAAAACGTTGATTTTAAAATCTGCTAGAAAAAAACGTTTATTTCATATATGAAAACAAGCTTAATAGGTCATTCATTAATGTTATAAAAAATAACGTTGCTAAAAACAGCGTTGTAATAACGCCATTATAAAATTAAAACAGCAATGTTTTTACGTTAGTTTCAAGTGATTTTTACGTTAAAATCACATTATATTCACGCCTTTTCTACACGAATTTTAAAACGCGACTTGCATGGCTTTTCTACTGAATATTTTTGAGATTTTACTAGCAGCAGCGCCAACTATTGTCGGGATTTTTCACTTTGACGAAATCTATCAGGCAGTTATTTGGCCTCTAAACTCCAAAAACGTTTTAAGGAACTGATCCCTGATCCCTCACGATCACGACGCATCTGTTATTAACCTGATAAAGACACATTAATATTCTGTGAAAGTGTTTACTGTTAAAAAATCTTGTTTAGCTTTTAAAAAAAACATAATGTATATAGATAGAGATATAGATATTTTGTCTTGCCTTGAGCGCCATCTTAAAGTGTTGTAGTCTTAAACTAGTGAAGTTTTATAACTTCCTTTCGCGTCTCTTTTAAGTTAAAAAAATGTTATTAAAAAAACGTGACCAAAAAAGACGCAGAAAGCTAGTTGGTTTGAGAAGTCTTTTTCTAGTGGCGTTTTAGAACATGGAGGACTTTTCAAGTGTGAATTTGGTACATGAAAATAACGAGGGTAAAAAACACGTTATATACACATCACCAGAAACTTCAGCAAAAAGTACATTTTTATTGCTTGATTTCTCCTTGTTTTTAAGTTATCTTTAAGCATGTAGATTTAACAAAATAAATATTACATGGTATGAGGTTGTTTTCAAGTAAAAAAAAACTTTGTTATTTTTGTTCATGTTAATTTAATGTTGATGTGATTTTTATGCTATGTGGGAAAAGATGCGGAATATTGTTAAAAATTTTTGCAATGTGTTATTCAAAATTTTGAGGTTTTTTAATTCTTTCCTATGGTTTTATCATATTTCCTATCAGCCTTTCGAAGCTCAGCGCTCTAGCGTTCCTGGAAGTGGACATTTTTACTTCAGTTAATTAAAATTTTGGTGTTTTTAAATTTTTTCTCATAGTTTTATCATATTTTCAATCAGTCTGCCAAAGCTTCTAGCGCTTCGGGAAGTGGGCAATGTTTTTTTTTACATAACTTTACATGTATAGGGGCGGGGGGTAAATTATAATTTTGGGGTTGTTTAATTTTTTCCATGGGTTTGGTCGTAATTTCCATGAGTATGTCATATTTCAGCTTTGTAGCGTGTCTGGAAGTACAGTAGATAAATAATTAGTTTACCGTTAGTAGTATTTTGATGATCTTTACATGAGTGGCAATTTCGACGTTTTTTAAAATTTCGTAACTACTTTATTACGTTAGGGAAGTCAATGAAACTTGGAGGGGTTGTTAACTTTATGAAGATCTACGACTTGCAGTGACAGTTTGAGTTTCGTAGCTAATTCCGAAGTAGACTTTTAGATAGGTCAAATATGGGCTGAAATGAAAAGATGGTACTCGTCACTCGGCAAATAACGGAGTAACGAATACCGATCCGAAAATTAAATCATTACTTTGATTCTTAGAGTAATAATAATATGTTATTACTCTGAGCTTTGATTCCTTTGATTATTTTAGTTTTCAGTAATCACTTGAAAGTCGGTAATCCAAAATCAGGAAGTAATTGTGATAACCTAAGTAACTAACTATTTTTACATATTTACTTTTAGATTTTAAGTATGTATTTCTTTGTATGTAAGGCATTAGATTTCTAAATCAAATTTGTACATAGAACAGTTCCTACGTAATTCCTACCTTTATTTTTTTAAATATAGCCCGCATTTTGAAAATTTTAATTGAATATTTCCATAATATCAACAACAAAAATATACGTAAATAAATGAACCTAAAAGTAAATGATCTTCGAATTAACGACAGTCCGAGAATTTTGCACCAATTGCATGACTGAATTGAATACAGTTACAGTAATCAAAGTAACGATAGTAACGAAAATATACAATGATTACTTAGTAGTCGAGTAACGATTAGTAACGTGTATTCAAAAGTAACGAAAATCAACACCTCTACCGGGTACTGCCATTTCTTCAATGCTTCACATGTATGTTTTTCTGTCTCCTTGTTTTATTTTCTCATACCTACGTAGGTATAAATTTACCCACCTACTTGTTTCTTAAAAGCCTTTTTATGCAAGCCATTCAAGTGGGCTCTTTGATGCAGTGTATAATCCTAGTATTATACAGTGCCATTCATTATACTTTGAAGTGTAGGAAGAGAAAAGTGCAGAGAAGGTGGTCATTGAAATCTCTAGGCGCCAATTAAAAACTGTGTAATTAATTAGTTTTAATATTCTTTAATCAATCATTAATAGATAGAAACATTCGCGTGATATAATCAGAGTTGCCAACTTTTAAATTTTCAAATACTGGACGCTAAGTTTTACTAGTTTTAGGGGAAAGAGGTGCAAATTGGGATATTTAATTTTATAGGCTTATTTCTCCTATTGAATGATCACTCTTGCGGTCGTCATTTGGAATTCAGTTGGCTAGGTATGTTATCTTTATGTTTTAATTTTCAGTATAAGCAATTTAAAACTCTATCATGGTTTTATTTTTGTAAAAAGTTGAGCCCCATTTTGCCCCGCATCCGGGGTAAAATGGGATACCTATATGCAACAAAACGGGCGGGGCGGTTGTGTATTTTAGAATCAATATTTTTGTAAGATAAGTTTTATTTATTAAAATAATAACCAAGTTTAAAATACTTATTTAGAAAATAAAAAGTTGTAATAAAAAATACATTTATAATATGTAATTACAGCGACCTAGTCATTGCTGTCGACAAATTTTGGGGCAAAACGGAGTATAGGTTATTAGGTATAACAAGGTACCGTTTTGCCCATGAAAAAATATTATGTCTAAATACGGGACAAATAAAGTATTTTTTTTGGGTTGATGTTTAGGGGGGTTAGCTGCTTAGTGCCACGTAAATTTAGGGAGGGTTGCCAAAAAAGCCTCATAAAGTATTGGGTACAATATGTGGAGAGGGGAGATCAAAAATGGGCAAAAATGATGTTACAGACAAATTTATAGGTTCATTTTAGGAATAGTCAAGCGCGGATCTTGGCATAAATCAAGGCGGAGGTAATTGTCGACAAAAAAAAAATTGTGCATTTATTTTTTTTCTAGGGGGGTAGTTATCCCTTAAGCTCTTTATTTATTAACTGAAAGTGCATATATTTTTTTCTAGGGCGAGGTTCGTTACTACGTTACCCCCCTCAAATCTGCGCCTGGGCTCAGAAGAGTTACCCCAGAAGCGACAACATGACAGATAAAGCGTTGCTCTTATGGGAATCGAATTCGTGACGTCACTTGACACTAACCCAACATTTTACACTGAGAAAAGAAGCACGAAACTACACGGAAAAAAAATTATATTTACCTCGACAGACAAGAAAGTCGTAAATTATTTAATTTGAAAAGAAACAACTAGTTATATCATATGTATGCTTTATTATAATATTAATCTAAGAATATATACAGAGTATTTTAAAATTTTTGATACATAAAAATAAATTAAATTTGACTTAAAAAAGGTAAAAAGTTAAAAAGCTATAATAATTACGTCATACTAGCAGTTTTTATGCTTTATTATATTTGATACTTAAATAATTACATACAGGGTGTCCGAAAAGTCCTAATATACACCATAACTCTTATAAAATTATGTTGATTAAAAAAATTGCATTATAAAGTTATTATTTGTCACGACTAATTTATTTCTGTTATTAGTATTAGAATATGTACAGGGCGTCCCCAAATTCTTATGTACACGCATATATAAATACAAAAAATGATTTTTTAAAAATAATACATACCTATTAGATATAAAATTATATCTTTTTTAACTAATATAATATCTATTAATATAAAAATTAATGTCAACGGATTGAGTTCGGGTGAGGTAGAAATGACCAAAAAATTTCGATTCAGATTCTGATTTTCTGGGAATTACGCCTGCTTGGTCTCAAACTAAGATGTTAAAAAAATGAGCCAAATCAATTAATATACAGGGTGGTTTAGTATGCTGATTTGATGATGTAAGGTATAAATGACAAAAATTGTTCGAATTAGATTCTGATTTTCTGGAAATTGCGCCTGCTTGGTCTGAAACTAAGATGTTAAAAAAATGCATCAAATTAATTAATCTACAGGGTGGTTTAGTAGGCTGATTTGATAAAAAGTGTTAAGAGTAAAATACCCTTGTTTTAAAAGATATCGGAAAATTTTATTAAGAAGAGTTGTTTAGATGCAAAAGTGTGAAAAATAAGAATCTGTCGTAACTTAATTATAAACAACTTTTCTTAATAAGCTTTTCTGATATCTCTTAGTACTTTACTCTTAAAACTTTTTATCAAATCAACCTACTAAACCACCCTGTATATTAATTGATTTGGCTTATTTTCTTAACATGTTAGTTTAAGACCAAGCAGGAGCGATTCCTAGAAAATCATAATCTAAATCGAAATTTTTTGGTCATTTATACCTTACCCGAACTCAATCCGTGGACACACTGTACATATATATAATTCAAAAAAAAATCACAAACCTATATATTTGACAAAATTTTAAGTTTCCTTGTTCTTGTTTTGTCTTTTTGTGAGTACTTTACATCACGATTAATGTATTTAAGGGTATAAAATATTTTCAATCTTATAAATAATTTGACTATAAAATTTTTAGGAAAATGTTGACAAAGATAAATAAAAACTATTTTTTCCATTTCATTTAAAAGTTTGTGTGAAATGCCTGATTGAGTACAAATGTTTTCAAATATTTTTTAAAAATATTTTCCAAATCATACATATATTTTATAAAAATGTACGTAATAACTTAAAGTACGTTATAACCCAGGTCCGTTATAACCGGAGTACACTGTTACCTTAAATTTAAAAAATTGTTATCAAGAAAAATTTTATAAGAGGTTTCTCAGAAAATATAAAGTTTGCTTAAAAGTAAAGTACATACAGGTTCTCTTAAAAATAAAGCTATACTTTACTGTAGCGAAAAATTCATAGTTTTTGGCAGACACCGTATATCCGTAGAAATAAAAAATATTATTTGATGTATAATAATAAAAGGGTTTTAAACCATGGCGAGCTTTATTTGAAAAAAGAAGTAAAATAGTAATAAAAGTGTTTGCTAAACCTTAAAAGTAGAGACACCGTTTATATAAAGGCTGTCTTATACATCAGGTGCGTCCATGTGTGTAGGTACTTACCGCTCAGCATCTTTAGGAAAAGAAAACAATGATAATCCTTCACCGGATTTGGATTGACACTCATGAAAAGCACAATGATATCCTTTCATTATCACTCTAATCAAGCACAAATGTAACAAAAACTCACAAGCTTAAAACTGCCAAAATATGCGTTTAACAGACGTTAACGACTAGAACAACTCGTGGACGTCGCGGAGTTTTAATAACGTCAATATATGATGGTCATGGTGCACTTTTCAAAATGAAGCGTTTTTATTGGCTCGAAACAATTTTGTCTCCAATAAAAATGCTTAAGTACAGCCCCGCCCTCTCCGAAAACTTGTTGCATTTAATAATATTCTCTATGATTTAATCTGTCAAATTCAATAAAAACATTTTTCTGCTTACATACGAGAATTTTGCACCTTAAAAGAACATTATTTTCTTTATATATGCGTGCAAAAGTTTACATTAGTACATCTATTTATTTGCCCATATTCATCATTTAAATAAAAATGTAAAACACTTTTTCCCACATAAGCAGATTTACGCTGTTTTTTTTTAGTGTACTTAACACCTCGCACGCACTTTCTCTCAGTGTGATATGTTGTCCATCCCCACCACTCGATTTTGGAAGCACGGCGCTTTGTCGCTTCGGTGTGACTCTTCTGTGGCCTGGGCCCCACCATACTGAAACTCGGTGCTTTTGTTGATAAACTCTATGGTTTTTAAAATATGAATTTTCAAAGTTTGGCAATTTTTGACTTATGGGTTTCCCTACCCTATAATTCGCTAAATGACGTTTTTCCGAATCTTAACTCAGGGTGTGGTTTTTTCGCATCTCTATAGCCCCACCATACAGCAACTCGGTGCTTTTGTTGATAAGCTGTATAGTTTTTGAAATATGAATTTTCAAAGTTTGGTCTTATGGTATTCTGTACTCTAAAATTCACTAGATGACGTTTTTTGATTTTTAAATTAGGGTGTGGTTTTTTTGAATCTCTATGGCCCCACCATACTGCAACTTGGTGCTTTTATTAATAAACTATAGTTTTTAAAATATGAGTTTTCAAAGTTTGGCCACTTTGGTCTTATGGGATTCTCTACCCTAAAATTCACTAAATGACGTTTTTCCGAATCTTAACTCAGCGTGTGATTTTTTTGCATCTCTATATGGCCCCCCATACTGCAATTCGGTGCTTTTGTTGATAAACTGTATAGTTTTTGAAATTTTAATTTTTAAAGTTTGGCCATTTTGGTCTTATGGGATTTCCTACCCTAAAATTCGCTAAATGACGTTTTTTTGAATCTGAACTCAAGTGTGGTTTTTTTCGCATCTCTATGAGCCCACCATACTGCAAATCGGTGCTTTTGTTGATAAACTGTATAGTTTTTGAAATATCAGTTTCCAAAGTTTAGCCATTTTTGACTTACTTACCACATTACCCCCCTCAAATCCTCGCTTGGAAATAGTTCATGATTGGGCATGAGCTTTCGATAATCAGGGACCAACTTAGCAAAGACCATACGTTTATTTTAATAAAACTATAATAAAATGAAAAATTGAATTTAACCACTGCATGACAGGCAAAAACAATAGGCACTTATTGCAATATAGGCTGTATATCGAAATTGTCGAATTTAAATATAATTCGTTTATTTTCCATTAATAAAGGAAGGCAGTATTTATTCCGGTTTATATAGTGAACAAAGGCATTATATGGAAAGATCACAGCTGATCTTACAATGTGAAAGTGTCAAAATACTGCCTGTCACTATTACAGCCCACATAGCACAAATCATAACAACGTTAATAATACACTTTTTTAAGTTTAATAGGTCCTTTTTGACGGTATTTTTAAAACCACGTTAAAATCACATCGAAATAACGTTGTTTGTAAAATAATGTTAAAAAGCGACCTATTAAACTGAAAAAAGTGTGTGTTTTTAACGTTGTTTTTACTGATATGATTTTGTAAAAGTAAAGTAGAGTTTATTTCATCTAAAAGAAGTTACAAATATAAATTTAAAAAAATATATTATTAGTACATTAAATTTCGCCCAGTACCTACCTTAAATAAAACAAATGGAAATAAATAAATTATTATTTTACAAATTACCCCCCAAAAAGATAAATCTTGTCAGTGGTTATCTGTAATTGATTAGGATAACGAAAAATTACGTCAAATTTGAAGATTTTCAAAATGTATCTAATAACAAATTTCTTTTATATTGCAACAGAAAAAAAAAATAATTTTGCAAAATATAAAATAAAACTATCCCACTTTATAGGCAAATGCAATCTATAGGTATAAATAAGTATAGACTAAGATGCAAATATTTACATTTTTTACGAAAATTCAGTGTTGCATTGAATACACATAAAAATAAGATAGAAACATTTAATCTTGTTACAGTGGCATGGGTTTTTAACACGTAGCTTTTAAACTAAAATATATGTAATGTCATAAATCGTTTATAAGTTATGCATAGTTTGGGCAGTTCAAATTCCTTCACATACAATATGAAAAAATAATCATATTCGGATCTGATCAACTGTCTTCAACATTTGAAAAATCTTGTCGAATGCTGAATGAACATAATATCGGAAAATCCACTTTATATATTTATATAACTAAAAAATAATATCATATTAGTTTTTTTTTAAATGGCTGCAAAAACCTCCAAAATCTAAAAGTTTTTAAAAACTAAGCTTCTAAGAAAAAAATTTATAATATAGTTTATTGTAGATAATAAAATTCCCTTTTTAACAAGATATAATTTAATAAGGTCCGACTGATAACAAACTCTTCAGCGACGTCCGTAAATGGGGGTAATTTAAAAAAATCATTAAAAAAATACATGTTTTTCACACGATTTATTCAATTTTCTTAAAAACCAGGCTCTGTGTCAAAAAATTAGTTCTATACTTCATCATAGACAATAAAATTTTCTTTTAAACGATGTATAACAAAGTGGACGTTATTCCATATTTACCGCACCAGTGGTGTCCTTAATGTAAAGTAATGATTTAAAATCACCAAACTAATAAATTTGTTTACAGGTTTTATCCAATTTTCTTAAAAACTAAGCTTCCTACGACAAAATGTCTTCTTAACTTTTCGGTGGACAATAAAATTTCCTTTCAAATAGTGTATTACAAAGTATGACCTATGTCATAGGTAACTCTCCACGGGCGTCCGTTAATTATAAGGTAACTTTTAAAAATAACAAAAAAAAACATTTTTGTCTAATTTTTTTATAAACTAAGTTTAGTGGGGTAAAATAAGGTAAAAAATCAATTTTTTATAGTTTAGTTTTGTTAAAAAAAATCATAAAATGTTATACAAAAATTGATTATTTTTCAAAATTTATTTTTATAAGTACGCCCCTGGAGTCTTAAATGTGACATAAGCCGGACATTATATTACAGCGTTTAAAAAAAAATAATTTCCTATAATAAAGTATATGACCCATTTTTTCCCAAAAAGTGTAGTTTTTGAGAAAATTTTATAAAATCTGTAATAAACTTGTATCCCTACTTTCTTTTCCTAACCTTATCGACCAATACATCGTTGGAAAGGGACTTTTGTTCTCCATAAAACACTGTTTTTTGCAATTTTCGATAAAAAGGTTAGTTTGAATAAAACAAAAAAAAACAGATTTTTTGGGATTTTGGGGGAATATTCGGATTCAGCGGGGTCGATTTGGGGGGGGGGGGGGGACCGAAAACATCGAGAGCCTTTTCAAATTTTTTCCTCTAATTAATTGTATTCTAGTGGCCTATCTGTATTTTTTAGCATTTTATTTGCCATCGTCAGTTTTTATCCAGAATCCAAATGTTTTTGTTGCCTTATAGATAAAAGAATGAATACTTATGTCTATATAAATATTTAACAAAGTTTATCTACACACATGTGTCATTCCTGATAAAATATGATAAGGGATGGTGCATATCTAAAAGTACTTATAAATATAAATCGAAAGAAACAGAAAGTTATTTCTTAATGGAGTAGTTCAAATAAAAATAACTTCAAGATGTAAGAATATTAAAAATCATGGTCTAGTGGAGTTTTTTAAAAAAAAGTCAGGAAAAAATAATATCACAGTACCATGCATTTTTTTTGTTAATAAATTAATAACATTTGATTTCCTTCCTAAATTACAGTCGAGCACCTAGCCGTACCCAGAAAAAAATTTCCAAGGAGAATTAAGAAAATTCAATAAAAATATGTGCAATTTTTTTATCTAATTTGTTTTGCTGGGAAATCCCTTTTAACACACTTTCTAGAGACTATTTAGGAAAGGGTAGGCACGGCCTTGGTCAAGCATAAAAATTGTGTGTTTAACACGTAAAAAACCCATGAGAAAAGAAACCGTTGATTTTAAAAGCTGCTAGAAAAAAACGTTTATTTCATATATAAAAACAAGCTTAATAGGTCATTCATTAACGTTATAAAAAATAACGTTACTAAAAACGGCGTTGTAATAACGCCATTATCAAATCAAAACAGCAATGTTTTACGTTATTTTCAAGTGAATTCCAAGTAGATTTTTATCAAAATCATATTAGGTTCGCGCCTTTTCTACACGAATTTTAAAACGCGACTTGCATGGCTTTTCTGCCAAATATTTTTGGGATTTTACTAGAAGCAGCGCCACCTATTGGTGACATTTTTTACTTTGACAAAATCTATCCGGGAGTGCTTTGGCCTCTAAACTCCAAAAACCAGTTAATGAATAGATCCCTGATCCTTCACGATCACGACGTATCAGTTATTAACCTGAGAAAGACACATTAATATTGTGTGAAAGGGTTTACTGTTGAAAAATCTTGTTTAGCTTTTAAAGAAAACATAATGTATGTACAGTGAAACCTCCCATAAGCGGACACTCACGGTTCCGTCGATTTTGTCCGCTCATTGGAGGTGTCCGCTTATGAAAGGGAACTGCGAAATTTAAATATATATTTATTAAAAATTTCTGCTGCTTGAGTTTTTCCGATATTAAATTTTTCAGCGATCTTTCGTGTTGAAAGATTTGCCTTCTCCGGAACGTTAACAACCTCCATTTTTTCACGTAAACTAAGAATTTTTTTACTCAAAGAGATCTATTACCACCCAATTGAACAATAAAAATAAAACACAGCAGTCCCGCCCCCGTCGAATAAAGTATGCTGTAAATACGACAGAAGTATTTAGTCTTCGTATTAAAACCGAAAGAGGTAATTCCGAGGCTGCAGAGTGTGTTGTCGCCAACATACTACATAATATTCAGGCCCATGTCGTGCAGCGCTCCGTCCCGTTATCTTAGAGGTTCGCGTCCGGTTAAAAGAGGTTTGAGAAATTTTTAACCAAAAAAAATTGTCCGCGTCCGGTTATAGGAGTGAATTATACATGTAAAGGAATAGGGAAAAGCTTGGTTCCAAAAAAATTGTCCGCTTAAAGGGAGTGTCCGCTTAATAGAGGTGTCCGCAAGGAGAGGTTTCACTCTATCATTTTGAAGTGTTGTAGTCTTCATCTAGTAAACTTTTACAACTTCCTTTGGCGTCACTTTTAAGTTAAAAAAAGTTATTCAAAAAACGTGACAAAAAAGACGCAGAAAGTTAATACTTTTGACAAGTTTGTCTTCTATCTAGAGGGCTTTTAGAACAGGCTTTTGCGCCTTTTTTTAATTAAAAACATATAAAGAAAAAACGTGACAAAATAATACGCAAAAAGTTTATAGGTTTAAGAAGTATTCATCTAGTGGCGTTTTAGAACATGTGGAGGACTTTTCAAGTGTGAATTTGGCACATGAAAATAACGAGGGTAAAAAAGACGTTATATACACAGCACCAGAAACTTCAGCAAAAACTACATTTTTATAGCTTGATTCCTCCTTGTTTTTACCCAACTGCAGCACGGCGAAAGGAAGGGTTAATGTTTTTGGATTGTTGTATGTATGTAAGTAAATATGTTTGTGTCACGCTAGAGGCTACACGGCTGAACCGATTTTGACAAAAAAGGTGTGAATTGCTACTGATCCCGAAGGTGCTATAGGCATAATTTTTTTAAACAGGAATCAATATGGCGGTCTTTAGACGCCATTTTGTCCCAGGATGTCGGCTTTACTGCATACAAATTAACAAAATTTCAGTCGATTTTATTGAAATTCCTTTGATTACCCATTGCAAATGTTCTCTAATTTGCTGTAGTTACTTTGTAGTCCTCCCTGCTCCCACCCATCTCCCCTCCTGTCATTCCCCCCAACCTATTCAAAAACTATATTCTCATAATTTTATCAATTATAGAGCGATTCCAAAAATTCTTTCAGCATATGCTTTCAAATTTTTTTTCCAACGCCATTTTACCCCCCGCCTCGCCTTCTCCTCCCCGCCCTGCCAGCCTTATTAGTAATAATTATAGCTATAACTTTCACAAATATAAAGCGATTTCAAAAGTTCTTTCTGCACACGCTTGAAGACTTTTTTCCAACATCATTTTACTAGTTTCCCCCTCTCTCTCTGCCCCTCCCTCCTTATTAGTAATTGTTGTAGCTATACCTTTCACAAATACAGAGCGATTTCAAAAATTATTTCTGCACACGCTTTAAGACTTTTTCCAACATCATTTTACTAGTTTCCTTCTTCCTGTCCCTCTCTTCTCCCCACTCTCCTTATTAGTAATAGTTGTAGCTATACCTTTAACAAATTTAGAGCGATTTCAAAAATTCTTTTGGCACACGTTTTAAGATTTTTTTCGACACCATTTTACTAGTGCCCTCCTCCCTCTCTTCTCCCCCACCTTCAGTCAATGGAAGGTATCACTGTTCGCGTCCGTAGAAAATCTACACGTACTTTTTGGGTAAAACTAAATGAATTAAGAATAAAAGAATAAGAATTAAACCTAAAAGTTGGAAATAAAAAAATAAATAAATAAATAAAACACCTAACTGCTAAATTTACTTGTAACTACGAGTCGCAGTTGGGTACAAAATAAATAATAAAATATAAAACTGTATAATTTCGTACGTGCGCTTTGGGCATCAAAACTTAAAGTTGAAGTAGAAGTTGAAGCATGGTCCATTATAGGTATACCTATCAATTTTGTACTCAACTGCGACTAGTACTTACAAGTAAATTTAGCAGTTGGGTGTTTTTTTTATTGAAATTTTTTTTATTAAGTTATCTTTAAGCATGTAGATTTAACAAAAAAGTATCTTTATTATTTTTGTTCACGTTTATTTAACGTTCATGTGATTTTTGTGCCTTGGAAAAACTAGATTTGTTAATTTTCACATTTTTTAGAGTTATGAAAATGAAAAACTACACGAATTTGCCATGCAAAATTATCCAACATTTTATGAGATCGTGGAATTTTATACTCGTGATAATTTTGCATCATTTGTATGTTAGTTAGAATATTTATTTAATAGACAAAAGTAAAAAATAAAGATAAGGTTAAAAGCCCACAAACTGAATGGTACTGATAAAAAACGAAACAGTTTTTCGAAAATACTTCTGATAAATAAGTAAACACCCACACATACTTTGTTAATGAAAAAAGTTAACGTTGATGGAATGGTTTGGAATGACGCCCCCATACCTATTGTATTGAAACATATTTATAAAAATAGTTATTCGGTAAAAGTTAATCAGGATTAAAACGAAAAAAAAAACTTTTTTTAAAGTTACTAATTTTTTTTTATTATGGATATATATATATATATATATATATATATATATATATATATATATATATATATATATACAGCGTGGAACAGCCAACTGGAATAAATTCGATAACGAATAAATGAGTGTTGGGAAAAACGCTTGGACACAACTATCGATTGACATCAACCACGACCACATCCGGTTTTAACGGAAAATCGGAAATTTCGGTATTTTTTAAACCAGATTTTAAAGTGAAACAATTATTTTTCTTACGATCCTAATTAATAGGCAGAACCTTTGATATGGCTGTGTGTTAGAGGTGTTGATTTTGGTTACTTTTGAATACTCGTTACTAATAATTGTTACTCGACTACTAAGTAATAATTTTATATATTCGTGACTATCGTTACTTTGATTACTGTAACTGTATTCAATTCAGTCATACAATTAGTGCAAAATTCTCGGATTGTCGTTAATTCGACGATCATTTACTTGTAGGTATATTTTTGCGGGCTAAAATTACAAAAATAACGGTAGGAATTACGTAGGAACTGTTCTGTGTACAACTTTGTTTTAAAAATCTAATGCCTTATATACAAAGAACTACATACTTAAAATCTAAAAGTAAATAAAATAGGGACAAAAATAAGAATCTTAGACGAGAACTTAAAAAATATGAAAAAGTTTGGATTACTAAATACTAAAATAATCGAAGGAATAAAGTACCTAATCAAAATAACGAAAGTAATCATTTAATTTTCGGATCGGTATTCGTTACCCCGTTATTTGCCGAGTAACGAGTACTCGAGTAATTAAGTAATAAGTAAGTTAATTTTTTAACACCTCTATTGTGTGTGTCTGTAGTTTGTCAAATAAAAAAATACTATTTTAATATAAAAATGATGCAAATAAATCATGGGGCCCTCGATCATGATATCAAACACAATCGAACAATAAATTATAATGGATCATGTTTTTCTACTTTATTACTTGATTGGCTAAATCCGTCACTAATTTTATTTATTTTAATTTACGTCTATTCTATTGCGTCACTATTTTTGCAAATCCTACAATACTTACCTACTAGAAAACCGTGATAAATATCTAAACGGTTTTTTTTTAATTTACATAACTATAAGGCACGGGCGTGCTGGCCATGTAGGGGAAAGAGAGGCAATAGGGGATACTTAATTTTATAGGCTTATTTCTGCTATAAAATGATCACCATTTGGAATTAAGTTGGCTAGATATGTTATCCTTATGTTTTAATTTTTAGTTTAGGCGTTTTAGAACTCCATCATACTTTTATTTTTGTAAAAAGTTGACTTTTCCCCATTTTGCCCCGCATACGGGCTAAAATAGGGTACCTATATGTGGCAAAACGGGTGAGGCGGTTGTGTAATTTAGAATCAATATTTTTGTAAGACAATTTTTATTTAATAAAATACTAACCAATATTAAAATTCTTATTTAAAAAATAAAAAGTTGTAATAAAAAATATATTCATAATAATTAAATTTAGTATTTACAAAATTTATAAAGTATTACAGCGACCTAGTCATCGCTGTTGACTCTCCCACATGAATTTTGCGCCCATTTTTTGCAAAGAAAACATAAAATACAACTTTCAGTGATGGTACAAAAAAAAATTTTTTGGGGCAAAATGGGGTATAGGTTACTAGGTATAACAAGGTACCCCGTTTTGCCCCCATGAAAAAACCCCGTTTTGCCCCAAACCACCAGTTAAATTTAAATAAAAATCATACACAGTAAAAGGCTAATTTTACGGGCAACGCGTTTAACTATGAATAATACATAAACCCACTAATTGTTCATGTGTCAAAATGCGCAAGCTATTTTTACAATAAACATCGCACAACACCACATGTTGGGCAAAAACCAACTTAAGCTCAGCCGACCGGCACCAATCATCATATTGCAGAGAGTTGAACCAATCATGGGGATAAAACATCTGATATTAAGCGGTTTTATTTTTGCGTAGTTTTCCTAAAACTGCAGTATCCCGTTTTACCCCCGTACCCCATTTTGCCCCCCTTTCCCCTAAGCACGGAAAGCATTGTTTCCCCTAACAAGTCACAAATAGGTATCCAATAAAAATGAAATTGTGTTCTTGTTTTAAAACAAAACTTGATGTAATTAAATACAGGGTGTAATTTAACACCAAATTTTAAGGGATGGTCCAAAGTAGTCAAAAAGTTCAAATAACTTTTGTTCAAAAGTTTTTTCGATTCCAAGTTATAGCATTTGTCAAGTTTAGAGGCAAACTGTGGATTTTAAAAATGACAAATTTGACTGCATAATTTATTTCTATATAAATATTCTCAAAAGACGTTGTATTATTCAGACCGCTGGCGCTGTAAGAATAGGGTGTTGGACAGTAGTAAAAATATATATATATATATATATATATATATATATATATATATATATATATTTATTTTTAGATATCTCTTTAGGTCTTGGGAATGCTAAAAACAAACTTTTTTTGTTTAATTTTTTCTCAAATTCATAGTTCTATTAATTAAATAAATTCATTGAATTAAAACAATTAGCCACGTGATTCAAAACAGGCGGTCTACCAATCAGCTGCGAGTGACGTCACAAAACAGTAAACGCCTTGAACGAACCTATTTTCTGTGTTATTTTCTTATGTTTGCTTTGGTTTAAAGTGCGAATTATCGTCCTAAATTAGATTTTATTTTGTGTTTTGCTTATAAAAAACAAAAACAACAGTGATTTTTGTTCTGCGAAATTTAGAAACGTTAAAATGTGATGTACGTATTCGATGAGTTGTTTTGTATATAACTGAAAGTTTTTGACGATATTCTTCGCCTACTTTTACTCATTTAGATTTTGAGGTTACACTTAGAATAGATTCATTATCTGAAAAAAACAAAAATCAAAATCATGTAATAAACCGAGGGAGGGACAGGTAGGCAAAAAGTATACAACGACCAGCAATACTGCATAGGTTACACTGCATAGTCCTGCGTAGGTACTGCCTAGTCCTGCCTATGCACTGCCTAGTCTTGCATATGCACTGCTCAGTCCTACATTTAGCCTGCATGTGCACTGCCTAATCCTGCATTTAGAGGTACTCCCTAGTCCTGCCTAATATATGCCTAGCACCGCCTAAAAATTTGTACACCTTTCTGCCTATTATAGTTGTTCACCCCTTGTAATAAACATAACCTCAAAAATTTCATCGTCATTTATGAAATAGTTATATATATATATATTATAAACAACGTGAGAAAAATTAATAGAAACAATTTAGTTATATTCACATCAAAGTGATCTTCAAAAATGTAAAGTGAAGATGTATTAGATAAGGCCCTTGGGTCTCTTCGAACAAGTTCTAGCCACTTTTTTCGTTATTTTACTGCTGTAGGTACATGAATAAATAGTTTTTAGGTGTTTTTATGCTAGTATTCGAACACTCGGGCACTACACACCACTTATAGGACATTTTTTTACATAAAAAACAGTAAAACACAGACCAAAAACAAATAAACACTTGAGTGCCGTGTATCGGTCCGCGAGTTTACTGCGCTGTGACGTCATTGCAACGCCATGCTAGAAATGAGTGTTTTAGCGGCAAATTCAAATCGGAAATTAAAAAACTTGATTTTAAATGTGTTCCACGATAAGATATACAATTTTAACAATTTTGCATAGCAAATTAGGGATCTATGTATCATTCTAAACTATTTTCTAAAATTTGTCAAGTACCCTATTAGGGACACAGAACAAGGAGGCATCGGGTGGATTGATCGCATGTCGTGTGCCATGCATGCCTGTGCGTTACATCGATTGATTGAAAAAAAATCTGCCAACGAGGTGTTAACTGCAAACTAACAAATATGTGGAAAATTGAGTTTAAGTAGAAAAAGTTTAGTTTTTACAGAAAGCAGTATATGTTGTATCAAATATTTACAAAAAAGAAAGTCAAAACTGTTTTTTACGTTGAATCTGGGTACAAAACATACAATAATTCAAGATTCATTACTACCAGAAAAAAGCATTTCGGATTTTTTGCTAGCTACCGCCTTTTTTCATATTTAGGCAGAATTATCCCGATTTCATAATTACGTCTAATAAGTTTGTTGTTTTTTTAATTTGACTACTATTAAAATTCCACACTGAAAAAATTTTTGGTAATTTTCCATAATATATCATGTAATTTTTTACATAACTTATACTGTAAATGTGTTTTATTCGGTACTGTAGATGCATTTTTTTATTTTTACAGAGGACATTGGGTTTTTACACAGCTGGATTTGGAAAAAAGCAATTTTCTTGTAAATTTTCATTTTCCATAAAAAGTTTACAAAAGATATGTAATTTTACTTATCCTGTAATGTGCTGGTAAGTTTTTTTTATGGCTCTGTAAAATTACAGTAAAAAACGTTAATTACAGTAAAAAACGTTGGTTACAAAGTTGCCAACGTTTTTTACTGGAATTATTGAAAACACTTTTTTCAGTGCAGGCTGTGCTTCCTTAAAGTTTGTATACACATGATTCTGAGTATACATTTCAACATTAGCCTAATTTTTAAACAGCAACATGGAACAAACTAATGAAAGAATTAACGTGCTTGCTGAAAGACTGCTTATTTATAAATTTTACGGAGCATAACGTAAAATCAGCGTTATGCACATGTATCATACCATGGCCTTCGAAAATACGGTTCCACAAACCTATTATTTTTAAATCCGCATCCAGATCCCAAATTTTGTAACTTAAGTAGTATTCTTACTATAAACTATAAAGATGTTTGGTTGTAATAGTCAAGTTTAGAAAAACATTTCCAAACTAGTAAGAACTTTCAGTTTGAAATTTGTATTGTAGAACTTGGCTTTACTTTTATCTCAATTCTTTATACGCAATACTATTTCGCGTACTTGGCTTTTGTTTACATGAAATGTTTTTGTTACGATTTCACTACTTTTTTAAAGGATTTTAATAATATTTAAGTTTTAAAGTAGTAAAATATGCGGAATATTGTTCAAAACTTTTGCAATGCCTTAAAAAGAATTTTGAGGTTTTTTAATTTTTTCATATAGGTTTATCATAGTTCTAAACAGCTTTCTAAAGCTCAGCTTTCTAGCGCTTCTAGAAGTGGGCAATGTTACTTACATAACTTTACATTTATAGGGAAGGGGAGTAAATTAAAATTTTGGCATTTTTAAATTGTTTTATTTGATTTTATAATAGTCTATCAGTCTTTCAAAGCTCACCTCTCTAGCGTTTTTGTAAGAGGGCAATGCTACTTTTACATAACTTTACATTTATAGGGGAGGGAAGTTAATTAATATTTTGAGGTTTTTAAATTTTTTCTATAGTTTTATCATGGTTCATATCGGCCTTCAAAAGCTCAGCTCTCTAGCGTTTCTGGAAGCGGGCAAGTTTTTAAAAAAATTCTATAGTTTTATCATATTATATCATAACGGTCTGCCAAAGCTTAGCCCTCTAGCGTTTCTGGAAGTGCGCATTGTTACTTTTACATGACTGCACATGTTTAGGGGAGGGGAGTAAATCAAAATTTTCGGGTTTTTTCCAAGGGTTTAGAGTGGCAGTTTCGACGTTTTTTGAAATTTCGTAACTACTTTACTACTTCATGGAAGCCCATGAAGTAGTAAAGTAGTAACTTGGAGGAGTTGTTAACTCTATGAAGATGTACGACTGTGCAAAGTTTGAGTTTTGTAGCTCATTCCGAAGTAGAGTTTTAGATAGGTCAAATATGGGCTGAAATGTTTCAAGAAAAGATGGTACAGCAGTTTCAAGCGTTTTTCGAGTTTATTTATTTTTAAATCAAACAAGACTATACGGTAAAAAAAATTGTCTTAGATCAAAGCAAATTGCTTTGAGGTTAAATAATTTTTGCTTTCCTATTCACCAAGATAATATTTTCTTGATATATCACAAAAAATGTCTTGCCTTTTATTTTAATGTGAAAGAGAAATTGTTTTATTATAAGTTGGAACTAAATTAATCTAAGGCACCGTTTTCTCTGGAAGCAAAATATTACCTATATGAAGACAATTTGCTTTGTTACAAAATGGAGTATACTGAATCAAAACAACAACATTTTATTGAAGAACAGAACGTGTTTTCGTTGTAGACAAAATTTTTTACCGTGTAGTTAAAAAACATGGTCCCTAAACATAGTGGTTCAAAAACTGTCCATCTTAAGAGGTAGATTTTTTTAAAATTAAAAGTAAGTAATAGAGTTTGAAGGCCTTTTTCTCTGATAGGTCTGATCATTGCCAATTTATTTCTCTAGTCAATGAACTTGGCAGTTATCTTTATTACTAACATTAACTTTTTTTATTAGTTCTTCTATACTCGAATTGATCTGATTTTATTTATTTACGTTTTCAACCGCAAAAGCTTTGAGGGGAAATTTTTTGAATGTCATTCTGATTTTTCGGAATAGCTTAGAACTGATTTTCCAATGAAATTCTCCACGATAATGTTTTTATTAAATATATTTAGCAACCCCAAAAAGCCACAAAACTGTTTTTTACCTTCCTAGCCCGCAAAGCTATAGCAACCGCTTAACAGATTTTCACAAAATTTTCATAAAAAATAGTGTGATTGGATTTTGGTCAAAATCCATTAATGACAATGACAGTTTTTTGAGTTAAAAAAATGCTAACTTTTTAATGGAGCATCGCATCAATAAGCGGTTTTCGAAGTATGTATAGTAGAAGACAATAATTTCCATTATTTGAATTATAACCAAAAACTTCGTAGGAGATTTAATACATAAAAACTGTTTTCAAGGCTCATAAGGCGTGGAGTTCGTTCGGAGTTTTCTACTAGGTATCGGATCCGTTATGGATCCATTTATTTTAAGTAACTTTTTAAGAGCGGCAAGCGTTATGTCATAAAAAGTCTTATTTAAGTCGTCATAAAATGCAATAAAAAGTCAACAAAAAGTACTAAAATTGGAAGCTGAGACACTTTACTCTGAGAAGGTAAGGTACAAAATCACGATTCTTTAAAGCCCATCCGTTATTTTTAATTATCATAAAAAATTATAACATTTATTCAAAAACGTCATATTCCTTTTTCATTAAAACGGCCATAAAAAGTAATAAAATTTGCAGATTGGTCATAAAATTCGAAAAAATTGAATTCCTAGATTTATTACAAAGTTACAAGCAAAGTCAAATCAACGCTTGTGATAAAATAAGGCTTATTTACGTTTCATATCCCAGAACGTTCACGAAATGACCGTTCCGAAGATGACGTTTCCGCCATTATTATCTTTGATTTTTTGTCCCATGACTTTTGCTTCATTGTCAAATTATAATGCTATAGAATGACGAATTGTTTTTTTTGGTGTGGTGTCTGTTTGTCAATTCAATAAAATCGTAAAAAAAAAGTTAAAATAGCAAACTTGACCAAGTTGAACGTGTTTACTCATTAATTAAAATTTTAATAGTATTTTAAGCTTAATTTGCCAATTAGTTAAATAAGAAAAAGAAAAACTGTTTAAAAAAATTAATAGGTTAATAACATACCGTGGTATATTTACTTACGATTTATCATTGGCTGAGTTGACTAAGCCGCAGTTTTTAGTCATCAGATTTGGTGTTTTTATGTTCAATAAAGGTTACAATAAATTACGATAAATTACATTATTAGTAAACCAATTTTGGAAGGGAAAAAATTTATAACAGCACGAGAACTCTTGGAAATTTTAAAAAATATATCGTAACCAACAGGAAAAATAAATTAGACTCGATCCGAGTTATTAGGGTGAAATAGGGTAAACAAAGATTCACGTATTTTAGCGAAACTAGACCTTATTTTAAAAAAAAGTTAAAAACAAACGTTATAGGTAAAAATAAATAAATAAAATAAAAAGACCTACAATTTTTGTATAAAACATTTTTTTACATAACCTAAAATTTTCTGGAATAACCGGTTTTACTTAAAGGAATCTCGCTTGTTACAGTGGCCGGTTTGATCCCCGTCGGTTGCCGAGATCGGGTGCGGCAGACATTTATTGGACTCCTGGGGGAGTGTAAAATGTGATATTGTCCTACTCCTTCATTCACGCCGGTAACCAGGCCGGATATCTCGTTAAGGCCATTCTAAGGGACAAAAGGACCGGATAAAAAAAATATCCGGTCTGGGGTTCCAAAGGTGGCCGATGACCCGTGCAATTAGGTGTTCCAAAATTGCGGCCTTAGTATCGGCGAAAGAGTCACGGTTATCAAATGAGAAAAAAAAACGGTTTTCCTTTTTGATTTTTATTTTCCACATTTTTTTTTGTTTTTCACGTTCTAAACATGTCGTGACTATTTTAAATCAAAATAACTATTTTTACCATTGATTTCGAGGTATAGATAAGGAAACAGAGAGAGAGTGCTGAGCAAAAATCAAATATTCTGTCTCATGTGACGTATGTATTTTTTAACCGGCAATGAAGATGGAACACGACCCATTGTAGGCACGATAGAGAAGGATATAAAAATAACAAGAACGAAGTAAATTTAATTTAATAACTTATCTTAATGGGTCGAGACAGTTTGCATCTTTGCTAAATCCTCCCGCTCTGCATGCGAAAGAGATACGTTCGAATTGTTTGATTTAAAGCAAAAAGCACTATTCTGAAAAGTGAACACACGCGTAGTAAATATTCGTTTAGTAGTCATCTCAAAATGCGCCGTATGTCTTGCATCTCTCTCAAACCCTCCCACATCGAGCGGAAAAGAGACACAGCGGGCCAAAATGTCCCGGTAAACGAAACTAACCCTCGTATTTTCATTCATTCATGTGTGAACAACCAGTGTTGCTAGTTAGCTTTCGAGTTTTTTAGTGATTTTATTGTGTTTTTTGGCAAATTAAAGACAAATTTCTGTTTTTTTTTTAAAGAAAGACGATAAAAACTATTTTTTTAACCGATATAATAGTTTGGGAGTGTACTGTGTGTAAAAAACTTGATGTTTTAGATAAAGAAACATCATTTCATCGGTGAGTCAAAATGTCAAAATATTGCCCAATGCATTGGCGTAGATGTTTAGTTTTGCATGTTTTGTGAATGGTTGTGTGTGAAAATATTATTTTATAAAATGATAATTTAATTGAACTAGATGTTGTCATATAGGTAGGTACTTTAGTTTATTTTGTTACAAAAGGGGATAACTAGGCAGTAGTTAGGTACACGGTTCTTGTTTATTTATTGTTTTTTGAAAAATTGTACGTTTAATATTGGTCAAAATTGGCTGACGCCAATTAAAATTGGCTAGCGCCAATTAAAATTTACAATTTGTTATGCGTTTATACAACAAAATAAACAAATATTTTGGCTCAAGGAATTTGCCTACCTATCTAGGTACATCTTATAACTTGAAAAAACCCAAGCAAACCACAGGTACCTACATTTCTTACAAATCCAATTTTTCAAAATCAAAGCCTTTATTTTTTTTTATACCTATCTACAGGGTCTTTCAAAAGTAGTCGAACAACAAAATTTATCAGACATAAGCAACTTTCCAACTCTGACTATTTGAAAAATATATTTTTCAGATCTGCTGTTCAAAACAGTTCTGTTTATTTTTAACAGTAGCTGCGTTCGGTATTTACGTACGAGGGGAGGTAGATCTGAATCGTTCGGTAATTCTGCTCAGACTACTCGGACGTAAATCTGGTTGCTCCGTGGATTTTGACCGACGAAACAGATTGATCCAAGATTTTGACGTCATGTTGCGTATTTGTTTTGTTTACAAAAATATTTTTATGTAAAAAGATTGAAATCGAATTATTTGATGTTGGAGACAACAAATTATATAAATTTCCGACATCACAGGAAAATTTTGCCAAAATTATAGCTGGGCGTGAGTTGCAATATGTACATAATGTTTTTGGTTAGATCAGATCGTTCGTTAATTCCAATTTGCTCAGACTAATCTGTAATCACGTGACCAAAAATCCGTCGCGTCTGAGATGCAAGTACCGAACGCAGCTACAGTAAGCAATTTTTGACGCTGCCATAGTTCCTAAGAGACTTTGAGGATTTTGATTTAAAAAAAAAATAGTTTTTTTAAACTTAACCTAACCCAACCAACCTGGCATTTTTACCTGTTATTTGTAGCGGTTTTAGTTAGTAATCTCATTAAAATTTTAACTTCACTATTTATTTGTTTTTAAAGTAAGATACCTTACTTACTTAGTGGCCTTTTGACTTCCTTGGCGGACGTTTTAACTATAAGATTGTCAATAATGTCAAAAAGGGTACTAAATCTTAACTTTTCGACTAAAAAAAGGACCAAAACATTAAATTTAGATGACCAAGTATACAGGGTGTAATTTAAATGATGCCCCAAACTTTAAGGGTTGGTGCAGAAGGTCAAAACTGGAGAAAAATTTCAAATAACTAGTGGTCAAAAGTTTTTTGTTTCCAAGTTAAAGCATTTGTAAAGTTTGAAGAGTGAGGTAGAACTGGGACATTTAAAAATGACAAATTTGACATCGGCAACTAATTTTCTAGTTCATTGTGATCAAAAAATTTTCTATTCCTTTTTTCTGAAAAATTACAGATTAAAGGGATACAGTGTGGCCAAATAACCTTTGCAATAGGTATAAATTTGTAAATTTTTGTAAGAATTATTTTTTTTCTGAGCTATTAAATTTACAAAACAATTTTGAGATAGGCTTTTGTAAACATCTAAAAGCCTCTTAATAATTATAAAAAATTGTGATAATAGTACCAAATTTAAAAAGATTTCTTTATATTTTTTGATAAAAAAAGAGATCTCAGTCATAATTTTCAGTAATATTTTTTTGTTTAAATCATTTTATCACATAATTGTTACTTCTATTGTAGCACATATCTCCAAAAAATTTTGATTTTCTATTGCAATTTTCAAGGAAGTTATAATAAAAAATCGAAAAAAAATCCTTAACGTTGACACCCAGTATCTAAAAAATAAAGAGGTTTAATGCAAAGTGGACTAGGAAAAATATTCTTCTTTTGACCTTCTCTACCACGCCTTAAAATTTGGTGCATCATTAAAATTACACCCTGTAATTTAATATTTTTATATAAGTTATTTATTGTTACAATTCTAATTTTGATTTTTGAAGATGCCAAAGTTCACCAGTCACAAATATCAGGCACCGAAATTAGTACAAAAAATGCAGATCAATATCATAATCAACAACAAAAATATATGTATAGATCCTGTCAGTCCTTATTGGTCCTGTTCAGGTTTAAAAAATACCTAACCAAGTTCTTAAAAATAAGTCCTACCAGGTGCTGATTCTTATTGGTCGTTAACAGTATTAACATATTGATCAACCCATCGGTTTATTTCTTCGGTGCAAATAGTTGTTTTGCAATTAAATATTTTGGGATAAAGGGGGCAATTCTTCAAAATTTGAAATAATTTGAAATAATCTGACGAAATTTGAAACAACAGAATTTAGGTGTAAATCTTGACAACACTGCAATTTCAGCTTTGTGTAAAACGTCTTACACCACACGGTAATGGGCCAACTTAGGAAATTATGAAAACCCCAAAAATTTAAAATATGCGGGAAAATTTAATCTAAAACCTACCTTGAAACTCGGCTACTGATAATTCACAAGTTCTTGATAAATTGTATTTTTCCGAGCACCTCATCATACAACGGTTTTTCTATCTGGCAAATTTGACAACTGTCAGTCAAAGATCACCAAGGGGACTGTCAGTTATGAAATACTATGTTGCCAATTCATTGTTTCCAAGTGAAACCAATAAAGGTACCGTTCACAAGTTGGATTCACTTTTTAAATATGTTGTTAAAATATTTTTACGAAAAACTCTTACAACGTAACGTGCAAGGTGGTACCTAAGGGGGGATCAATCTCCCCCCGATATTTTTAGGAATAAAAAGTAATCAAACATTTAATAGTGATAATAATAGTAGAGATATGGATAATTCGCATTTTTTACGGCGGAATTGATTCTGATTTTTGAGATTTTTGCTTATAATAGCTGAAAACATGCTCAAACTAAAGTTTGGTTAAGTATTTTGTTTTCTAAAAAATTTAAATCTTAAAGGTATTTTTTTATACCTAAATGCATGGAGAGTGGAAAAAAATTTTGTTTTCTAAATCTCATAATTTTATTCATAAACATTTGTGTGTTTTAAATAATATTACTTGACTTGACTGCAAAATCAATCCAAGATTTGAGCAGCTGCTAAAAAATTGTTTTTCTTTGTCGTGTTTTTGAACTTGATTTTAAAATAAATTTGAATGAAAAAGGATGCTTGGCTGACTTATTTTTTAGCCACTCATAGGTAGGAAGGCTATTGGGGACCGTCAAAAAAAACCTTTTTATTTTTGCTCAAAATAAGTTTGGGCCAAAAAAATCAAAATGGCTGTCTGTCTTTATTCATAGTTCTTTTAAAAATAAAACCAAATAATTTAAATAATTAGGCACTTTGTCTGCAAGTTTAATGAAAATTTTTACTTGGTTTTATTTTTAAAGGTTTAAAAAAAAACAAATTCAATTTTTTTTTACCCTTATTATATTTGTTATAATCAAAACCTTAAAAACTATTTTATTTTTTTTTATTACTTTTTCAAATTAGGTAGCTATTCAATGAACCTACAGAGTAAATAATTTTGCACTGGAATTTATTCTTTAGCTTTTTAACTATTTCTTCAATTTCAATATATTTTTTGGAGGATAGCTTTTCTAAAAGGTTCGATGTCATCACATTTCGTGCATTTCCTAATACAAAAAGCAAATTTTGCATTTTTTTTTATTAAACCAAACCTCACCTTGGTCGATTGATGGCAAACTTATCCTAACCTGTTAATTCAACTCTGGTTAATTGATCGAAAACGTGACCTAACCGGTCCATTGGACACTTTTTTTTTTGGTGGAAAAGGGGCGTGTATGGACAGGTAATGATAAGTTTGCGATCAATTGAAGGGGCGACGGACGAAACATCGAAACACAAAATGTCGAAAGTACAAAATGTCGAAGAAACAAAAATACTAATAGTTGAAAAATTTAAAAGACAGAAAATAAAACCTAACCAGATTGGGTTAGATTGGTATACGAAATAAAAAAAAAGCAAACCTAATCCGGTTGGGTAATTATAATTTCAAAAAAACTAACTTGACCAGATCAGGTTAGTTTGTTTTGTATAATAACCTAACCAGGTCAGGTTTAAAATCTAACCTGACCTGGTTAGGTGAAAATTATAAAAAAAAACTAACCGTTTCTAGTTACTTAATTACACTGAATCTAACCTGACCAGATCGTAATATGTTATTAGGTTTTATTTCGCATTTCGATATATTTTTTTTGACATTTTGTAATTTCGATATTTTGTAATTTCGACATTTTGTAATTCCACATTCTGTAAATTCGACATTTTGTTGTTTCAACATTTTAAATTGTGATTTGTTTTTTGACATTTTGTAATTTTGATATTTTGTAATTTCGACATTTTATAAAATTGAATATTTTGTGGTTTCGACATTTAAAATTTTGATGTTTTGTTTTCTACATTTTGTACTTTCAACATTTTGTAATTCTTCTTCATTCGCACACACAGTTTCCAATAGAATCTACATTTATTTTTATTTTAATATTTATTTTTATCCTTATAAACCAACCAACAGTAACGTCTTTTAGACGAAAATTGTTCGTAGCACCCCTGTAATCTTCCGCCGGCGGCGACTGTAGCAAGTATTTCTGATTACCCTATCCAAAACCTCATGGGCCGTCACTGAATAACAGCAGTTTCTATATGGGAGGACCCCCCAGAATAAAAAACTATATACGTGCCTAGCTTTGATAAGAAAAGTAAAAAAATAATCACCACTTCAATAATTTGACCAGTATCCCACTTAGTCAGATTTTTCTGGCAGATTTTAAAGAAATAATTTGACATTCCCTTAAAAATCCGTTCAAATATAACGGTGGCAACAGCGTAGAGCTAATTTTGTAGCGACCCTTCCACGACATGCAGTTAGTCCCTCTTTGTTAATTTTACCGTGAAAAACAAAGAAAGAAAGTAAACTTAGCTGACCTCATAAAGAAAAAACGAATAGGACTCATAAATTTGAAAGAAATGTGACGAAATGTGACGAAATCTGACATTTCAGTTTGTGTGGTTAATGGTTATCTGCTTTGAATTTATTTACAATTTTTAAATTAAAAATTTTTAATAAATTAGGCGTTTTTAATTAAAAAAATATATTATATCGTGAAGCTACATCTATCAAAAAGTGGGAAATGGCCTTTTAAGTAAGTTTTTAAGTTTAAAATTGCCTTTTAAACGAGAAATCTTAAGCGCCAGATTATGTCACATTTTTTCAAATTTCGTCAAATTTTTTGAAATGTAAAGAATTGACCCCAACGCTTCTAAAAACTTTTTTTACGAAAAACCTTCAAATTTTAAAAAAATTTAAAAATTCTTAAAACCTTAAAATGATAAATTTTTTAAAAAATTCTTAAAACCTAAAAATTCTCAGAATATATTTCAACACTCGACTCAATTGACTCAGGTCTACTACTAACTACAAATAGTTAGCAAAGTCATATCGCAAGAAAATTAGTAAAGCAACAAGCCGGCGTTGCCACATAAGAATAAAACCAAAACAAAACACGTTTTGTATCTCTTTCCCACTCACTAAATTTTGTTTTGCATATCGTTCCAAAACAAAAATGAATTTATGAATGAAATACGAGCCTATCCCAAGTCTACTACTTGAAGTTAATGATTTTTACATTTTAATTCAATTTTACACCTGATTCCCACCTACGACTTTCTCGTGGGTGCCTGCTCACGCGTCACATGATCTCAAGAAAGTCGTAGGTGAGCACCGGGCTGTAAACCTAAAACAAGGTTTTCAACCCGAAAATACCCAAGTTCTGGAAGCAGTTTATTTGGAAGAAACACGGGGTCTACTTTTAGATGGATTAAATTAAAAATAAACATTTACTATTGAAAAAGTTGCCAGGAAACAGAATTTAAGTAGTTTAAAAAATAGCAAAATAAAATTACTGCCAGTATGGCGTATATAGAAAAAAGTTTTGGGTGGGTCCGAGACAGCAGTATTTTATGCTATTTTATGTTTGTTTTTATGAAATATGAGGAAAATATCTAAAAACATCTTAGCTTCGAAGGGGGGTCCATCCCCCTCATATACGCCACTGATTACTGCAATATAATTTAAATCAAATTCCATCTTGTGCTATTATTGATTTTCACTCACTTTCTCGCATTTCCTGATATTTTTCCACATTGATGCTTATTTTTTTTCGTTTAAAATAGACTTCTTGGCGAAAAAATGGCTAGTGTTTAAAAAAACTGCATCCAGTAGTTTGGCATTTATAAATATAAATATTTTGATTTAAAAAAATTTGAAAACAATAAAAAATGTGAAATCAAAGAACGGTTTTTTAGATTTTTGTAGAAAATTTAAGGTTATAAAAAAAATAATTTTAGGAAAGTTTTAGACCTTTTTATTAACTATAATTTTTATATGTAATTTTTTTTTGATAGAAGGTCCAGTTTCGCTAAAAACCGTGAAAAACACAAAGCGCCTCGAAAAGTTCACCCTATTTTACCCTAATAACTGGAATTGAGTTAAAACATTTTTTGTTGGTTGCAATATATTTTTTTTGACTTCCTATAGTTGTCATGCTGTTAATAATTTTATCCCTTTCTAGAAGGGTAACCTATGTCTGCACAGGTGCTTTATTCTGTAAAGTATTTCCCGGGAGTGAATTTTCACATCAATCCACAGTTACCATTGGTCGAAATTAGACATCTGACATTAATTGGATAGTAATGACATGTTTTTGTAAATGTTTTCAATAGAAATATACTATTCTCCTATTACAAAGCAGGAAAGCAGTTATGTCAAATGTTCACCCAAAAATGATCTCCGGCGTCGGTTTAAAGTCGGATTGATTTTTTACTCTTGGGAGAACCTTTACAGAATAAAGTATCGGGTCTATTTCTCGGATTGACATCTACAAGGTGTATGTATCTCTTTGCGTGGAAATTATGAGAAAATTAATTTAAAAAAAAATAAAAAATTTGTGTGTGCTTAAGACCACACGGCAGAAGTGTAAACTTCAACAAGGCTAAATTAACAATACTGGTTCCTCTCACAGTTAGTCGACTCGAGCCGACTTCACCCGAATGAGCGTTACATAGCCGAGCCTGACGGCTCAGTTCAATTCACTACCCACAAAAACTGCTAAACGCGTCTAAAGAAGTTTACACTTCAAAAATATAAGTAGGTACACCAAGGCACAAAAAAGGTGCACTACACGCTCAGCGGCGTAGCGTGGGGGGGGGGGGGGGCGCGGGGGGTTCGTCGCCCCCCCCCGCCCCGAGGGTAGTGGCGCCCCATAGGTGGCCGAAGCGCCCTCAGCTTTATTAAGTCGGGCCGGTAATGGCCAATTGAGTGGGTGCAAAGGTAAGTAACGACATGAAGACCTTTTTTTTTTTTTTGGTCGCAAGATTCGTGAGAAACGCCCTTGTGACTTATCGGCCGCCCCCTCACACATGATGACCTTTTTTTTTTGTTTTTTTTTGGTCGTAAGATTTGCCTTTTTTACCTTTTTGTTTTTTTTGCCACAAGATTTTTCATCAGTTTTCAGAGGCGCCCTTTTTAGCTGTCGCCCCCCCCCCCCCGCCCTTTCGGGCACGCTACGCCGCTGTACACGCTTGAATGTATTTACTGGTAGTGGCAAGAGAGCGTCGGCCGTGTGCAATCTAAATAAAAGTTTTTAATATATTTAAATTCTCCCCCAAAAAAGAATATTAATCTCAAAATCTTATGCAAAAATATTGGTTTATAACAAGGATATTGTTCATACATCCTTCTTTATAACAAAGTTAATTAACTCAATCAAAAAAATACCATTAGTTCTGGGACACTCTGTATAGGGGTTGTTGACATAGTGAAAATAATGTGGTAAAATAAATAATGAAACAACAGACTTCAAAACAAACTTTTTATACTTTAACCAGGCGCGTAGCGCTGGGGGGGATTTAGGGGTTAAAAACCCCCTTTATGAGGCAAAAAATTGTGCGCACTCTTAATAAACTTGCTCGAACATCTTTGTATAAAATTTTTCATTTATACATTCAAAACTCCCCCATTGGACCACAGGGGCTACGCTAATGACTTTAACGGAATATTTTTAGCCTGCACACGTGCGCGTGTAACGTAAATTGTACGATTCAATGCCCTTTTGTCTTGCAGTTGCCTTTTGGTAAACACCTGTCAGTGTATGTGTTAATTTGGCGTGTAGGCACACACTCATTATACTCTAAAAATATACAAAAAGCCACAATAATTGTCTTGCGAAAGTCATTTAACCAAATAATACACATAGGTACCTACAATAATACCACGGTCCCTAGAATTATACCGGTCTTCGGATCTTATGTCTTGGGGGGGAGGGCCTCCTGATGTCGAATTATGAGCTATTTTTTGTATTTTTTTCATAAAATATGTGGAAAATATGTCCGAGTCCCCCCCCCCCATGGGTGCGCCCATGATATATGTCGAATTTTTCAGGTCACTGGTGGTCCAGCTGATTTCTGTAAACAAAAGTTGACGAGTCGTTAAATACCGAGATGAATTCCAAGACCTGCGCAAGCGTTGATGTGTCACTTCTGCCAACCAATCAACTGAGAGATATTTCAGTATGGTTTTACACAGCAAAACTTTAGTAATTCCCAGTTCTTTTTGATGAAAATTCGTCGTTTTTATGCTGTGAAAATGCCGGTGACGTGCAAGTTGTGTGACAAATTATTTAGTGCCCAATTTAAATTGAATAAACACTGTCAAAGTAAACGTGGCATACAAAAACAAAGGTATTCCTATGCAGAAAGTGTTTGTATGTTTAGATGCCTAGAATGTAAATGCTCCTTCCCAAAAAACTTGGATCTGTGTGATCATTTGAAATACAAACACAATCAAGAAATACCTACTTGAAGAAACATTGGAGTTGAGAGTCAATACTCCCATGGCAAAACAAAATAAACGTGAAATGCATAAGATCATATAGAAGAAATACTGCATATCAGTGGCGTTTATATGGGGGGACCCGCCCCCCCCCCCCTGAAGCTAAGATTTTTTTAGATATTTTCCACATATTTCATGAATACAAACATAAAATAGCATAAAATACAGCCTTATGAGGTCTCGCACCCCCCCCCCCCCCCCCCCGAAACTGTCTCAGGCCCCCCCCCGAAACTTTTTCCTATACGCCACTGCTGCATATACCTCAAAAAATATTCGCAGCACGTAGATATTGTATATTTTTGAAATCAGAAAGAAAAGACGAATCCAGGGTGTTCCCTCTCAAAAAATCGACTTCATTGTCACACCCTGTACAGGGTGTCCCAAATTCGTGTTTTTTTTGTGGTTTCGGGTATTTCTAGGGGAGATAGAAAAAAACTGACCCCCCTTTGCGACGCTCAAATTTCAAGAGAAGCCTAAAGGTGAAAACCACATTTAGATATAGCCAGCCGTTTTTAAGCTACGGAGTGTTTTTGTCTGCATTTTGGGAGGGGGTTTATAACTTTTTTGTTTATGAAAATTTTGTTTTTGTGTAAATAGCTTTCTTATAGTTCTTTTCTTGAAGAATTGATAGATGTAAACGGTTTTTATGTATCTCTTTTGGTTTTTAAGATATTGCATAAAGTTGTTATTTTTCTTACAGAATAAGTCTTTTTTTATTCGATTTTTAAAATCAGCTTAAAATTTCCTTTAAAATGATGTATCACACTCAATATTTTATATTTTTATTTTTTTATTGTTTTCTTTATTTATTTTTTAATCACCTCTTTATTATTTTTTTATTTTTATAATTTTATAATATTAAAATATTTTAAACCCATTAAGCAAACTAAAATATGTGGTAAAAATAAAAAAATACAAAAATATAAAGAAATAAAGGGATCCTCTCATAAAGAAAAATTAATTTTATGTGATATCTCAAAAACTAAACGTGACAAATGAAATTTAATTTAACAGTTGAATTCCTCTTAAAAAGTGTCTTAAGAATGTTTCACAGAAATAAAAAATATTAATAAATAAACAAGTTATAGACCCCTTACCAAAATGTAGACTTTTTAAAAACACCCCGTAGTTTAAAAACGGCTTGCTATATCAAAATGCGATTTTCACCTTTAAGCTTCTTTTGAAATTTGAGTGTCGCAAAGGGGGATCAGTCTTTTTAGCCCCTCTAGAAATACCCAAAACCCCCAAAAACATCGAATTTGGGACACCATGTACATGGTGACGGATAGAAAAAAATTATGTTGGCTTTTAAAGTTGTCATAATTAACCAAAAAAAATCTGCTGCTGCTGAATGCAACCTTCATAAAATCATACCAAAAAATTAGAATTGACCATTATTTTATACCTTGAATTTTTTATTATACGTTAAGCTCTTCGATCTCGCGCCAATCACGGTATTCGCGCCAATAATTTAAATTAGACATTTTGACGTTAATTTTGGCGCATGCTCCTTTGATGGAATTCATCTCGGTATTTAACGACTCGTAAAAGTTGGATATGATAATGAACAACTAATATTTTTTGACTTTGACTTTTTGAAACCTTAGGCAATTTTCCTACTGTGTTTTAGTATATTCTTATAAAAGAATATTTTTAAAACATACCAGTCATTATTTTTTTAACCCTCTTCATTTTTCTTAACACAAAAATTAAAATTCAAAGAAATTAATGTGTTCATTTAAGCTTCAAAAGTAATCCGGTAACCTACACTTTTGTTTACTTCCCAAGTCCTTGGTTTACCTTTGATATAAAGGGGGCAATTCTTTAAAATTTGAAATAATTTGAAACAATCTGAAAAAATTTGACGCCTCAAATTTTACCCCTAAATCATGGCAACATCGTAAATTTCAATTTATTGTACAGCGTCTAAAACCGAAAAATGAGGAAAAATATAATCTAAAACCTACCTTTAAACCCGATTGCTGATAATTCAATATTTTTCCGGGATTGTTGATGATGCACAGGTTCTTAAAAAATTGTATTTTTCCGGAAAAAAACAATAACAAAACCATGAGACGTTTTTCTGACTTCGTTAAAGTTGGATTCAAATAACATGCAAAGCGAACCAAAACACAGCCTTCGTAACTACGAAGGCTGCGACCAAAGCGAATGGCTAAGTACAGCCGACCACAAAATCAAACGTATTATTATGTTAACGAAATCAAATGAATCTTAAGAAAAAAAACTATTAGGCTTGATAAGTTATGATATGAAAAAAAAAATAATACCCGGATTTATTGCAACCCGTGGCCCAAAAAATAACCTTTGAATATATAAATATCAAACTTGTTGTATTATTATTATCATATAATTAAAAATAATGTTTGTCTAATATTTCTTATCAGGTATGAGAAGAGAAAGAAAAAAAGTCTGCCAAACCCAGGTTATAAAGGTTAAGTTCAGGTCTGCTACAGGGTGACCTTAAAATTTATTATAGATTTGTTTAGAAATTCTAGTTCTCTACTTAACAATAAAAAGTTGAAAATAGCCCAAAAAGTTAAACTATGTATTAACGGATTATTTCAAATTTAGGTTCAGGGGGTGAGTTACAGGGTGATATCAAAAATAGTTGTACAATTTACATTCTTAAAAACAACTTTGTCAGGAGTTTTACTTAGCAAACAAGAGTTAGAAATACCTTAAAAAATCATATCACTAACATATTGTATTACCTTTAGAGCCAGCAAGTTAGCTACTGGGTGATATCGAAATTATTAGTGTATTTTTCTAAAAATCACATTTTTAGAAAACAATGTTGTCAAGAGCTTTCGTTATCAGAAAATGCTTAGGAACACGTTAAAAAATCATGACATTAACTGACTATTACCTTTAGGTCCTTGGAGTAAGGTACAGGGTGATATCAAAATTAGTAAAACACTTTTGTAAAAATCACAATTTCAAAAATCAACTTTATCAGGAGTCTTGGTGAGCAAAAAATAGTTAGGAATTGTAAACAAACCATACTATTCACTAACTGCGTTACATTTAGGTCCAGTAGGTAAGATACTAGTAGTAAATTTTTTTATAAATCATATTTTTAAAAATAACTTTTGGCCTCACCTTACTGTTTACAAACCAAGAACATATAAGTTAGGGTTTCTTGAGCGATCTATTAAAAGAATATTACGTTAATTACTTTTCCGCACAATTTTACTTTTTCGCATCATTTTTACTTTCCTCACGATTTTTTTCCGCACGTCCAAATTGCAAGAACCTTTCCGTCCACAATCGTTTTCAAATGAAAACCCGTCCTCCTACACACAAGTTTCATTTTCAAGAAGTGCTGCTGAACCGATGCTACCAGAAGCACCGAATGAAGAATCCTGTAATGTGTTACAGCCTGTACAGACCAATATACCTTCCTCCATTCACTACAGTAGTAATTCTAAGCAGCAAACTGATCAAGGCATTTCTGTAGTGGGCCAAACACCAACCAATCAACAAACAGAAAGTTCACTTTCAATTTCAATATCTACCATCGTTAACTTTTTCGTTATTGTTAATTTAATGTTCTTTACATAAAGTTTCTTTTTAATATATCATAATAAAAAAATCCTGTTTTATTATTTTTCCGTGCATAAAAAAAATCAAGTAAAAATAAAAGTTAAAAAAACGTACGGAAAAGTAACTTTTCCGCACTAGTGCTGAAAAATTTCTTTTTCGCACGATTTTTGTTTTGTTAAAAATGAAGATATTTAGGACTCATTAAATGATTTATGTAACAATTCTATCTTACGTATCATTTTCTAGCATTATTATAAAATCTTTGCGAATTAAAACATGTTTTTTGATAAAGAAGATGGACAAAAACACTCGTAGGAAAAACATTGTACCTAATTCTTGCGGAAACTATCTTTTCCATCCTTGACGGCTTGCCCGAACTCCGCTCCGCGTCGTTTGTGCAACTGCCGTCACGTGCGGAAAAGTACCTCTTTCCGCACTTGATAGGTAAATAACTATTGTACAAACAATTAAAAGCCTAAGCGATACAAAAAAATATTTATGTAAAAGATATTTAAAATTTAAAGGTAAAAGACCTTAAGTGGGATGAAACTACTGCTTTTGTTGATTTGGAGTTTTCAGTAAAAATAGCTAAAGAAGTAAAGAAATATATCCCTTTATCAGACAACCAAATAGCTATGTAGCGGTACATGTATTAACAGATTTTTTGAAAGAAATGCAAAATGTTGAGTCGCTTCACTTTGGAAGAAGTCTATATACAAGTAATTAAATAAAACTAAGAACGACGTACGGGACAAAAATATTTCTGTGCAGGTTGTTGTTTGTCAATGTAATTAAATGTAATATTTATTATGTGTATTTGTACATTTTTATATTGAGCAAGCTTAATAATTATAAGGGTTTGATTTGGCTCGGTTTGGTTATGTTAAATAGATAACTTGGGTGTCAAATTGTTGCCTAAAAAACATGCAAATTTGTGAAATAACAACGAAGACAGTTTCTTCCTGTAAATAAATGTGCAGATTTTTATATTTATCGTGTATGTTTGTCAATGTTTGCATTAGGCAAGCCTAGTGAAGGCTTTCGTTTTGTTACATTAAATATATATTTTAGGGCCAAGATTCTAAAATATCTTGTAAATTTGTTAATCAACAAATCAAACAAATGTAAAATATTTGTAAAAAAATTTTGATTTACTATTTGTATTTGTTAATTTTTATATTGACCAACTGGTTCGGTTTGATTCTATTAATTGTATATTTTGGATGAAAAATTTTTGTCAAATAAGCATGTAAATTTGTGAATTAACAACGAAGGCAGGCAGGTTTTTCTGTAAATAATTATTGTACATTTTTATATTGACCAACCTTATTTATATGGGTTTGGTTCGGTTTGGTTATACTTGATATGTATTATAAAGCCATGATTTTTTCAAACTAACTTGTGAATTTGTAAAAGAACAACGAACCAAGATGTTGTTACGTAAATAAATGTAGGGATTTTTGGATTTCTCATGTGTATTTGTAAACTTTTATTTTGACCAAGGTTAGTTAGGGGCTTAAGTTGATTTGGTTATATTAACTAATAAGTTTTAATGTCAAAATTTTATCATATTAACTTGTAAATTTGTCAAATAAATAGTAAAAGTTTTTCACGTAAATATATGTAAATATTTTTGGATTTATTTATTCATTTCACCCTGTAGCTCACCTCCCTTGTTTTTTAAAAATGTGATTTTTCAAAATCTTTACTGCTATTTAGATATCACCCTGCAGCTTACCTACTGGAAGTAAATGAAATTTAGTAAGTGGTATGATTGCTTAACGTGTTCCTAACTATTTTTTGCTAACAAACGCTCCTGACAACGTTGATTTTTAAAAACGTGATTTTTACGAAATTTTATTACTAATTTCGATATCACCCTGTACCTCATTTCCTGGACCTAACGGTGATACAGTCAGTTAATGGTATGATTGTTTAACGTATTCCTAACTATACTTTGCTAACAAAAGCTTCGGACAACCTTGCTTTTTAAAAATGTGATTTTTAGAAAATTTACACACACTAATAATTTCTATATCACCATGTAGCTCAATTCCTGGACCTGAAGGTGATAAAATCTGATAATGGTATGTGTTTCAAATAATTTTTTGCTAACGAAAGCTCTTGACAACATTGTTTTTTAAAAAATTTGTTTTTTAGAAAATTACGCTTCTAATTTCGATATCACCCTGTAGGTCTCTCACGTCCTGGATCTAAAAATAATACAATAAGTTCATGATACATATTTTAATGTATTTCTTACTCTTATTTGCTAACTAAAACTCCTGACAGAGTTGTTTTTTAAAAATGTGATTTTAATTAAGATTTACTACTATTTTCGATATCACCCTGTAACTCACCTCCTGGACCAAAATTTGATCTAATCCGTAAATAGTAGTTTTTTAGGGCTATTTTCAACTTTTTATTGCTAAGTAGAAAATTAGAATTTTTTAACAAATCTATAATATTAGGCACACAAGAAATTTTACATAATTATACAAACATTATTTTTAATTATACGAATTTATAGAAAGTTTGAAATTTATGTTTTAAAGGTTTGTTTCTTGGGTCCCGTTCATTTTATTCATATTATGAACCTATTTTCAGGTCGGCTGTACGCAGTTCCCTGCCTATATGTGTGGCTCCCTCTAGGGAGCGTGTCGCAAACTTAAGTTTTCCTTGCACAAAGTGACCACGTGGTCGTGGCACCCCTGAAAAATTCCGCCTTCGACTTATTTTCGTCAGATGGAGACTGTGGCGACTATTCTTAGGGTCACTGCATCCTGAAAGCCTGGCATCTTCCAACGAGCGGATAGTTCACAACTTGCATTCCATTTGCTATTGGTTGACATAGTCAGGCGGGATTTTTAAAATTAAAACTCTCCTGTCCTCGTTTTGGGAGGTTGAAATCGGTGTTAAACCAAACTGAAACAAAACCTAACCGTGGTCAATTGATGGGAAACGTATCCTGACCGGGGCGTATCTGGACAGGTTAGGATACGTTGTCGAATAATTTATCAGGGTTAGGTTAACACCAATTTCGACAGGAAAACAGGATAGGGAAGCTAATTAAAAAAAAATATAATATGTTTTTAAAAAACAATAAAAAAAAACTCATCGGCATATGCATAGATTTAGTTAAATTCAATAGGTATGTACTGCACAAACCACTACTCTTTTTAGTCACTTACAACTAGTATATATTCGTATTTTACGCCGAAAGCTGTAAACATAAAGTTTGTTAAATGCTTGACTGGTGGCACCATCTCTTAATATAATATAATAATAATCTTAAACGGCAACGTTCAACATTAAAAAGTCAGCTGACTATTTCGACCAATAGCAAACGGAATGCAAGTTGTGAACTAGCCGCTCTCCCAGGGGTAGCGACACCAAACATAACCTCATTTACGAAAAACTCAAATCTGACACTGTCAGGAGCATAGCTTTTTTTATGTTTAAAAAAATTAAATGGTTTACAAATGTTACGTAAAGAACTGTCCGTCACATCCGGTATATAAATTTTACTGTCCAAATAAACAAACCTAAAAAAACTAAGTTTTTTATGATTTCAAATTTATTAGGACCCTGTGTCCAGCAGTCCACACAGCGAAGGAAACCAAAAATATAGTTTGCATGTTTTATATATATTCTAAAATATAGAAAACTATTATGTTGGGTTTTGTATTATTTAATAAATGTTTTATGCTCTCTATGGAATAAAGGTGTACGTTTAATCCCTTTTTTCATGGGCTAAGGTAGTATTTCTTGTCCCCAGTGATTGAAAGTAATTTCTTTAAAACCATAAAGGCAAAATATAGGTTTTTGGATTATTTTATTTTATCATAATACAAAAAACAAAAAGGAATATATACACGATACCGATTATTTTGTTCCAGCTTGCCGTAAGCTTACTTTACTTTGCCGATGGCTTGGTTCGTTTTGATCGTTATTGTGTCCTTAGGCATAGAATATTGCTTCCATATAAACGAAGCATTTAACTTTCTAGACTTCTCCAGGCTGTAAACCAGGAAACTGTGAAATTTTCGAAATTCTGTTTATTGCATCATTTCCATGCCCATCTCAAAGTAAGAATATGCTTTATTTTCCATCTTCGAGAAATGTAATTCGAACTTTTTCTCGAGTAAACTTAATTAGTTTGTTATGAAATAAATAATATTTTTCCACATTGTTTGTTATAAGGTCACTCATCGTCAAGCAAGCTTTACCTTGCTTGACGATGAGTGACCTTTGTTTGTTAGCATCTGACTGACTTTTGTTTAATGTAATGCCTTGACAACTATCACTGCCCACTGTTTTTTTATATACTTGACATGCTAAAACTACAGTACGGTAAGTGGTTTAATACCTATTTATTTAGTTTATGATTATTATTATTTTTAGTATATAAAAATAAACCTTGGCATTAAAGTCCCTTTTAGTCACTTAGCAAATTATAGCCCTTCTTCCGGTCGAGCATGAAAATTCCCGCCGTGGTATTAAAAGTAAACACTGCACGCTCCAGGTTTATAATATACCTACTATTATTTTTATTATTGTTCAAAAAAAAGCGGGCGGCGAAGAAAAGGTCGAAAATACAAAAAGTCGAAAATACAAAAGTTCGAAAGTACAAAAGGTCGAAAATACAAAAGATTGAAAAACAAAAGGTTCAAACAAAGATCGAAAGTAGCTACACTGTAATGATTGCAAAACAAAGTAGAATTAAGAGACACACAGGTACACACACACACACTCATAGAAAAGTTTTTAAAAAATCAACATCCAATAAAAACTCAAGGTAGCAACACGACGGGTCGCAGAACTTTGTTCGAAAACATTTTCTTCGAACGGAAATTTTTATGAAAACCATTTCTTCTAATGAAAATTTGTTTGAAAACATTTTTTTTAAACGGAAATTTATTCGAACACCATTTCTTTGAACGGAAATTTGTTCGTAAGTAATAGTTGTTCAAAAACATTTTCTTCGAATAGAAATCATTTTCTTCGAAAGCAAGTTTTTCGATAAAAGACGCTCTAGACCTGGATTTCCAAACCTAATACAATTCATATAGTTTGACTACGGCAAGGTCTTTTTAACATATTTTTTCAAAAAAACCCTGACTTCTTTCCCGGGATCGTAAACATTCTGAAAATTTGTCTACTTTCCTCCTTTTGGAAGGTTGAAATTGGTATTTTCCTAAACTTTGTCAATTGATCGCAAACGTATCCGAACCGGTCCAGATACCTCCTGATATGCTCAATTAAGAAAGGTTAGAGTAACACCGATTTCAACCTTCCAAAATGAGGACCGGAAAGCTAATTTAGGGAAATCATTTTTCGACAATAGGTCTCGGTTGGTTCGGTTTGGTTTCACACCCTCTAGGATCCCGGGAAAGAAGTCAGGGAAGTTTTTATTTCCAAAAATTGTTAGAAAAAAACCCCATTAGTCGAACTATATGAGTTGTGTTAAGTTTGGCAAGCCAGGTCAAATTTTTTTTCGAAAAATTTGTTTTCGAAAAAATGTTTTTGAACAAATTTTCATTTTAAAAAAATATTTTCGAACAAATTTCCGTTCAAAGAAAATGTTTTCGAACACATTTCTGTTCGAAGAAAATGATTTCGAAAAATTTCTGTTTGAAGAAAACGTTTTCGAACAATCTTTTGTTCGAAGAATATGTTTTAGAACAATTTTTGGTTTAAAGAAAATGATTTTCGAAGTTTATGCTTTCGAACAATAATATTAAGATATTTATATGAAATGTACTATAAAAATATAAATAATTAAGCCGAACCTTACGAAAACTCGAACTGTATTTGGGCATTTTTTGTCTTTTGATAAAATGTAAAATTCGGAATAAAAAGATACTAAAAAACCTTGGAAAATAAATTAAACAGTGCGAAAAATAGCGTATAAACATCGTGATAAAATTTTCATTTTATCCCTTGATATATTATATACTATTAATAAACTTTTAACATAGAAATGTATTTCTGTCCTGTTTGTTTATTTATTACGTATTATTTTTATACAAAAACAGAAATAATATTTAAAAGAAAATAATTTTTAACAATAATACCTACAATAAATATTCATAACCCAAAAACTCAAGGAACATATTTTTTATTTCTTAAGCTGTATAAAAACGAGTTCTTTTTAAGTTCTATTAAAACATTTTTCTTTTCTCAGACTGTATAAAAATGAGTATTTTTCACGAACGTCTATGGAATTTTGAGTACGGTTTTGACACTCGTGTCGCTACCCCTGGGAGACGCTAGACTTCCAGGATGCAGTGACCCTAGTATTTCTAATTACACTATCCAAAACCTTATGGGGCAGCCTTCGTGTTAGTTTACGACAGAGACAATTTATTATTTTCTCTCTGGTTTACGAAGCCTGTGTCATGGGCCGTCACTGAAGAACAGCAGTTTCTATATGGGAGGACCCCCCAGAATAAAAAACTATATACGTGCCTAGCTTTTTTTAAAAGTAAAAAAATAATCACCACTTCAATAATTTGACCAGGATCCTGACTTAGTCAGATTTTTCTGGCAGATTTTAAAGAAATAATTTGACATTCCCTTAAAAATCCGTTCAAATATAACGGTGGCAACAGCGTAGAGCTAATTTTGTAGCGACCTTTCCACGACATGCAGTTAGTCCCTCTTTGTTAATTTTACCGTGAAAAACAAAGAAAGAAAGTAAACTTAGCTGACCTCATAAAGAAAACGAGTAGGACTCATAAATTTGAAAGAAATGTGACGAAATGTGACGAAATTTGACATTTCAGTTTGTGTGGTTAATAGTGAATTTATTTACAATTTTTAAATTAAAAATTTTCAACAAATTACGGTTTTTAATTAAAAACAAATATTATATCGTGACGCTACATCTATCAAAAAGTGGGAAATGGCCTTTTAGGTAAGTGTTTAAGTTTAAAAATTGCCTTTTAAACGAGAAATCTTAAGCGCCAGATTATGTCACATTTTGTCAAATTTCGCCAGATTTTTTGAAATGTAAAGAATTGACCCCAAACGATCACATTCAGTTGTATTTTAAGTTTTGTGTAATAAAAAATAAAGCGGGCTAAAAAAAATAAAGACAATACGTCTAAAAAATTATAATTTATAAGGATGTACTAAAAAACAGTAGGAAAATTGCCTTAGTTTTCAAAAAATTCAAAAAATTTAGTTGTTTATATCATATCTAACTTTTGCTTACAAAAATCAGCTGGACCACCAGTGACGTGAAAAATTCGACATATATACAGGGTGTTTCCTAATTGAATGTCAATATTTATGGGGGTGATTTTTGGGCCAATTTTAAGAAAAAAACTTCATATGAACATATGTCCTAAACGTCTTACCTTTTGAGAGACAGGGTGTCCAAAAGTTGATATTAACCGAGATACAGAGTGTTAAATTTTATTTTTTAATTTCGATTTTCTTTAATAACTTTTGTATAATCCATATTTTTGCATAAACATTTGGGCTAGGGCGTTTTTTGAGATGACTAATTCGATTTTGGTAAAATTTTTTGTGAATATTGTGCAGGATGTTCTCTGAGTCACTACCATTACATTAAAATCGGTGTATCTTTTTTGTGCTTCGGTATATACAAGTTTATATTTAAAATATAATTTTCCTTATCATTTTTATGTAAAAATGCAATAAAAACTTTAAATGCGAAAATCTCGAAAACCGTTGCTCGGAGCGACATCAAAACAGTAAAAATTTTTTACATAAAAATGCTGATTTAAATCATATTTTAAACAAAAACTGGTATAGACCGAGGAACAAACAAGAGACACCGATTTTAATCTAATAGTAGTAACCCAGAGACCACACTGTACAGTGTACAATAAATTTTTTTGCGAAAACGAATTGCTCGTCCCCAAAAAACACCTGCCCCAAATTTTTTTGCAAAAATATTGATTGGTAAAAAAGTAATTAAAGAAAAACGAAATAAAAAAAATAAATTTTAAAGCTCTCGATTAATATTAACTTTTGGACTAAGGCAAGTGTAGCGAAATGGTAATACAGTCGAACCTCTATAACTCGAACCTGAAGGGACAACCAAAACAGTTCGAGTTATGGAGAGTTCGAGTTAAAGAGGTTTAAATACGTGCAGGGACCACTTAAAAGATTCGAGTTATAGAGGTTCGAGTTAGAGAGGTTCGACTGTATTTTGATCCAAGGAATCTACAGTTTTACTATGTACCATTAGTTCTAGGACACCCTGTGTAGGTATCTATGGTATGGATGTCTAAAAATATTAATATTAGCCCGGTACAACGTGAACCGTTTTTTTACCAGTATTTTGAAAAATCGCTTTGGGAAATCAAATCGAATTTTGTTTTTACAGTACAGTACAGTACCATATAGATTTTATTTTTGAACTTCTTTAGTTTTTGTGGGTAGTGAATTGAACTGAGCCGTCAGGCTCGGCTATGTAAGGCTCATTCGGGTGAATTCGGCTCGAGTCGACTAACTATGAGAGACACTTCAGCGAGCGATATGATGATGCAGATGAAGGCCAGTATTATTAATTTATCGCTTTTATGTATGTATGATTGATATTAGTTTGCTCTAACATATGCTTTTTGTAGGTCCACAAAGGTAACATGAGTCTCTATATTTCTGGCGCTCCTTTTCTCAATTACTTGTTTAAAACAAAAAACATTATCACTACAAGATCTGCCTGCGCGAAACCCACTTTGCTCTTCTTCTTCTTGTTCATGAAAATCATTCTCTATTAGATCTCTAAGAATCCTACCGTACAATCTACTTAGAGTACTGGTTACTGAAATTCCTCTGTAATTGTTGCAATCCAGCTTGTTTCCTTTTTTATGTATTGAGGATATGAATGCAATTTTCCAATCATTAGGTACTGGATGTCCGTTTATGCATTGGTTAATAATATATGTGAGATTTTCGAGTAGTTTCTCTGATCCATATTTGAGCATTTCAGCATATATTCCCCCAGGTCCGCTAGCTTTTCCGGATTTAAGCTTTTTAATATTATTCTTTATCATTTCTTTTTCGATGATTACTTCCTCTCCATGTACTTCTATGTCTCTTCTCGGAGAGGCTGCCACATATTCGGGTCTCGTCTCCTGCAGCAGTCCCTTGTAGTGTTCTGTCCATTGTTCTGGTTTGATTATCTGGATGTTTATTTTTTCTTTTGTTGGGTTTTTTACTGTAGAAATGAATTTCCATACTTCAGAACTCTGCCTACCTCCTACGTGTGTATTTATGTCGTGGCACTTGCGCTCGAACATTTCATTTTTTTCTGTACGTATCAAATTTCTTAGCTGTCTTCTGGTTTCCCTGTAGATTTCTAGGTCGCTTTGCTCCTTAGTACTGAGCCATTTCAAGTATGTACGTTTTTTCTCTTTGACCATTTCCTGTATTTTGTCCGTCCACCAAATCTTCCTGTTATTTCTATTATCTTGGTACCCAACAGCTTCGTTGCTTGCTTCCTTCAAGCTTTTTATTATGTTTGTATATATCTCTTCAAATGAGTGATTTGTGTTTATTAATTTTTCATCTAATCGGTTCTGATACAATCTTTGAGTACTTTCGATTTCTAGACTTCTAAAGTTGTATTTTTGATTGTCTTCGATGCTTTCTAGGTTTCCATTTTCTCTAATACTTTCGTCCTTATTTGTTTTTCTTAAAGGGAATAATATTTTTGCTTTTACCAGATGGTGGTCAGATCCACAGGTAACACCACGAAGTGCTCGCACATCATACCACTTTAATTGCGAGTGTTGTCCACCTATAGCATAATCAATTATTGATTTAAGATTTCTTGTTGGCTGAATCCAGGTATATCGATGAATATCCTTATGTTTAAAAAAACCATTATTTATTTTTAGGTTGTGGGTTTCACACAATTGCATCAGTCTTAAGTCATTATCATTTGTTACTTCCTCTCCAAATGGTCCTATCACTTTGCTCTGGGTTTGCCTACCAGTTCGGCTATTAAAATCGCCAAGCATAATTATTTCTCTAGTATTACCGATTTTTGTGATAGTCTTATCAAGTTGATCAAAGAACATATGTTTTGTAGCTACTCTTTCGTTGTCTGATGGTGCGTAGACTGCTATTATGCTTATATTATGTCCAAGCATCTTCATGTTCACTCGAAGTATGTTTTCACTAATGCAATCATAGCCTGTAATTTTATTCTTTAGATTTTTCTTTATTAACAAGGATACCGCTCTGGCTGCTCTTCTTTCTTTTGGGACTCCAGTGAATATATGGACAAAATTACCGACACTATTCGTACCTGTTCCTTTCTTTTTTGTCTCAGTGAGTGCAATAATATCGATTTTGCAATTCTGCACTTCGGTTGCAATAATGTCCAACTTTTGATTCAGTCCCTGCTTTTTTCGTCTTTGTTTCCATCCTTTGCTCCGAGGCTTTGTTTAGGCTTTTTGGTAACTGCTTTGTTTTACAAGTATTAGAGAACCAGTCTAATGCCTCAACCCCCTACTTGGAGGGCCAGGATTTTTAATCAAGGTTTTACTCCTTTAGCCTTTGACGAGCCAACGCCATACTGTAAGGCAACAGCTGTAGTCTTTTATACTATCCCTAAAAGAAAGGGTTGCCACCTACGCTATGATCACTGTACGGAGGTCCATTCTCTCCGCCTTTCATATCGATGTGGTCTTCTCCCGTAACCCTGGGAAAGGGACCCTATACAGGTGCTAACTCTCCGGGTCAGAGAGTACCTAAAATCTACGGAGGGCAGGGGTCGATTCATTTCCCCTGATAGACATCTGACGAGGCCTACCCGTACCCATTTTTCTTGTCTACTCAAACCAGAAGTAAATAAATTACTTATTAAATTGTGTAATGTGTCAATTATTGCTGTTAATTTCCATATGATATTATGATAAAACCACGCAACAATATACAAGAATATGTTGTTCACCACATATTCACCTAATTTGCAAATTATTTTATATAATATTAAGTACTTACCTACCAGTTAAATTAAAATCGAATCGTCTGCTATTAGTTATAAATTTATTATAAAAAAGAAAGTGTTAATAAATTAAGTGAAACGAGAAAAGACAATAAAAGATTTTTTTATTATAACTGGTGACGAAATATGTGTAGTAAAATTTAGCACAGAAACACGCTGTTTTAAAATGTTCTGATTTTATTGACATATTTTGACACTTTAGAAGAACAGCTGAACAAAATGCGAAACGCGGCGAATCCCATTTTTTTTCCAAACTTACCCGAAATTTATAAAGTTCACGTTGACGGGTATCGTCAATCGTTACTTATGTCTCATTCATTCAAACGCATAAAAAAATTGAAAGAGTTCAATAGTCCCCGTCAAACCGTAACAGTAACGTCGAGTTTGTAATGGCGCCCTTAACGCTATGTCCACTCCTTATCCGCAACGTTCTTACGCTGTAATTATGTTCCTATAACTAACAATCCCTTCTAGCCCTAGCAAAACACTACAAGGTTACACTTGCGTTCGCGCCAAGGCACTAAGGTGTACTAGAAAGATGAGGATCTAAAAACGATTTATAGGTCCAAGGTCCAGGGCCTGTAGTTGGAATTCCAAAAACCTTGATACGTACCTAATTCAAGAGATAAGTTAATAAACCATACAAAACCACTGACATTCAACATCGAGGCAAAATCACAAAATAATGAAGAGAGGTCCCCCTTAACATTCCTAACCTGTGAGCTCCTGAAACTAAATAGGCACTGCACCCTGAGGCAATACCTACACAGAATGGAAATCTACGAAGATAAGTCCACTTGCAGACTATATGAATGAAGCCGACGAATCAGCCACTCACATAATTACCGAGTGCCGAGCGCTAACCTTCTGCAGATCCAAAAACCTCACGGAGGAAGACCCCTCCGAGGAGGCAGACTGTCAGAAAAGCCTACTAAAGAGGCTATTGCACCTCATAAGGTCTTCAAACTTTCTGAATCAGGAAAAACACACAGCAAGAGATACTAATAAGCTAAGCAGCTTTAGTTTCAGGGTCTCCAAAACCTATAACATTGCTGTAGGAATGAATCAATCAATCAAGGGTGTAATGATTCAAAATTGCATTTTGCATTCACCTTAAAAACAAAACGACAATAGTGACCATACGTTGCCAGTTGATTTAAATATTCAAGTGAAGTTAAACAAGTAAAAAAACTGTGTGTTATACATTCATAAAAACTTACCTTTCTGACATAACTGGCTTGCGGGTGGTGCTTGACGGGCATGAAGAACAGTCGACATCTGTCAAACAACTGAATACCATCCATCGAGGCTACGCCCATATACAGGAAAATACCAAACAATACTGCCATCGGCATCAGCTTGAGTAGAGGGGACATGAACACCGACAACCCGATTAAAGTTGACACAATTAGACCGGATAATCGCTGTTCTTTAACCTAAAATAACAAAATTATAATTTTCATAGCATTAAATTACTGCTATTTTTGATTTGTATTCGAAGATATTATTATTTTGTTGCTGCCTCAGAACTAAACTTTGTTGGGCTCCCTCATTACTATCTATCCTGTTGTTTAAGTTTCCACCTCCAGGCCTCTCCTACCATTATTTTCTTTTTGTTGTACGCGACGGGTTTCTAAAGATATACCTACCTCAACTAAATAAGGTTTCTCTCCTGGCGCATGCGTCCTAGACATGACGGTTAGCGCAGCTGTATGCGCAATAGAACGTACAGTGGCTGCGCACATCCACGGCAGGCCGAAGAAGCCGCCCATGATGTTCGTCAGACAGATGATGACGATGTCAAGGTGAAAGCCGCCGCCTTTTTTGAGTTTGCGCTCTGCTTTTCCCAGGATTAATCTAGAAAAATAAAAAAATTAAGAAAACTAAAATAAATAAATTAATGAATAGTAAATTTAACTTTTCACAAGCAATCCAAAAAAAAATTAGCTCAGCAATCTTTTTCTTATTTATCTGATACGTACATATAACAATTAAAAAATAACATTATTTTTAGTATAGTCAGTAGTTGATGAATTCACTACTTATTAGTAGTTTATAATCTGTGTATGAATTCTTGAATGGGTGAGGAGTGCTCCCTTAAAATTGGGTGAAAGTTAAACTCCGCATGCGATCTCACTTGATTTCCGCACCTCTATTGGTCCTGACTTGGGGAGATGCTCATTCTCACTCTCACCCATTTTTAGGTTTCATACACAGCATATAAATAGAGGTTTTAACTTTTAATTTCCGACAAAAGGTACTAATCAAGTTATTTCTATCCATTTATACTTACTGACAGATATGTGTTTCCATAAATATCAAAATGTAAACCAACATGGCGGGCACCACTGCTACGAACGGAATCCATGGTGGCATCGGTTTTTCCATACCATTTGGAGGTATCACCCATCTAAAAAAATTCGCTATTTTTTAAAAATATAGAATCGTTTTCGAACAGCTTTCGAAGAGAAGCAGAGTTAAAAAACTACACGATAATGATAAATATTGTCTAACGAATTCAAGCGACGGATACAAGTAATAGTAGAGGTCAGGTACAGATGGGATTAACCTTGCCTAAGTCTGAAGATAGTACTGCGAAAAATAGTTTAACGCTACCGATATAGTCGAAAAACACCACCACATTTCGGCGAGATAGAAAGTAAAACTATAATGTTAATAGGTCAAATAGAAAAGGCTAATATTTTTTTAAACAGTAAATTAGTGGTGAAGAGGGCATATCCGCCATTACAATTAAAGCTATATGATCTTGGCATTAAAACAAATTGCAAAAATTCGGCTTTATATCATAGATGGCCGGACAGATTTCTAATAATGATCTCGGTCAGTAGAAACTCTGACCAATGGTCTTGAATTAATTAAACTCTCAGCTTCTATAAATACTATTTCTAGAATTTCATCTTATATTGATTGTCCATGTAAAGTTTTGCCAAAAACATTTTTGTAAGGCCAGTTAGCGTTTCGATGTAAGGAACACTTGGTGAGTTTAATTTCTTAACAACCAGAGTAGTTCTTATTGTTTTATAATCAAATGTTGTCAAGCATTTTCTTAGTATGCACCTTTAAGATTTGTGCCATTATCACAAGTTATACTTTCTGGTTGTCCTTGCTAAGATTGTTGAGTCTGCAGTCATACTGTGACGGACTTCTAAGTGGATAGCTGAGATTGTATAAAATTGCTTTGCCATAACTTGGCGATATTAGGCGATTGATCCTTTATGGATGGACTATTCCAGTATAAAAAAAGTGGATAGCTCGAGCCGCAAGGCAGGTGACAGTTGCCCGTTTGTTTGTGTATACTTACCCTCTCATATCAATTCTAGAAGGCGTCAATCCTTCCGGTACTATCAGCTTGTCAGTATGTATTTGTGGAACTATAAAGTCTAAAGCTACCATGATCACGATGGCTATTGGTACCCCAAAGTCACCTAGGGCTCTCCTTGCCTAAAAATTGCATTTTTTGATAAAGTAATAATTACATTGATTGATTACCTAGGTATATAAAGGTGGGTACAGACTGTAATACCGAGCAGCTCGTGATCGAATCGATGCACCAGAAAGAGTTTAAGTTCTGTGTTCAGTTTGGTTCAAAATATTTAAATCTATAAGGCCGAACAGTAAAGGTCCACACAGATACAAACAAACTTTTTGAAGTTACCGACTCGACTCGGAATCTTGAAGGTGCTGCGTTCGCGAACACGCGTATACACCAAGCTCGGAAATGTTCGCAGACTATTCAAAACTTCATATTTTGGCATTTCTTTGGTAAAACTGATCGAAAGGTACAGTTGCTTAAGGCTATTGTAAATCCAGTGTGTACGTATGAGAGAGATATTTGTTTGACTTACCGGCCGCCCCAAAAAGTGGCTGTTTCTGAAAATCTTGAGGTAGTACGCGATAGCGAAGGTACCCAACGTCAAAACGGTGCAAAACAAAGCTGTGTTTGGCTGATTGATTTTTTCTCCTTTTGGGTTTTGTTGTGCCACTATTGTTGGTATGTTTGTGATATTAATCCTAAAAAAATGTATTATTTAGTATTTAATACTTCATCATGGGCAAAACCTTGAAACTTTGATATTTATTAACCCCGGCTTTTAAACAGCTATCTTGGTCTAGCCATTGTGCTGTGAATGAATTACAGAAGAATACAGAAGATAAGTAAAAAAACTTAGTTTTTAATAATAAACAAACAATAACAATTAACACTGAGAATGAAGACTATTTTAAAGTAAAAGAAAACGTGGACAAAAAACGAGATCCAATAAAACTGAGTCTCAAAACCTTGTAGCTAACTCACCCGTTATCTTCAAACCCAGTGGCATTGTTCTCAGTTCCATTGCAGTACGTCCACAAAATCGGGTTGGCTTCGTACACGATGTAAACTTTCTGAATACTTTCTATGATGTACAGGAGTACGATCAGAGCCGAGAATATATCTTCGGTAAACCTAAAATTAAGAAAACGGGATTATAGTTTTTTGAGATTCAATGTGTGTGACTGTTTGGTTTTCTACAGTCTAAATACAATAATATTTTACTTATATATTGTTTATTAATGAACTGGTAACGAATTAATAACTGAAAATTAAAAAAAATACAGTAGCCATGTTGTCTTGACATTAATTAACACAACATAAACTTCAAAGTCAACAAATCTCAAGTTTTTTAACGTTATAAATAAGTTTGAGAGTATGACAGAATAAGAAATTGACGTAAGTCTGACTACAGTCCGCGAAATATTTAAATTAAATACCTCTCGTTAGTAAAAATTAACCGGATAATTTGTATTTCAGCATATGGTATGATTTCACTTGTTTTTCGAACTTGTAAAATTATTACCAACAAAGCTTTCATAAAAATTATAGGTAATTTTTAAGCACTCCCGGCACTCGTCACATTTTTAAGAAAGATACTGTTGTCGCAACAAATTCCTCGAAACGATAGTTTTATGATTATGGAATCAACTATGAATATACAGTGAAACCTCTCCTTGCGGACACCTCTATTAAGCGGACACCCCCTTTAAACGGACAAATTTGTTGGAACCAAGCTTTTGCCTATCTCTTTACATGTAAAATTCCCTCCTGTAACCGGACACTCTAATAAACGGACGCGGACAATATTTTTTGGTTAAAAAAATTCTGAAACCCTTAACCGGACGCGAATCTCTGACAACGGGACGGAGCGCTGCACGACATGGGCATAAATATTATGAAATATGTTGGCAACGATGCACTCTGCAGCCGGGGAATTACCACTTTCTGTTTTAATGCGGAGACTAAATATTTCTGTCGTATTTACAATATTATTTTATTCGGCGGGACTGCTGTGTTTATTTTTATTGTTCAGTTGGGTAATAATGGATCTCTTTGAAATGGCGTCTAGTTAAACAACTTCTTAGTTTATGTGGAAAAATGGAAGTTGTTAACTTTTCGGAGAAGGAACATCTAGCAGCACGAAACATCGCCGAAAAATCTCAAGCAGCGGAAATTGTTAATAAATATAAATCAAAATTTCGCAGTGCCCTCTCTTAAGCGGACACCTCCAATAAGCGGACAAAATCGACGGAACCGTGAGTGTCCGCTTATAGGAGGTTTCACTGTACATATAAACTGAACATTCTGTGCTAGTTATTGTAACTTTAAATCAAACTTTACGTAGTCGCCCAGAAATATAAAGAATTTTTAAAATGCAGAAAAGAATTCTTAAAATAATGTATAAGTTAGAGTTTTGAGAGAGCTGTAGAAATTTGTTTCAAACAAAAGGCATTTCAACAGTATACGCTATGCTATGCATATATTTGAGTGCCTTCTGTTTCTATTTCGAAATAAAGAACATTTTATGGTTGAAAATATTAACCATACATATACGAGGATTTTACATATAATATAGCCTAAGAAGGAAATGCATTGCAATACAAAAACTTAGTCATAGAAATTGAATCATCCAATAGGTATGAGAGACGTTAACTTTACACATTGTAAGAATTATTCTGAAATAATGTTTTTCTAATTAACGCGAACATTTCTTGAGATTAGTACGCGCATACTAATCTCTGCGTACATGTACGTTTGGTGGAATTGCCTACACACACAAAGATAAAATGAAACATTCTAAGCAGAAACATGGGCGTAGTCAGGCTGGGGCAGGGTGGGGCACTTGCCCCACCCTGGCTTGTCACCTGCGCCATCTTGGCTTTAGCTCATTTAGTAAGACGTTTTATCAAGGTTTATTCGCCAGCCTCGCAAGTTAATATTAAATTAAGTTTAGGTTATTTGATTGTACATTTTTTTGCTTTTTTTCCCCACCCTGAGCGAGACCCTAACTACGCCCATGAGCAGAAACACGAACCGCACGGATATTATCTATGCGTTTTGCCTAGACACCAAAAGATTTGCACGCGTACATCGTGCACGCGAACAAAAATTCAATCAGCGACTGAATACATCTTCGATAAATATTTTAGGCGGATATTGTCTACACACGCAGAGATTAGTATGCGCAAACTTGTAGGCACGCGCCTACTGAACTAATCTTTAGAAATGTTCGCGTGTCTGTAGGCCCCTTAATGTAGTAAACCCATTATTTTACAGCATTAGCTTGAAAAATTAGTCGACATTTACCTTGTAAAGAGTTTGACAAGTACTGATCCTTCAAACGCAGCAACTATGACGCCGATTACACCTAACCAACATCCGATGTAGATCCGTGTAGGAAGAAATTCTATGCCTAAAACAAAAAAGAGTATTAATAATAAATTAATTATAATTATAAATTATTGCAAGTGCTATGGATTGATTTTAAATGGCGATTTCCAAAATAAAATTGTACACGACATAATAGGATGCATCTAAAGGCGGGCTCAAACGACTCGTGTACTTGGCAAATACACAATTATTTGCGTACTTGGCAAGTATACGAGCTGTGCGAATTGCGATAGCAGGGCGCTCACACGACGTGTACAATTTACAAGTACAGACAAGTATTGTATTGGCAAGTGTACGAATAATCGTGAGCCCTTTGACTCGGCCCATTTTTACCGACCACAAATGGAAAACCAACGAGTGACAAATAATTATATAAGTAACCCACTCACATGACATGGCAAGTATACGCAAGTAACAATTATTCGCCAAGTACACGAGTCGTTTGATCCCGACTTTAGAGACATAAATAATTGGCGACTCGTGACGTAAAATTGCGTGATCGACGCATTCGAATGCCTTTGAGAGGTCTCTGATAAGCTAATGTATTTGCTATGCATGTGGTAAAAATAATTTAATTTGTGAAAGTTTCGTTTAATTTAACTTGTCTTTGTTACAACAGGAATTTAACCTGGTGTGTTCAAATATCTGGCGTGAACTAATCGTAAAAGGCTTTTGTGGCTATAGTCCATTGTAGAGTAGTTCTCTCTACACTCTACGACGCCGCTCAAAAACACCGAAAAACTCGTTATAGTTGACGCTCAATTATTAGTACGTACCCTGTGCCTGACAAAACTGAAACAAACTCTCATCAAACAGCAACAAAGGTCCAGTGGTTCCAATAATGATCAACGGCTGCCCACTGAAAAGGGCGAAAATTATCCCCGCCACACAGGTAAACAACAAGTTTTCTGGAATCCCCACTTGGTTTTCAGTTTTTAAGCCGAGAAGACCTCCAAAAGCTATCGCACCTAAAGCAATAGAAAAAACAAATTTAGGGATGCAGCATTCTACTATTTGTTTTTGATCTTTATATATACTTAGTTGCGTTTTTTTCACATCACTTTTAGTTATTTACCTGAAACAGCAGCAAAATACATAAAAATTGAGGCGGCGGCACATTGAGCATTTAGGCCATCTTTAAAGTCACTTTTGTAATAAGGAAATCGCCGTCTTAGGTCGTTGATTAAACCACCCCAAGGTCTTCTGGTCCGCTCTAAGGGATTGCCAAATGGTGGTTTTTTGCCATCATCGCCTACAATTGAAATAAAAAAGTACCCTTTTTAGAATCATGTTAAAGAAATTGTTTCCTCATATAAAATAATATAAATTCTCAAGCCCAAGGTAGTTTACAGTTACAATAACTTTTCACTCTTCCTCGCAGAAACCTGGTTTTAAAGGGTTTGGGGGGTTTGGATAAACCTACCTCCTAAAATAACCACAGGCTTGTACAATCCTTGTGCTTCAGCTTCCTTCTTCAGAGCATTCTCCTTTCTTCTTTTGATGGCGTCACTCTTAGCTTTGATTTCTTCTATCGGCAGTAGAGCCTGCCTTTCCCAGTCACCTATTTAAATAAAAATGTCATTGTTTACTTTTAAGTTTTAAAAATCTAGATTTGTTAAAATTACACTATTGTTTCACTGTACGTTGACCTTGAGATCCTATGGTCCAATCAAAACGTGCCACGTACCATGTATCAGGCATTTAGGATACCCAAACGCTACGACACACAGTGGTATAAGCCAGCATAAAACTATCTTTTAAAAAATGCAAAAACCAAATTAATTTTTTTAGTAGAAGTGTTTCTTACCTGGGGGCAATACAATACTATCGTCCAAAAACTCATTAATTGCCGACAGGAGTTCTTTTCGATTTTCTGCCTTGTAAGCTATGTTGTGGAACTGCTGATTAGACATCAGCGTTGATATGGAACGACCGATCTCGTGATAATCAATCATGGCCTTCTTAGGACCCAGAAGGATAAAGATAAATCTGGAAAGAAGAAAAATTATCATACGACTGTTTAATTTTTTGCACATTACACATATTTAATCACCCTTCCATCAGAGTTAGCTCCTTGCGACTTCTTTTTGTTGCAGTAATGCAAAATGTTCATGAACCGAACACCTGAAAAGCCTGACTTTGAAGGACTTCGAAAAATATTTTCAATAATGGAAGTGTAGGTCGAAGAATATATTAACTCTTCCAATTATAAAATAATATTTTCCTACCTTAAGGGAATGCTAACTTCAATAAGCGATGGAATAACAACGGGCTCAGCTAATCTGATAAAAGCTATAGCTGGCTGTTCTAAAGTATCCACTTCACCAACAAGCACACAGGCGGCCTAAAATAAAAGAAAACTAAAGATAATTTTACTATGTTGAATTTGCAGGACTTTCTTTCTAAAATTGTTCTGTTAGTCCACTATGCTATGATATAGACGGCGCTGGCATGTTTGTCACCGAATGAGGCAAAAAAAATCTTTGACACACTGTTTCAGTGGATCTATAAATTTTTTTATTTAAAAATATTGGTTCAGTTTTTTAGTTTGTACCTGAGCTTCTGCTGGTATCCTTTTCAAAATGGCGTCATTTTTGATTATGCGTATATCTTCTGTGCTAGATGAGTGCATGTCGTCTTTTAAATCTGTCAAATAAATATAATTTTATTAAATTGCCCTGATGATTACATTATTATCTTTGGTAACCATCGAACTAAATATAATGGCATTAAGATTTTATTTATCTCTTTTGACTTTCATCTATTTGGTTTTAAATTATTATTTTTAAACCACTTCTTCGTAGCCCTGAATCCAGCAAGTCTAGCACAGTGGGCATTTTGCAAGTGATAATCAGCGGCGTACAAGGGAAGGAGCGGGGGGGGGGGGTAGCCAGTTAAAAGGGCGCCCGACCAAAAACAGAAAAAGGTCATCATGTCTTTACTTTCCAATCTGGCGACAAAAAAAAAGGTCATCATGTTTAGTTTCCTCGCAACAGCTTTTCCGCCCTCGCAATTTGCCGTTGTCGGCCCTGCTATTTAATAAAGCTTAGGGCATCTATGGGGCGTCAGTACCCTCGGGGCGGGTGGGGGGTTCAAACCCCCCACGGTATGCCACTGGTGATAATTTACTCTTACTGCTTTCCTGAATCAGATAGTGTACTGTCACTATTCATAAGAAGTTACGACTTTATAGACAAATACTGAAACCAGTATTGACCTATGGAATGGGGCTGTGCTAAATCTCGAAACCGTAGCAATGTGTTTGCTGTTCTCAGGTAGCAGATACTATAAAAAAAGTAGGCAGAAAGCCGTAAAGATCATAACATATTGCTGCAAAGCGGACCGAACCGAACTCTTCTGTGGTAAAGACCGACTCCATCGACATGTGAATTTGAAATCGATTGAGCTTTTAGAAAATACTATGCTACTTAGTAGTAGTTCGAAGATTAAAGTGAACTAAACAAAGTATATAAAACAAAATAATTCTATAAAGAGTTACAGTTGTTGAGGCAAAGCGGAGAGACCTGTTAAGTTTAAATTTTGTAGTAAATTAAGTTAAAACAAAATTGCTAATTAGTCTGGACTAGACAGTAATAAACACAGTAGTGTATATGATAAGTAAAATAAAAATACTTTTTAAAATTGATGTAGAATTATGTAGTTAGATTTTGCTTACCAACTATGGTATGATGATCAGGGAGAGGTAGAAGCTTATGTTCTACATCTGTTCCTCCATTTTTTAAGTTTGTTTCTGGGTAACTAAACTTTCGACGCTCGGTTTCCAGAAGGCTCTAAAAATAAAAAATAAATTGATGAAAATGTTAAAGCACGGGCATTTTACAATACGCTAAATACATTAGAAATTAGCAACAATAGTTACAAAAGTAAAAGTAACACATGTGGAGGGGAACAGAAAATAATGGAACAGTAAGGAAAACAACATTTATAAAAATTTATTAATAACAAAAAACTGGTTGTGCAAAACTACAACAAAAACGCCCTTGCTTCGTAAAAGTGGTTTTATTTGCTTTATAAAAGGGTTTTTTTTTGTTATTTTTGGTTCTATTGAAAACTAACCTAACCTAACCTAAACTAAATAGAATTTGTTGAGAAAATTGTAAATTTTAAAATTTTAACATAGTGGAAAATGTTATTGTTATCAGAAAATCTTATTCGTTTTTTTGAAAAAGTTACAAGAAGGCAGAAATACTCTCCACAATCGGTACAAATTTGTCTTGTATAACTATTACTTTAATTATTTCATTATATTTTTATTATTATATTTTTTTCGCAACCTCTTTTATTCGTAATAAATTTTCGTTGTAGTTCTGCAGTAAATAAAGAACTTAATCATGCAACAAAGTTTTAATGTGTTGAGAAAGTTATATAAAACTCTAGCTCGGTATAAAGTTTTCCAAGTTGGAATCAAGCAAATTCTAACGAGTACTCGGGTAAGACTTCTAAGAAGACTTAAAAGTAGTTCGTAAGTAATTGTAAAATTAATGTAATGGGCTTAACCTCAACTTTTTTATGAATAGGGATATTCCATAAAATTGCTATTGTCATTTCTTCAAAATAAATTTAAATAAATTTGAAAAATGTTACTATGGCAAGCGTCAGGATAAGCTTTTAAGTTTTGTTGGCTGCACGAATTACCAATTTAATGCAACGAGAGTTACCAAACTTTTTATTGTTTATTTTTTTTAATTTGAAAATTAACATATTTTTATAGTTTCTTTATCTTTGATTATATTTCTGTTATTTAAGAGTAGTTCAATTGTTTAGTTCGCAGAAATATTAAAAAGTTTACAGAAAGTTAATAAATCTTATGTCCTTAAAATATGATTATGATGAATTCGCTCTTCTAAAAATGAGAAAACCAAAAAGATTTTGATTTTAATATTAGGGACTTAGTACAATAAAGCCAGGGAATAATACTGCCGGGCAGTATTCTGACAGTTCTTCAAAAAGTGACAGTTGATCTTTTAAAATTGACATATGAAAGTCGAATTGATAAATAAAGTCGTTAATTTTCCTTTATAGTAGGGGAGGCCGTGAATATTTTTTGGAACTTATTTTCTCAGTGTGTGTAATAATCAACAATTTTTCATTCTGTTAATGATTTTCTGATGGTTGAAAAGGTCACTAAATGATATGAGTCGACTTATTTTCTTAGTTCTAAGTCTTTAACACTAAGAGGAAGAGATGAACATAAAATCCCAGGCTGAAAATTTTCGGATCCAAATATTGGATTTATTTGTGGCCTTATTTTCGTAGTCTTGAAACTGAACGTATAAACTGATACTAGCATACACTATAACTAAAAATACCTCTGGCTGATTTACAAAGTTGGCAAATGCAATTGGAAAATCAGGAATTTATTTTCTTAGTTTAGAAATTTTTTCACATGGTAAATTAATTAAATTACACTATAATTTCATTGATAAAATTATTCTGGCTGTTATTTACAATCACGATAGCTTCGCCACAAATATTAAAAAACACTTTGTGCATGAGAACTTTTAGTCTTAAAATTAGCCAAATAATCACTCTTTCTCATTGTACGTGGGTCTAAGAAACATTAACATAATCGAATGTGTCAAATTGACGGGCATCATATAAGTCTGGCAAGGCTTTATGGGGCTTTTAAATAACAGCCAGATGGTATTTTAAGCTTTTGTTATAATACAACCTATCATCTCATAAACTTTCAGAACTAAGTAAATCCAGTGATTAGCCAGAATATATTTTTAGTTAATTTGAGTCTACCTTTTACTACTCCTAACTCGTTTTATTTCTAAGACAATAAGTTCCTCCCCCCCCCCCTATTGATATAAAAAATTTTGCTTTGAATTGATCTGTGAACAATTCCATCGATGTTTGCTGACTAAGAAAATAAGTTTCCAATCTTTTATTAGTTAGGGCGGCACTATGAATTCCGGTTGTTATAAAACACAAAGGCCTAATCTTAAAAGAAGACAGCGGTTCTTGTAAGTGAAACTCTAAATACTTCCCGCCTCTATTACTGCCTGGCTTTATTGCAATAAGTCCCTATTAACGTATTTGTTTAAGAGCATTGTACGTTTTTAGGTAAAAACTTTGATTATTATAAAACTATTCATTCAAGTATTTATTGCCAAATAAATTCGATTGTAACGCGAGTTACCATCAAGCGCGGATTTGAGGGGGATGTAACGGGGTAATTAATTATAAAAAATGCAGTTTTTTTCTTATAATTAAAGGGGGTGTTTTCCCTCGTCTAGAAAAAAAATATATTACAAATTATTTTGTTGTTGTTTATTATCCCCACACTCCCCCTAGATTTTGACCCAGATCCGCGCTTGGTTACCATCGATTCGATTGTAACACGAGTTACAATGGAATATCCCAATAGCTAATTAAAAGCGTAAAGGCGAAACGAAACTGCCTACTATACTGTAAAAAAAAGCACTACTATCCGCATGATTTGTGTAGAAAGGAAAATGAAAATTTACAAAAGAAAACAAAAGCAAAAAATATAAATCTGCCATGGCCTGCTGGTTTTTAAACGAGAGAAAACTAATCAAACATTTTTACCATCCCAATACACCCGCATCTAGAAAATTTTGATGAACTCGCATAGAAATGCGAATTTTGTATGTCTGTCTGTGTTTGCAAAAGCTGAAACTATGGCCAATTCAGCACTTTTGCGAGGTATTGTTTTCTTACACTATAAAAGTTTCCAAAAAATTGAGTCCTATTCGGTCTTTATATTTCATAATTTATAGACAAGCAAAATTTAGAAACAAAATTTGTAAAAAAATATTTAGAAATGATAAGAAGCAAAGAAAATGTAATTGAACGAAAAATAAAACGTAGAAAACCGAAGTTATCAAAAAAGCCTTTATCAAAATGTAAAAGGTAGGAACCGTAAAGTGTAGAAATGGTTCAGTCGTCTACCGGTGGAGGGCGCTGCCAACTGCGTCAACTGTGGACGTCGAAAAAGAAGGCGATTAGAGTATAATATATATATAAGGACAGGACTCCACTCCTATATTTTTTGGAAATAATTAATTTTTTTTTCGTATTTTTTTTTAAACCATGGCTCGCTTTTCTTCAATTTTTTTATATATATATTTTTTAAATTATAGCTTCCTTTTCCTGCTCTTATTTGTGGGAGGTTGAAATCGGTGTTAGCCTAACCGTCAAATAAACGCAAACGGATCCAAACCTGCCCAGGCACGCCCCGGCTATTATACGTTTGCGATCAAGTGACCACGGTTAGGTTACTTACTTTATGGTAACACCAATTTCGACCTCCTAAGAGGAAGGGGAAATAGAATTTAAAAATCCCGCCTAAATATTTTTATTTTTACATCTCACGTAGAACTGGCAACAGTAAAGAGCCGGCCCTCTCCACAGCGCTAGGTGATAAAAGAGTATCATATTACCTTATTCTTCTAAGGCCATAGCTGACGCAGCTGACGGTAGAACAGTGAACCATTTCTACACTTTACGGTTTTTACGTTTTACTTTTCTATGAATTATTTTTTGATAAATTCAGTTTTCTACAAATTTTGTTTCTGTTAATTTAGATTTTTACGAATTATGTTTTCTAGGTTTTAAATTTCTTTAAAAAACTTTTCTACAAATTAAATTTGCTACATTTTGGGGGGACTCGTTATTTCATGTTGGGTCATTTCTGGGGGAGAAAAAACCCCACTTGCTAGTATTGATTTTCAAAACATTTAGGTTAATGTGAAAACCGTAAATGGCTTTTGAAAAGTCAACATCAAACATCAACAACAGGATTTATATATTTGCTATTTGTTTTTCTTAGATAGTTATATACCTATAAAAAAGTGGGAATAAATATTATAAAAATTACTGAACAGGGGTCATAATACAAAAACAAAAAACTGAACGAAACGAAAATCTAAATAACAAACTAAAAAGAAGGCCACGAACGTGTTGAAAATTCGCCGGAAAGCTGGAAGGAAATCCAATAATCGAGAAACTCCGGCCCTGTTCGATTGCGTGCGGCAGACAAAGCCGACCCTGCGCAGAGCACACTGAGCATCGCGCCATCATGGCCGCCTCGTAGCCGACGTTGTCGCTCAGCCAGCTAGACTGTAAAGGAAAATTTAAAAGCACATCTAGACAGAGAGCTCTACATAACAACATAGAAAGCTAATAATAAGATTTTCCTTCACCAATTTTTAAAAATACCAAATTTTTTATTTCCGCTAGAAAATCATTGATATGGGGACAAAACTTTACCTGAAACAATTTCTTTTAGCAGGATACAAAATATAATTTCAAAAATAATAACAATAAGGTTCGCCAAAGTGTATGGATAGCTTTAAAGCAAAAAAACTTAACGGCAAATGTTTTAATGTATCCCCTCTTATAATATATCTGGTTTGTTACTTTGATACTTGAATATTCGCAGCAGCACCTCTATTTTAAATGTTAATTATTTATACAAATTGTCGTTTTTAGAACCGTTTTTCAATTATTATTCGGAGAGTGAGTAAGAGGATTCCAATATAAGTTGCGATTATTATAATATTTCAATATTATGGTTCATATTCAATACAGTGCAATGCATACGAGATTTACTTATGTATCATTTGACTTTGTAAATGTTTGTTCTTAATTATTATCGAACCTCTCAAGGGTGGTACTAAAAGTATTATTTTACACGGAATCCCATGACTGCACGGACTAGATTAATTTTTTTGAAGAATACTTACAACAAACAATAAAGTCTTTAAAAGTTATCTACTGTTTTATTCCAGCTGTATAAGCAAAACATAAAAGACAACCCTCGTACCTGTGTGTTTGAAAATTTAATTAATTTTTTTACAAGACTCTATAAATAATCCGAAGGAGACAACCCAGAAAAACTTATTTGGGTATAAATATTTGATATTTTCGGGGTTTGTCATTCATATTCTCCCGAAAACCCAACAATAATGAAGCCAAAATTGCCAACAATCACTTTTTGTCCGAGTTTTTTTTGAAAAGAAAATTGCCTTGTCCGTTTCGGGTTTCCATCTCCTAAAGTGCTGACGCACGATAGGCATTATTCGCCGAGTTTTTTTACGGAAATGATCCAATCTTTCTTTTTTTAAGTAATTTTTGCGAAACTCGGTAAAAAAGTTTCGAAATACCAACCACAAACTTTTAAAAAATACCGGGTAGGCTAAAAAAAAACCGGACAATTTTTTTTTCATTAGGTATAACTTTTGAACTATACAATAGATTTTAATGGGACAAACTGCTGAAGAATTAATCAGAGTTTTGACTAAATATATTAGCTCACACTACTACTATACTATAGTAGTGTGAGCTATAGTGATCCTAATTTTTTCGAGAAAAAAAAGTTGCTCCGATTTCTTTGCGTTTTAGATGATTTTGGAACTTTTTTGGTGCGCCGTCTGTCTGTCTGTCTGTCTGTCTGTCTGTATGTCTATCTGTAACGAGCAACGCGCATAACTCAAAAACCGCTTGCCCGATTTTAATGAAATTTGATACCTAGGCTGGATCCAGGGTCAAGATGATGCCATTTAAAAATGAAGGGTACAATTTAATTTCGTCCGCCATCTTGGATTTTAAAATGGAGGACAAAAAATATATTTAGTGAAAACTCTGATTAATTATCTGCCCAGTGCAGTTTGTCCCATTAAAATCGATGGTATAGTTCAAAAGTTATAATGAAAAAAAAATTGTCCCGGTATATGCGTTGTATATTTATATTGTTTTTATTAGCAATAATACTGGTGTACGCAGGGGGGCCTTAAGAACTGAAGCCCCTAGCGTACGCTACTGGTATTGAACATAAACATAGATTATTTGAAGTCAATTTGTTTTTATAAGAATGGTCACAAAACTGACGACCGTAGCTATTGATGTATTGTTGTTGACCACAAAAATAGTTTCTTTATTTAGACTCTAAACTTAAGTCTTGACATCCTATTTATTACTGTATTCTTTGTAGCTTATGATATCTTTTAGCGTAGGAGTTGTCGAGTTTTAGTCTGTTCTTAATTACTTAATCTTTCGCAAAAAAAACTAATGCATACTTTTTATACTTAATTGGTTTTTATCTTTTTTTTTTGCAGAATATTCTGGAAATGGAATTTTCGACGGAGTGATATTAGTAGTGGATTTATATTTTTTTTTAACTTTTGAGGCGTCAATTATCTGGATGTTTATCAAAAATGCATTAAGTAATAAAAAATGAGCCAATTTTTTTTACCAATGCGAAGCTTGTTATCTTAAGATTTAGATGTTTTTAACCTCCCTAACCCTTCTTCCGTTAGTTACGCCTATGCCTTTTAACAATACCCAAAACGGTTTATCTAGTGTTTCTTTACAAATAATATTGCGTGTTAGGCTTTTGGGCACTTGTCGAAAGACTCATTGCTATTTTAAACATTTAGTGAGGCTTTCTGAAACCAGTGTGCATCAGTGGCGTATATAAGGGGGGGGCTGCCCCCCCCCCCGAAGCTAAGATTTTTTTAGATGTTTTCCACACATTTCATGAATACAAACATAAAACAGCATAAAATACGGGAAATACGGGTCTCGCCCCCCCCCCCCGAAACTTTCTCGCCTCCCCCGAAACTTTTTTCTATATACGCCACTGGTGTGCATTTATAACTAACCTGAAGTGAAGTGTAACTATGTTTCTTGCTGCCAAATTTAAACCCTCTATCGTGATGCTCATTGACGTGTCTATGTCTCAACAGCAACATTCTCATAATCTTTGCTTTGTCCTCCTCACGAATGAGGTCCTCTTTAAAGAGCTCTTCTGAAACCCTATAAAAAAGTTTACATTTCATTAAAACAAAATAAAATAATATTCAACATAATTATACGAGACTTTTTGATTTTTGGAACATATCAGGTGCGTGTTGATGGAGCTGTTTCTACAAAGCACAGAGTTTTGAGTGGAGTACCACAGGGCTCAGTTTTAAGACCGCTGATCTTCAATATATAAATCTTGGATATGTCAGAACATACCATCTGCTCTAACAACTAATTCGCATGTCAAAAAACATGGAGACCCAAGCTAACAACATGGCAGCCTAATGCATGATCTTGAATCTTCTCGAAGACTGGAGTGAAAAGTGGCTTCTTCGTCTAAATACTGACAAATACCACATAGGGAACATAGAACTTAAATCAGTCAGTAAGCAGGTGGATCTGAGAGTTACAATCGATCTAAATATTGTCAGGATTGTCAAAAGAGCTAACTCTGTAGTTTACCTAATGCGTCGCAGTTTCAAAGAAATGTCTCCAAAGAGTTTCCTCAAGGCATTTAAAATGTATATTGGACCTATACTCGAACATGCAGTTGTTGTGTGAAATCTATACTTTCAAAAAGATATAGAGGCTATTAGAAAAAGTAGGGCAACAAAAATTACACCAATACTAAGAAATCTTTTCTATGAACAACGCTTAGAAGTACTAGGGCTACAAACTCTTTATGAAAAGCGATCTAATTGAGACATACAAGATCCTACATGCCACTACTCCTGTGAGCTTAAGGGAACACACTTTGAAGCTGAGAACAAATAGGCACCATCGCCTATTAAGGGGCAAGTTTCTCTCAAACCGAGTGGTTCAAATATGGAACGCGTTCCCAGAGCAAAGAGTATCTGCTGTTAGTGTTAACAGTTTTATAAACCTTTTAGACAAATAAGTGTACCGCGAAACAAAACTTGAAAAAGTGCTTAAAACCCAGTTTGCCGGTTCCATACATATACGTAATATTCCCCTACCTATTAACACAATGGTTGGCGTTTGATGCGAACATTCAGAAATAAAGGTACGAAAAAAGCACATATACCAAATACCGAATACAAGAATAAAATAATATTCATGCGTAAAAGTATAACCAATCAGGACATTTTATCTTCAGGACCGCAAAAAGGATAGACTTATACCCATTGATATTGCTATTTCAAATATGTTTGTATTCTGCATCGTAAGGTATCGTAGGTATTGCAATAATACGTACTATATGGAAATAATATGCATATGTCTTTGAAAGCAACCAATCAGGTCTTTTTTGCTTAAAGCCTCATGTTTGCATCATGAATGGGCAGTTACCGTGGGTATTGGAATATTATGTATATGGTTCCATACCGCCTATCCGTTAGTTTTAATTGATTTAACTTAAATCTCGTTAGTTCGGTCTAGCTCCTGTTAGTTTTAGTGAGTTTTGTCTCCCACTTTCTTTCAGTTTCTATTTTGTGTCGGTTAATTTTACTAAATAAGTCTTTTGTTTGTAACCTTACCTGTAGCCGATTGCTGGTAGGTCCTTTTCTTCAAGATCCAAGATGAACACGCCATTTTCCAGGCATTTCCTAAGGTTGAGTAGGGAGTGAAAACTAAGAGAGGCCACGTGAGGTTTGCCCCATCTACAAATAAAAGATAAATTTATAATTTCGGTAGTATTTCAATAACTTGATTATTAAGTAGGCAACTGGGAAACAATTTAATATTTTATTAACTTTCACAACATTAAAAACCCACTTGTTTCATTTATTAATTCAATAAAAACAAAAATGTGACACGTTTAGCAGGCGCAGATGAAGAGGGAAAATTTCCCTTAAATACAAAAGTTTATTCAGTTTTGATACACAGAATACACCTCAATACTCTCATATTCTTTTATTTATAAAATAAACATTTTGACCAGTCATCGAAATTTACCCCCGGCCACCCAAATAAAATTCCTTGATCCGCCCCTGCGTCAGAACTGTTTAACATAACTTGGGTATTATAATTTTTTGTATTATTATTATACTGGGATCGTCCATCCATAGCTAGGATCAATCGCCAAGTTTTTAGCAAAACTTTGTGCCGAGACAGTGGCGTATATATACGGACCCCCACGAAGCTAACATTTTTTTAGATATTTTCCACATATTTCATGAATACAAACATAAAATAGCATAAAATACGGCCTCATGAGGTCTCGCCCCCCCCCCCCCCCCCGAAACTGTCTCGGCCCCCCCGAAACTTTTTTCTATATACGGCACTGTGCCGAGATTCGTAGCGCGTCCGGACTACGCGCGATCGGTCTTGTCATATCAAGATATGGAAATTTACCTATCGACTCCCTCTTCGACATCCTCTTCGTATTTGATCCATCTGGCCGTTTCTTTCCACTCTCGTTCATTGTTGGGAGTATCAGAGGAAAAGAGTTCGCTTAGTTCTACAAATATCTGAAAAATAAACAACGCTTGAGAACATTGAACATTCCCTTTGTAATTCTTAAAAATAACATTTTAGAATTGACATCCCTGATTTGGAGGATCAGCCTATAAGCCTTGGCATTGTTTTTCCAGAAAGCGAATTTAGAATTAATATTATTGGTGCTATCTCAAGATTCGCTACATGTTTAAAGGAAACTAGTGATATTTTTATTTTTGCAAGAGGAAGTATCACAGGTAACTATCACAGCCACAAAAATAACAAAAGAAAAATGTTACAAAAATGGCAAAAAAATTATAAGAAAACAAGAGAGAACTTTAAAAGAAGATATATAAATCAGAAAACAACATATATTAGAAAAAAATAGATTTCTGCAGCAGAAAATATTCTCAAGTAGGTTAAAAAAATTATTTAAAAAAACTTAACTGAAAAAGAAACTGATAAAAGGAAACTAATGGAGGATCATTCCAGGATTGCATTAACCTTCGAAAAATTGCAGTTGGCCCAGGAATCCGTCAGGAAACTTCGGCAAAGGCTTAGAATGTCACGCTCATAACAAATTATCTATTACCTACATACCGCATGTGGACTATGATCATACAGTTTTCTCAGAAAGGGGTGCAACTCCGCACCCTTTCCAATGTTGACCATGGAAGCATTGCTAGGTCTGGAGGTCTTGTGTCTCCTTAGTGCTCGAGGGTCATCAGATCGATGACTGTCCAGATGGTCCTTGTCGACTTCCTTGAGGTCCTGCAGGTAAAACAAAAGTTAATAAAATTCAAACCAACTTCTTTGCGTTAGTACTTTATATTAATAATAAAAAAATCGAGTTCATTTATTTTCTATCCTACATATCTCACAGATATTTTAGAACAAAAGAAGAAGAGACTTATTCCAGTATAAAATAAATTAGAGCAGGTGTACCACAGGGAAGTGTGCTGGGCCCTTTTTTTTTAAGTAGAATTCCTAAAACATTGACAAGATTCTGGCGAAACAGGGGACATTTTTTATGATTTGACCTGACATCTTTGGGCCATTTTTTATCATTTCAAATCAAATGAAGAATAATTGCAGCTATTCTCAGATGTTCTAGAATCGGCCACATAGCTACCTTTGTAGACAGGCATAAATGAAACAAAACTAGTTTTCTGAGTTAACTTTAGTACTAAGTCTATTAATCATATTTATCAGTAAAAATAAACAACTATCCCATAACATACTCCAATTAAGCTAAATACCTGAGCATGACGGTTGATACAAAACTAAACTGGAAAGCCACGTTCCCAAAAGGAAGAGAAACTTGAATTGAAATACAGAAAACCAGTACTTATATACAAACAAGTCATCAAACCGGTTAGACCTGCGGTATTTCGCTTTAAGGCTGTACTTCCAACGTTGACATTATTTAACTATTACAACACAAAATACTAAGAATCATGGTGACTGTTCCTTGGTAAGGAATCACCGAGACTAATGTTGCCGCGAGACGAGACGAGAGAAGGCCTTCTCTCGTCTCGTGTCATGCGAGATAAAATGGGTCTCTCGTCTCGACGATAGGACTCTTCTTTCGCTCGAGAGAGCCTTTCTCCCGTCTTGTCTCTCGTTTCTCGTGATTTATATCAGCTACAAAAAGTTTTTAAAACACCCTGTGTAAAAGTGTTCTTTCAAGGTGAATCTTATTATTTATGGTATTTACTTTTTTCCAAAATAAGGTGTTAATTCCATTTAGGGATATACTCTGTATATGCATACATACAATAAATAAAGGGTACAATACATGTACTAAAATACTGTAGCTAAAATCCCAAGTGTTCATTGATAAAAGATTATTTTGTGTTTTGCCAATAATATAAATTCTTAAAAATAAAGCAATAAATCTATTAAAATACTTGGGTCTTAAAGATCTCTATGGAATTTCGAAATTCTGGAAACCAAAGATTTTTCTTGTGGAAATGTTATTTTCTCAAAACTAAGCAAAACGTTTTTTTAAAATAACTTTCTTTTAATCTTAATTTTTCGTAATTTTTTAGGGAAAAACATGTTTTTGTAAGAAATGTCTATGTTTTTTTTAGATAAACGCACAATACATTTAAACTTACACAAGCAGATTTTTTATCTCAATTTTCTATATTTTTCGAAATAAAAAACGAACTATTTTCCGTAAGAAAATTATTTGATGTTTAGAATGTTAGCTCCCTAAAGAATCTTCCAAAAACATTTTTTTTTAAATCAACAAATTTCTAAATAACAAAATTTTACGCCAAAAGCTTCAAATTCAAAGGAAATTCAAATTTTCCGCTTATAAATAATTTCCGAAAAAAAATGTTCAGTACGTTATTAAGAATCAATAGAAACAGTACAATTTAATTGCATGTTTGGATTTTCTCCATCTGATTTCAAATAAACGAAAGGTAAGCCACAGTCAAGGAAGGAATATATGACAATTTTTGCATACTTTTTATTTAAAAAAAAACAGTACATAAATATCAGCTTCACTCTATAATATATACAGGGTGTCCCAGAAGTCGACGATCAAACTCGATAGGGAAGAGGACGAGGTCAATTAGAATCAAAATAATCTTATATGTTGTTATACAATTATTGATAGTTAAAAAGTAATATAAGTTTTTATATTTTTTATTTAAATTTAGTATTACACAAAATAAAAAAAGATAAACGCGTTAAAAGGGATATCCTGCGGATTTTTTTTTGTCTATTTTTACAAGGGTGAGAATCTACACTAAATCCACAAGTTTTGTAAAGAGTGGGTTAGTTTTTTGAGGGAAAATTTCCTTGAGTTAGCAATAGTTACAAGAGCTGGCTACGATTTTTAATCAGTAAAAATTATTTTTCTTGCCATTTTTCTATCTGTAATAAGATAACAGGCATTTTGTAAATTGCTTATAGTTTCAAAGGGTACCCTTAGCACCAAGATATAGGCAACAGAAAATCTGCAGAGTATTCCATTTATTTAGTATAAGTTTTTTAAAAGCATGTGATTTAAATAAAAAATATAAAAACTTAAATAACTTTTTAACTATCAATATTTTGATAACAACATTAGTGTTATTTTGATTCTAATTGACTTCGTCCTCCTCCCTATCGAGTTTGATCGTCGACTTCTGGGACACTCTGTATATTATAAATCAACCTTTTTTGCTCGAGAGAACGAGAGAAACGAGAATCTTTCGAAGAGAGACGGTGAGACGAGATGAGAGGCGAAAATCTCTCGTCTCCGCGGCAACACTAACCCATACCAAATTTTGGTTTTAGAAACTTCTATAACCCTTTAAAATTGCTAGTAAAGCCGAAACGCGTCGGGTTGATGGTTTTTAGAAATAAATTAAGCATAATTTAATCCGAACTACGCTTTTTATTTCTCAGCCTATCAGAAATTTGTGGAGGAAGGACGTTTTCCCTAAAGATTCATTTCAAATTAAGAATAAAACTGCCGGCGAATCAATCAAATGCTTTGCAAAAACAAGTCATAGATAATATTTAGCTTATACGAAACCTCAAACGAGTGAGACTATTGTGAATTAGCGTGGACTGTTTGTTCTTACTCTAAGGTTGGGATAAAACAGTAGAAATAAGTATCAAAACCAAATAAAAAAATCTTTCCTTCTTCGGTTATTGCCTTTGTATTTCTTGTATTTTTTATTTTCAATGTATGGGTTTAAAAGTTAGAAATGGGTTAAGGATTTCTGCAGACGCATACTTTTAAAATGAAAGGAGAAATAAATACTAAACAATAGGGTTTAGTGTTTCTTAGTTTCACAATAAATCAATTTTACTCCTTTCTTTCCTGAGTTATTTTTTCAAGCGTAATAACTAAGTTAGTCCGTTTACCTCAAAAATTTGCCAATCCTTGTGTCAAGCGAAGTAAGTTTTTAGATTTAGTCTTTAGTCTAATTATAGTTTTTTTAAAAGACGCAAAAGCTTGGGAAAAACATAATAAGGACCCTTACCAAAGTATACCGACATTTAAGGCTCACAACATGGCACATAATTTGAAATAAAATAAAAAATACAAAACAAAACAAATTATCATCAATGCTCTGAAATCTGAACCAAAACTGACAATATGCAAAATCCTAGTTCAATTAGCCATTAACCTATTAGGCAATTAAAAAAATCTTATATTTAGTTCTAAGCATTTTTTAATAGTTCAAAACCATTTTTGCAGAGGCAAAAAATTCATTCGAATGAAACAAAATATCGCGATTTTGGATGCATAATTCTGCGCAAAATAGGGTCTATGAAATTTTTTCAATTTGGCGAATATTTTAGAATCTATAGAAAAAAATGGTGTACGGACAAGTAAATAATATTTTTACTCTGAATGCAGCTGTTTTGGAAAAAGCACTTCCGAACATGCTAAACCATAGTAGTAGTGTGGGGTAGGCTCTAGGCCTGGCGACTAGGCACATGAAGGGCCCTTTAAGCCAACCCTCGGGCATCCCCTCTAGTGCGTCCTTCCTTCGCTAAGGAATCTGCCCGTCTTCTGTACAAAGGCCACAATATCGGGCCACCTTAGATTCAAAAGGTCTTCCGTCTCAAAGGCTTCCTCTTCGATTACCTTTCTTCTTGCCTCCTCCTATGCTTCACATGATGAAAGGAAATGCGCGGAGGTCTCGTCCTAGGCCCAACATCGCTCGCACGTCGCGCCCTCCTTCACACCTTCACAAGTGTCCTTGTAGGGCGCAGTGTCTGGTTAGGACTCCCACTATGGGTCCCACCTCTCTTTGTGTTCTACGAAGCAGACTTACTGTATCCTGTCACATACTCCTTCGCCTGTGTGGCGTCTCGTGTATTGGTCCATTCCTTTTGTATCTCTTTCTGGGTCCACTCTGTCAGGGCCTACTTTCTTTGCCCTCTTGTGAACCCCAGGAAAGGCTCCGGCCCGACGCATTTCTGATCGTAAACCATAAAAAAATACTCTCCCAATATATGGGCCCCTAAGCTCACACTAATTCAAATTCAAATTCAAATTCAAAACTTCTTTATTCAAAGGAACCTAAGCCTAAATTACAATACCTGCAAATCAGTCTCAAGTTAAAAGAATTGTGTCACTAGGTACTATAGTTATAATGTACGTGTGACCTTATATAACTAAAAACTGAAATATATTTTATTCAAATCCAGATCAAATTACCTTTTGTTTGATACACAAGCCATGTTTTGACTTAAACTCAAATTTTTGAAATCTGCCCCCACCCTTAAAAAAACTAATAATGTATTTTGTTAAACTCCGGACTCAATTACCTTTCGTTTGATATCACACACGCCATATTTTCACTTAAACTCTAATTTTTGAAATATACCCCCACCCTCTTTTAAAAATAAATTAAAATTTATTTTATTTAACTCCAGACTCAATTACCTTTCGTTTGATATCACACACGCCATATTTTTACATAACAGACAGACAGACAGACAGACAGACAGACAGGCAGACAGGCAGACAGGCAGACAGGCAGACAGGCAGACAGGCAGACAGGCAGACAGGCAGACAGGCAGACAGGCAGACAGGCAGACAGGCAGACAGGCAGACAGGCAGACAGGCAGACAGGCAGACAGGCAGACAGGCAGACAGGCAGACAGGCAGACAGGCAGACAGGCAGACAGGCAGACAGGCAGACAGGCAGACAGGCAGACAGGCAGACAGGCAGACAGACAGACAGACAGACAGACAGACAGACAGACAGACAGACAGACAGACAGACAGACAGACAGACAGACAGACAGACAGACAGACAGACAGACAGACAGACAGACAGACAGACAGACAGACAGACAGACAGACAGACAGACAGACAGACAGACAGACAGACAGACAGACAGACAGACAGACAGACAGACAGACAGACAGACAGACAGACAGACAGACAGACAGACAGACAGACAGACAGACAGACAGACAGACAGACAGACAGACAGACAGACAGACAGACAGACAGACAGACAGACAGACAGACAGACAGACAGACAGACAGACAGACAGACAGACAGACAGACAGACAGACAGACAGACAGAAAAAATTACGATCACCATAGCTCACACTACTATAGTATAGTATATGTGTGAGCTAAAATATATTCACTTTCAAAATTTTCGGCATAAACCCCATCTTTTTTATAGGGCAATAAAAGCGAAAAACAAATAAATGACAAAATAATTGGTTAATTGTTTTGCACAGATTTATTGCAAGTTAATTTAAAGTTTATTTTTGCTGAAATAACTAGTAGATAATAGGTGGCTTTAAGCTAAAAATTAATTTATATATCAATATAATTTTTAGTCTTCGTTATCAAAATTTGGACCATATATGTTGTAACATGATTTTAAAGCCGGATTTGAAAATAGTGTATTTTATTTGCAAAAGTTTTAATGCTATTGCAATAACAACAATTCAGAATTATACATATTTGATAGATGCTTTAAAGTAAAATAGATTCATGTTCAAGTTTAAGAAATAAATGCAAGCGTACCCCAGGGTATTGTAAATTCGTCCATATTTACACTTAATTTTCACCAAAAATAAAAAATTGTCATTTAGCAATATTTCCAGGCGATGATGGTTTATTGACAGTAAAAAAAAATGTCTTAAAGAATCCATGTAGTCGACAAATTCACAATTGGATAAAAAATGGCGAATAAAATGAAACGAAACCAAATCAGTTAATGTTAATTTTAAAAACAAAAATGTGAGTCACAAAGAAATCACAATTAACAGATTCCCATACCATATTCAAATCGATCAAAATATGTCGCTATAAAATCAATTTGAGGGAAAATTGGGCTAGCAAGCACCTGTGAAGACAAAAAGAAGAAGAAGAGATAAAAAATACTCAACTACTGTTCAATACGAATGAAGATAAATACTGAAATGAATATGGACATATGGTATTCAATAGTTCTACAAATAAGAGAGTACTTAAGTTAGTGAAGACTGTAAAAATAAACAAATGAATCCATGAAGATCGATTTATTCGACAAGTGAATGTTGAGCCAATTGAGCTCTTAGACAATAATGTGCTGGTTCGAAGACAAAAAACAGTTAAGCCATTTGACATCTAGCTAGTATAATATTAGAAATATTGGCAATGGTGAATGGAACAAACTTTCAACAACTTATACCGGGTGGGCCAAAAACTCTGCAATCGATTTTAATGGGACAAACTGCACTTGGCAGAGAATTAATTAGAGTTTTGACTAAATATAGTTTTTTGTCCGCCATCTCAAAATCCAAGATGTGGCGGACGTAATTAAAATGTAACCTTCAAACATGCTCGTTTATTCTTGTACTAATTTGTACCTCGTTGTGCGGAGGAAAAGCAGTGTTTTTCTATAAATTTAAATAAAAACTAAACATTTTTACAAAATTAGAATAAATACGCCATTTTGAACAACCAAGTATGATTCTATCTGCCATGTTTAATTTTAAAATGGCGATAAATTTTGATCATGATCTTTAAAAAGAATTCGTACCAGGATATTTTTTATTTCATCAAAATCGGTTTAGTATTAATGAATTTATAAGGAAATAAATGCAGACATGATTGGCAAGGCAATCGTATAATATTCAAAACAATGGCCGAAACAAAAAAAATTTTTTTTTAATCACTGAACCGATTTTGCTGATTTATACCTTGTTGTACGTGGCAAGAATGCAGCTTTTTTACTGATTTAAAAAATAATTAAGACATGTTTGCAAGACAAGAGTAAACGAGCATCTTTGAAGGGTACGATTTAATTTCGTCCGCTATCTTGGATTTTGAGATGGCATGGCGGGCAAAAAAATATATTTTGTCAAAACTCTGATTAAATCTCTGTCAAGTGCAGTTTGTCCCACTTTAATCGATAGTATAGTTCAAAAGTTATAATGTCAAAAATTTTGTCCGGTTTTTTTTGGCCCACCCGGTATAGCTCAGTGTAAAAGCAAAGTAAATTCTCACCTGGTCCTCGGGCTGAGTAGATATTCTTCTGCCCTTGTTGTGTACACCGCCATCTGCATTTTCTTTTTCCGGTTGAGCATGATGATGAGCGTAGTGATGGCGTTTCTTGGTTATTGCCGAGTCGCTCAGCGGTAAGGAGTATTTGCGGTGGGTAGCGTGGTGTTTTCTAAAAAAAAATTTTTTAAATAAAATTGTAAAAATCGATTTGTTAAATTGTGCATTATTTATGTTTGTATTAGGAGTGAGCATGGTATATAGATGGTCTGAAGCGAAAGTTTTGCATAAGGAGTCGCGTTGGTAAAAATGAACAAAACTTTATTCAAGCTGCATTTATAACGCAGAACAAAGAAGTTTTGCAGTCAACCAAGCACGGACATACCAAACATATGGGAACCACTCCTTGTGAAAAACAAGCGTCTTAGGATTATGAGGGGGAGGGCGTCATACATGACTGCACACCAAGTAGTACAAGGTAGTAGCCTATAGACTGGATTGTTTAGTTAACACTTGAAATAGGTCAGAGATACTTACTAACCGAAACGTCGTGTTTAAAATAAAGGCAATGAAAGTTCGAATTTTTAAAGCCATATGTTAATATTCTAATTCTAGTTAAATAGTGTCTTTTGTTGCAAAATAATGAGAATTTTTAAATTTTTCCGCGGCATGAAGGTTTAATTTCTCGCTTTAGTGCTTGGGAAAAAGTGTTTCTTGGCGTGAATCCACACATGCTGTACATGCAGGCTTTATAAACTCATTGAAAACTTTTGCAGTCATTATTTTTCATTTTCAGTCGAACGACACTTATCAAACGCTAACGCAAAGATGTAAACATTTTCCGAATGCCTCCATGTTTGAACCGCGCTGGGATTTTATAGATCTTTTGGATAAATTTATGGTTTTAAACTATAGCAATTTTTTCAGAGTTTTTTATATCTGACGAACTAACAAAATTACGAAGATTGAAATATTTTGCGGTCTTACTGTTCTCATGCAATTCGTTGGTCTCACGAAGTGTCATAGCTTCATTACAAATAGTTCAGTTTTGGTTAATAAAATCACTTTTGGTCTAACTGCAGAAACAGACCTACCCCCTTTTCGCTTTTTAGCTCTCCTGACGAATTTACCAAATGGTAGTTAGGGCCCTTCGTGAAAAAGACAATATGCTTCTAAATTTAATTTTTTGTTTTATCAAATTGAGTGAGAATTTGTTTTGTCTATGGCTGGTACAATTTGGGACAGATACAAACAAAACTTTTATTAAAATCTGTAAAAATTACAGTTAAAAAAACGGAACTACTAGAAAGATCAGCTGATCCACACAGAACACGGTGAAGCTTAGCTCGAGGGTCAAGGTGGCGCCGCGGTGATTGGACTTCGAAAGCTTAAGTGTTCAAACCGGCAAACCCTGTCTAGCGAACGTAAGTCAAAGGTGTCAAAAAATGACGCGCCTGCTTAATTTCAGGGCAGACCCCAAGAAAAAAACAGTCCTGTCAGCAGGAGTCGGGCAGAAGGTCAAACACATGCAGTGATTTTTAGCTATATACAGTGTGTCCACGTAAGTTGGCGGCATATGGGAAACTTTTTTATTATTAGTTTTACGAAAAAAAGTTATTCTTCATAAAAAGTTCTGCATGGTCCAAAACCTAAAATGCAACCATCAGATGTTAAATTTTTTCAGTCATATTACGAGGTTTGTCAAAAAATGTGATTTTTGCTCCAGAGTAAAGTACCTTTCTTTTTGACAATATCGAAAATTGTTATAAAGAAAAGATTTTTAGAATTAAAAATAGCTTTCAAATATTCAACATTGTTTATTTACATTAAAAAAATATTTTTTTCTACATTTTCTCTGCGATTATGTTGGAAATTTAAGTTTGCACATTAATGCATTGCATTTATTAATTATAAATTTGATTAAACAATTATAAATAAACTTTTAAAAACAATTATCTTTTAATATTTATCGAACACTGATAACCTTTAAGTTGCTTAATCACTAGTTTGTAACAAACAAATACGTCTGTCAAACATAAAACTGTACAACACGGATCTCTAAAAATTTTGAAAAACACTGTTAGACTGCCTAAAAAAGTGTTTATACCGTGGCACTTTTTGAAATACGATTGTTGACGTTTCTTCGAATTTTCGATATTTAGACAGTTCGCTAAGCCTACTTTAATTATCAGTTTTAAAAAATGCCAGTGCATCCTAGATTAATTATGCATTAATGTGCAAACTTAAATTTCCAACGTAATCGCAGAGAAAATGTAGAAAAAAATATTTTTTTAATGTAAATAAACAATGTTGAATATTTGAAAGCTATTTTTAATTCTAAAAATCTTTTCTTTATAACAATTTTCGATATTATCAAAAAGAAAGGTTCTTTACTCTGGAGCAAAAATCACATTTTTTGACAAACCTCGTAATAAGACTGAAAAAATTTAACATCTGATGGTTGCATTTTAGGTTCTGGACCATGCAGAACTTTTTATGAAGAATAACTTTTTTTCGTAAAGCTAATAATAAAAAAGTTTCCAATATGCCGCCAACTTACGTGGACACACTGTATATGTCAGCATTCCATTTTGACTTTAAGAAATCCGTGCAGACAGACTTTTAGGACTCGCCTAACTGTAACGTTAATAAACTATCAGATCATGTTGAACTAACCTCAATTTTTTTTTAAACTGTAAGAAAATCATTTTAGAAGAAAAATAATTTTAAACTTGCCAAAACGTTTATAAAAATTATCGTAATTGTTCAGAAATATAAATTTGGAACACGATTTAAGTTTTGGTTAGTCGCAAATGTCAATAATAACCATAAAAGCTCATATTAAAACTGTTTGGTTTTCACTATGTCCAACGTCGATCACAATGTTACGAATGATCCCCGTCTGGAACACGTCCTGACAATCAGGAACAAGTGATCCATGCCAATCCACGACCGGTTTCGACCTTTTGGGCCATCCTCAGGTGAATGTAGGCGATAGCTCCGTGTAGAGCATAAGTTGTGTGAAACCAACAGAAACAACTACTCTCTCTGATGGTTTGATGCTTTCGTTGGGAACTTGTTAAAACTGTTTGGTTTTCACTACCTCCAACGTCGATCACAAGGATACGAATGATCCCCGTCTGGAACACGTCCTGACAATCAGGAACAAGTGATCCATGTCAATCATTACACGTGGTTACGCCTATTTTCAGGATAGCCTGACGCACAGCCAATACCTATCCTCTATGCGCCCCGGTAAAGTAGAGGGACGAAATTTATGACGACGATTGTTTCCCCTAGCGCGGCGACAGTTCGTAAAGAAAATCGATCGAGTATAGTTGTACCTGTAATATTGGATCTTTAGACCTTTTTTTTCTTTGGCCTATGTTATTGTATGATAACCACCTGATATCAAAAAGGTATTTTAAAAATTATGAAATGTACTATACCTGGCAATATTTAATCAAAACCGGCAATCGTACATAATCTGTACAAGCTTTATCCTTATAGTAGGTCAGTATAGGATATGTAAAAAGTGTTTCCTAATAAAAAACGAATTTTGCCTTTGACATTCATTCCAGAGACAGCCTTGCGATATCCATGAACCAAATTCGTGATTAAGAATATATTATGCTATGTCTACATGTCTAACGTAATGAGAATTCTGCTGGAAAATAGCCAGAAATAGAGTTGCTCGTACTGAAAAGTAGAGTCAGATAATCTGGCACCTGACCCGTTGATTTTGTGCCGGTCTGGTGGCCAAATGATTGGGAAACCCCACAGAGTTAATAGTTGTCCTTAAGAAAATAAAAAAACTAGGTATGACATATTTGATAATGTTAAGATACTAGGTGATTAAAAAAGCTTTCGATAGCATTGAGCAGTGGGCAGTGAAAGCATCTTTAATTATTAGCAGAATAAATCACAGATACACAGACTTAATAGGCAATACCTATATATAGCGAAGCAACAATCTCAATCAAAATCCACGAAGGAACCAAGCCAATCCGCCGAAGGGGTGTCAGCTAGGGTGATACAACTACACTAAAACGAAAATCATAACAAACCCACACACACACACAGAATAAACCAAGAACAAGTAGATTAGTGGTACAGATAGATAGACAAATTATTATTAAACTGAAAAAAGAAAACCACACGGCTAAAATCAAGACACGAGTAAGATTTGCCTGAGCATCATTTGGTAAATTAAACTACATACTAAAAAAATATCCTCAGTACCTCAAAACAGAAGTATGTAACCAATTTATCCTTCCTGTTCTCGCATATGGATCCCAGACCTGGACACAAAATCAAACATGAATAAGGTAACAACAGCCCCAAGATCAATGGAAAGACAAGGGGGACATGTAAAGCTAACAGATAGAAAACGGAATGAATGGATAAGAAATAGAATAAAAGTAATGGATGTCAGAGGAGAGGTAGCAAAATTAAAATGGAGATTTGCCGGTTATAATATCAGACATAAAGGTAATCGATGGAACAAATATATCGTAAACTGGAGACCTTGGGAAAATAAAAGAAGTACGGGAAGATTCCAAATGAGAAGGGCGGGACGATTTGAAGAAATATGCGGGGACTAGATGGATGAACACGGCGACAGTCAGAGAAGAATGGAACATATTGGAGAAGGCCTCTGTCCAAAGATGGATCGAAGAAGGCTAAATAGAATAGATAGACTCGCTAAACAAGGAACAAGACGAGACGAGGAACAAGAATTTCCGATATTTGTGTTAATAACTTGGGTTTCTCCAACTCACTATGTGGGCACTGGACATAGCGGGAGGGTATTCCAGAATTCCAAGGTCGAAGCTCCGCCCTCCGAACCTTGCAACCAACTATATTAACTATTTTGAAATTTACTGTTCTGGTAGGTATATCCAGGGGAGGTAAATAAAAACTATACTCTTTTGCTATCAGCTGATCTTTCCCGCGGCACTATTCTTGAAATTCTTATAAATCTAAGGATTGATCTATGCATGTTATGCCACTTCTATGGCTTTTCGTTTCTCATTTTTTATGGAATTTATTTGTTTTTATTTCTCTCACCAACAACCAATAGAACACCTTACGAGGGTTTTACAGCTGGAATACAACAGTAATTAACTTTTAAAGACTTTATTGTTTTTCGAAGTATTCTCCACGAAAATTAATGCAGTTTTGCTTGCGCTCAAACCAGTTGTCAAAGCTGTAATTCCACTCGTTTGTTGATACTGTCAAAATTGCATTCTTAAAGACGTCGACTGCTTCCTCTGGAGACTTTGACCACGCAGTCCATTCTTGATTTTCGGAAAAGTATGGAAATCGTTGGGACTTAGGTCGGGACTGTATTCAATGATTTTTTGTGCTTTGTGCGAACTTGCATTGTCTTGGTGGAGGATGACTCGTTCTTAGAAGCTCAGCGATGACTTTTGGCTAACAAATGGCGATATACCAATCGGCAGTAACAGTCCTTTGATCTTCCAGAGGAATTGTTGCTACATGACCTGCTTTTAAGACAAGCGACTATTTTTTTGGATACTCTTCGAGAACGGATGACTTTTACTGACAATGCTGTACACGTTTTTCGAGTTTCCTGCCTCTAAGCGGTCTAGAGTTTTCGGACACCAGGATGCGGTATCCAGCGGTAAACTACTTTTCATACCGCTAATTCTTCATGCAAATTTTTTTGAATTGAGGTCTTTGTAATCTCCAATGAAGCCTCAATCTCGCGATATGTCAGATAACGATCTTCCGTGATGAGCATGCGCACACCATCGATGTTTTCCTGGGTGATAGCCGATTTTGATGCACCTGGCCTTGGACCGTCGCTAAGGCTAATCCGTCTATGCTTGTATTCTCTTATTACCGAAAACAGAAATCAACTCGGCCAGGCATTCTTATTGAGCCTCGATGACGGATCTGATACCTTCGTCATAAAAGTCATAAAAATTATAGCCCGAAAATGTTAATTCCATTTTTCGACTGATTTGTTAACCTTAAAAATTCACTGTAGCTACAAAACTATATGTATAGCACTGACGTTTTGAATTTGGGTTAGGTCAAGATTGAGGTTAAATCCTAATAACGACATTCGATCAGTGTCGCCCTGTGTGTTCCTATATGCAAAATATAAAAGACAGCCCTTGTAAATGGGAGAGGAATTAACTGGGTCAGGTTTGCGTATTCGAGGAAAGGGAGGAGGCACTAAATACATTGTTTACCGGGATGCGTCAAATGAGCTGAATTTGAGATATGTTAAAGAACCATTGATATATGAAAAAATATGACCTTTTGTAGTTTTTTTGTAATAACTTATCGTCAAATAAAAATGAAAAACTGATATTAGTCTTATTTTATTGACAAAAGAGTCTATTTAGGAATTTTATCAATTTTTGACATATAGTTTGCATCACATACCTACAGAGTGGCTCAAAATAATTAAGAAAAAAAATACAGGAAAAATACCTGAATATAAAGAAAGGAAACTAAAAATGTATGGTTAAAATTAACTTTACTTGCTTTCATCTGAGTCGTTTTAACTATAAGGCTGTCTAACAAAACATATGATCAAATCCAAGATGTCTTCCATAGGACAAGCAAACCGATTTCCCATAAGCCGTAATGTTAACAAAAACGTAAATTTTACAAATACGACAAGAGCTTTAGTCTCAAAAATTAATCAGTTTTAAGAATAGATCCTTTGTGCATATGGGAAAAATGCGTTTTAAAAATATTAAACTAAAGCGAGAAAATCTGAAATAAAAGGGACCATGTTTTCTTCAAAAAAGTCCTGTTTTTGTTTATTTTGTTTTTTTTTAAACTTTTTTTCTAGTTTTTTAACTTATTTTGAATTATTACATGGGCGCACCAAGGGGGCTAGGGGCCCGGACCCCCCAAACCACATATTTTTTTAGATATTTTCCATATATTTCATGAATAAACAGAAAAAATAGCATAAAGTACATCATGAGACCTCTGGGGCCCCCAAAGGTATCGGGCCCCCAAAGGTTTTTGAAGTTTTTTGACCAATGAATCAATGAACTATCAGCCCAAGGTAGGGGAAAGTAGTTCTATTCAAAGAGCTCACTTCAAGGCTCACTTAACAGAGACGAAATTGAAATAGACTAAACTTTTCTCATTGGGCACAATAGATCCATTTGTGGTCGCAGTGCATGGAGGTCCAGTAGGGCCTGCCACCACTTTCGAATACATACATACATACATACTTTTCTCATCAGATTCAGGTTTTCTATTAGGATCTTTTGTTGTACTTGACTAAACCTTTTATAGCGTTAAACTGTGAAAAATATTTCACTATGATTTTTAGGTTTAGACAAAGTTTAATTGTTTTAACCCTCCAGTAGTAACATGAAAAAGAGGCACAACTTATAGGTAGGTCAGTCCAACAGATCAATATGCACATATAAGTTCCAACCGAGGTTGGTCAAGCAAACTTCTAATAAGTACTTTACAAAATATGTTTATTTAAAAAAATATAAGTAAACATTATATAAAAAAAAACTTGCAAAATTAAAATACAGTTTTTTCTTGTCATTGGCCTCAGACACCGTACATCACTATATGCTTTTCCATGAACTATAATACATAGGGCTTAAGTACGGTCAAACCTAAGGTTCATCAGCTCACAACAGTAAGTACTGTTCGAATTTTACAACAGTACAATATTCGCTGTTGTATTACTACTGTTACTATTACTTTTATTACTGTTTTTTTGTAACAATATTTGCCCAATTATGTATCTAAAAGTTTATGCAAATAAACATATACTCTACTCTACAATTGGGCGTAACAGCATATGACCCATTAGGAGTATTAGAACCCAAGTTTTTTTGAGAGAAATTGAAAAAAATATCTGAGAGAACTTATTTGTTTTTCTTGTGGTCATCAAAGTCAACAAAGATTACTTTTTTATCCATCTATTATTAATGATGCCATAAAAAAATTTTTTTGGTAATAAGCTCAGAACAGTACCGGAGAAATTTCACAACAGGACTTGTAGTAGGTCCAGTCAGATACTATACAAATTTTACGGTGTACAAGTTTTAGGTGTCAAAAAGCATGGAAATAAAGGAAAATTTGCACCAAAATAGTTTAAGATAAAAAGAGGTTTGAGTTAGGGGACTGTCAAACTTACCAGTTTATTCTAAACTGTTTTGAGGTCTGTAAAATAAATATTTATTAAAGAAAAAGAAACTTTGATGATACAGGACTTCACTCGACACTATACAGGACGCTACACTACCAAAAGTTTATTTAAGGTTCTGTAGGATGGTGTACAAATTTGGTTCAGCTCATTATTCACACTTTAACCTCATATTGTTTTCCTTTTCTTTCTTCTCTGGACCCTTTTTTCAACCATCATTTTTAAAATTTTTCAACCGTTTTGAAACAATAATCCATTCAGAAGAGACCCAGTCATGATCATTGCTGTATTCTAGTTTTGAAAGTTGCTTGCCTAGAATAGTAAAAAAATCATAGTGAAATATTTCTTACAGTTTAACACAATTCTATGTTACACTTCTGCAAAAGGTCCACTCAGGCACAAAAAAAGATCCCAATAGAAAATGTTGCCAAAATGGCAGTTACACATTTATCCAAAACAAACCTGACAAAAAACTTTCAAATATTTCAATTTATCCTCTGTTAAGTCAGGTAATAGAGCACTTATCCACTTTCTTTTCCCTTCTTTGAGCTGATACCTAGTTCATTTAAATCAAGATGATTTTTTAAGGTCAAAATACTTGGCATTCCATCAAAACTAACATTATCAAGCTCTCCCCAGCTGCCACAATTCATAACAGCACAGAAACTAATAGTAATGATTCAAACTGAGTAAAAAACTGGAAAAAAAGTAAAAAAAAACCGAAGTAAATAAAAACATAACCTGACTTTTGAACAAAACATGGTCCCTTTTATTTGAGATTTACTGGCTTCAATTGATTTTTTTAAAGAAAAACGCATTTTTCCCATGTGTACAAAGGTTCAATACTTAAAACAGCATCTTTGTTGTAAATTAAATGGTTTCACTTTTTTTAAAAATTACGTTTTTGTTAACATTGCGGCTTATGGGAAAACGCTTTGTTTGTCCTATGGCGACCATCTTGGCTCGAAAAACAGCTGATCGTGACAGTTCGTTAGACAAGCTAATTCTAGAGTGATGTTTGCGTAATAGGTTATGTCATAATCTCACAGGGTATTTCAAACGCTGACTGTGACGTAGCACGGCACCCCGACACAAAATAGAATTCTCGAACGTACTACCATCTAATCTAATCGTGTCATTCACTGAAGTTACACATTATTATCCGATTATTTACCATCTTTTTTTAAATTAATGTATTAGTAAGGGCACCTAATACTCTTAAACAATCATGATATCAATAAATAAACAGTGGTCTACTCGTTTTATTTACTAAACTCACACATTGTCATCCAGCTACGAGGGACGAGCGCACCCATTCAAAAACAGTCTTGGTATTAGTTTGCAAAGAGAAGTATTTATAAGATCTCATTTTGACAATCAATGTCAATCGACGTTCTTCCATCCGCACACAGTGGGCTTGCGGACCTGATTTTTCGTCAAAAAGGGTTAAATTAAATAGATACTGAAACTTCTGAACATCTTTACTAAAAAAGAGTAGACAGATGTCATGTTTCCTTTCAACGGAACGCGTTAAAGTACCATATTTGCATGGCGATTTGACCCAGATTTAAAGCGATTTTGCGACAATATTTTATGTTGTATAAAATTCTCATAAAATTAATCTTGTAGAGGGAGGTAAGTAGATTTTATTCCTGCATATTTTGATTTCAATTTTGATGTATAGACAGGTATGGTAATGGTTTTTGCTTGGGATTTCTGAAATTCTATAAAAATATAGATTTCTTATAAATGTTGGATAAAAATTTTGTTTCAGTCATTAACCGTTTTCTTGAAATTTTTATTTTCTTAAAGAGTACATATCTTTCAAAAATTATATTTTAAAATCTGCTGCCACAAGTTGCCCGTGTGAAAGATATTATTAATTTACTAAAAAGGGCCTTCTTCGAGAAAAAGTTATATATAGCCAGTCTTAACAAAAGTGCTTGTTTATTATTTTTAAAACACTTTAGGCTAACTTAAACAAATAAAAAAATATATATATATTAATAAAAAATACAAATAATGTAAAGAATATTCAAAAAATAAAAAGTTAAAAATGAAAAAAATTTAAATGTTCAAAAATCAAATAAAAAGGTCACAACCAAAAAATCTCAAAAACCAAAAATAATAGATGAAGTTAACTTTAACAAGTGGATTGTTTATGAAAAAAAAAAGTAAAAAAACTTTTAAGGTAAACGGTTCTATTTTAAATCATCAGCAGTTTATCGAACCTGACTTTTAATAAACTAATATAAAAACGTAGACGCTTTAAAAATATTTATTTTGTTGGACTTAAAAGCAAATTTTTCTAGAAAAATCATTCTTAATTAATTATGCAGTCGTTAAACTTGCAGGTTCTTATCCTCTACAAAGTCAGGGTTACGTTCGTATTATTTTCTAGTTTTTGATACAGCCCTAGAATAATATTGTTTCACTGTTTTTAATATTTTAAATTTTTAGTTTGGTTTTTCGATTTATTATTATGGAAACTTTTCATCCTTTCCAATGCAGCTTTGTTACGCATTACACGATGAGCTCAATTTAACCTTAAACAACCCTAAGTACCAAGTTTGACACAAATCGCTTTATAAATAGAATAGTCTATCCGATAAAGATTTTGAGACCGCCGCACCGTGGGCCAGAGTCTACGCAAAATGTTGAAAAACTAGAAAATTATAAACATAAGAAACAATAAATTATTTATATGTATAATAATCAAGTAGGATCTAAAGCACGCCAAAACACTTGATTCTCTGTCATTAGTTGTCATGGAGATAAGAATACTCGCTGCAAAGTCTGACAAGTTTGTTAGTCATATAATTTCGCTATTATTTTGCCAAAAAAGTGCGGATAAAAATTGGTGTAGATTTAAAAATACAGGGTTTTTTAACAACTTTGTTATGGAAGAAGTTCTTGCTGGTAAGTTCGCTCTTTATTAACTTAACTAAGATCCCGTGTATCCTGGTTGATAGCCGAATACTTTCAATAAGAAAAGAAAGGTGTAGAATTTTTATAGAAAAATTATATTTTAAGTTTGCGTTGAAATATCTTAATGTTGTCGGTGAGGCGAGGGGTTCCAAATCTTTTTTATTTAAGCCGAGGTATTCTATTTTCGAAAAAAGTGATAAATAGCTGCTAGTTTTGTCCTGTTTTTTTTTTAATTTTGTTGAAAGTAAGTAACCTACATCGCTTTGCTTAAAAATGTGTCATGGTGTTGTTTTGGCGTTTTTTAAAAACAAAATTTATAGTATTTTACAAAATTTATTTTCACACTTATAAAAGACAACTAAAATTAGTTTAAAATGTATATACGAGGGATTTTTAAAACTCGTGCGCAACGATTGCATTCTTTATAGCGCAGTTTTTGTCCGAGTTTACAATTTTTTATTCATTTTATCACTGCAAGCATTAATTGCCTTCTTCTGGGAGTTAAATATCAACTGTCAATTTAAATAACTTTAAATCACTTTCGTATCTGCCTGTTGATAATAGTACATAAATACAATTGTACAGGGTGATTTTTTATAAACGTACCTCGTCATAACTTTTTTACTATTTGTCCTAGAGAGATGAAGCAAAAACTATGATAATTGGTAAATTATTGTCCATTTTTTTTATTTGAAAGATTTTTTGACAGCTATGAACACCCTGTATATTTTTCATTTTTGAACTTCTTAAGAAATTACCTTTCTAACAATATGACATACTTGGGGTTTTTGAGTGATTTATTTATTTATTTATAAAATATTTTTATTTTGAGGGATAATTGATTTTTTGTTATAAAAGTACCTATTACAGAGATAAAATAATTTATGGATCGATAAATAATTTTATATTTATTCGTAATTTTGTTTTTAACGAAAACAATATCACCTTTTCTGTCATTGGCTTCACGAACCAAACAGCAAAAAATTCAGTATATCGTACAATCCGTGAAGGTAAATAAATATAAGAGGTATTTATATAAAAGTACACAAATATGCATTCTCAGGTATGTCGTAACATGTTTTCCATAATAACAATAAGAAAATTAATTATCATCGTTTTTCAACATTTTGGAGGGATCCTGGCCCACTGTGCGCCGTGCTAGTTTTGTTTGTTTGAGTAAAAAATTATAATAAGCGACGTTAAATACAAATTTAATACATATCGGTTCATAAATGTAAACGTGCTCCATTTCGGATCCGCCATGATATTTTTTTTTAGGTTTGGCCAGAAATCTTAATTATCAGCTTTATACACTCCAAAGTTCCAATTTTGATACATATCGGTTTATAAATAGAAAACTCTGCCATTTTGGATCTGCCATGTAATTTTTTTAAAGTTTGAGTTCATAATTATAATCAGCGATTTTAGACACGCCAAAGTTCTAAATTTGATACCTCTTGGTAAATCAGTTTTTTTAATTTAAGTCAAAAATAATATTTAGCGACTATTAACACTCCAAAGTTTTAAATTTTATACTTATTGGTTCATAAATAGGAAACTTCGCCGTTTTGGATCCGCATTTTAATTGATAATTACTTTTTTCTCATTTTAAAACAAAATATTGTTACAAAACCTATTTTTCTAATTATGGTCAAAAATTAGGTCCGGGAGCCCATTGTGCAGCTCTATGAGTTGGACAGCAATAAAAAAATTAGCTGTGCTTTAAAAAGAGATGCAAATGAGTATGTTCCAAAATTACAATTTATGTCGGGGTGCAGTTTTTTAGTGACGTCACGAGTCAGCGCCTAATTCCACCACTGACATGTTTACTAATTGTGTACGGAATAGTGTGTTTACCGGGATGCGTCAAATGAGGTGAATTTAAGATATGTTAGAGCCCAAACCGTCCGGATACATTGGGTTTTTGTAGTTTTTTGCTATAAGTTCTTGTCAAAGAGAAATAAAAAAAACAATATTAATTTTATTTTGTTGCTCAAATTATGAATAATAGAAATACAGGAATAATAATAAAATTAAACACTTTTTGAATTCGCATGACATGTGTACTAATTGCCTATGGAATAGTGTCTTTATTGGGATGCGTCAGATGCGGTGAATTTGAGATATGTTAAAGCCTAAACCGTCCTAATATTTGTTTCAAGAAAAAGTGGGTGGTGATCTGTTTTGTTTTCGAGTTATACTGATTTAAATGCTGGAATATGGGAAATGTGGAACGTGGGGACGAAAAGGGGTCTACTCACCACTTTCCGGGGGTTTTTTGCCAAAATTTTTTGCATCAGAAAGACTGTGAACAAACTTAACTGAAAAAACTTTAAATATCAACTTTTTATACCTATAAGGCGATAGAAGTTGTAGCAAAAATCCATCCATAAGAGTACAGCTCAAAAACGAAATGATAAACCCCCCCCCCCCTATTTTTTTAAGCAAGTTTCAGAATGGCTCGGACTCTAACATATCTCAAATCCACCTCAACTGACGCGTCCCGGTAAACACACTATTCCGCTAGACAGTTACTACACCTATCATTTGTTTAATTCAAAAAAATGTTTGATTTTCCCTGTAAGTTTACTATATAAACCATTATGTATGTTGGTGTTACTTTATAATAGTTACTACGACTCACATTGAAGCAAATGAATTTATTTTGACTATGCATTTTTAATTTCATCCCTTTAGGTATATTTAACAAATCCGAGTTATTATTCCTGTATTTCCATTATTCATATTTTGAGCCACTCTGTAGATATGTGACGAAAAGTATAAAAAAATTAAGAATATACTTAAAAACACTTTTTTTTTCAACTAAATAAAATTAATATTGGTTTCTTTTTTCTATTTGACGAGAAGTTATAGCAAAAAAACTTCTCTATATTCCAGTGGCGCGGATTTAAATAATTATACCTCTAAAACGAAACTGATGACCCCAAATTTCTTGGAGACAAGTATTCGGATGGCTTGAGCCCTAACATATCATACATTCACCTCATTTAACGCATCCCGATAAACACACTATTCCGTAGACAATTAGTAAACATGTCATGCATTGAATTAATTTTTTTTTAAATACCCTGTAAGCTTATCACATAACCAATTATGCAAACATCACTCTAGAATAGTTAAAACGACTCACATGAAAGCAAGTGAAGTTAATTTTGACTATGCATTTTTAGTTTCTTTTCTTTATATTTAATAAATCTCAGGTATTTTTCCTGTATTTTTTTAAATTATTTTGAGCCACTCTGTAGGTATGTGACGCAAACTATATGTCAAAAATTGATAAAGTTCCTAAAAGGACTCTTTTGTCAATAAAATAATATCAGTTTTTTCTTTTTATTTGGTGATGAGTTATTACAAAAAAACTCAAAAGGTCATATTTTTCCATATTTCAGTGGCGCGCATTTAAATAAGTATAGCTTGAAAACGAATCCTATGACCCCCCCCCCCAATTTTTTTTGGTAAAAATATCAGGAAGGTTTGGCCTTCAACATATCTCAAATTCAGCTCATCTGACGCATCCCGGTAAACAATGTATTTTTAGTGACCCTTTCTCTTTTTTCCTTAGATTTATGGGGAATTCAAGAATAGCTACACTGATAGTTATAACTCATCTTCTTGGGAATAAAAAAACTATCGTTTGTCTACAAGTTATTTTTATCTCAATTTATCTTTTATAAGATCGATGATTCCCGGAAAAGGCGATTTTGTAATTTATTCAAGACAAGACTTTTAAAAGGAAAATAAGAAAAATCTATACTGGGTAACAAATAGCCACAAGGGTACAATCTATTTTTAAGTTGTCCTTTTTCCGACGTGTATGAATGACAGTCCAGTGCCACATGTTGCGCTACTTTTATAAAAGTTTTATTTGCTTGTTTTACTTTCCTAACTCGCAATGCAATGGATAGGGAAAGTTGTTTTCATCGAAACAAATGATATTACGTCTAAAATACGTGTTTTGTTAAGCACACACTATTAGTTGGGTAGAAGTTGTGGTGATTTTGATATAAATTGGTACGATTCATAAAGTTATCAAAACATTTACAAAAATCATTTTTTTTTTCCGGCAACGTAAATATATGTATGCGGCATCGCGATGCTTTAAAACGTGACTATTTTAGCCCGGACAGTTTTAATTTTTGACTTTTAGGCAGGCAATTAGTATCCCTTTCTAACAAAATATCACACTTTGGAAGCGTAGTTAAGTTCCTTTAAATGAAAATTGTTAAATTTAGATTTTATCAAAATTTACATTTTTTCTGATGCGGTTAAGAGGTAAGGGTGATTTTGGGTTCTCTTGCAAACTAGGGTTCCTTTTGAGTCTGTCTATATGAATGTGTTATTGTAAAGTCAGTTTTTTTTAATAAAATCCAGGGATTTTGCTCATAACGAAAACATTTTTTTATTAAACCCTATTTTCAATTGTTTTGTTTTTAAGTTTTTATTATTATGTTTTAGAATTTAAAGTAAATTTAAAAAAATATATTGCAGTTTCAAAAAAAAATAGTGCAGTTAAAAAAAATAGTAGGTTACTTCAATCTTAAGCCTTAGAGCGTTGCGACTATCTATAATGCGACGCCGAGCAAAGCACTAAGTTTTCCTAACTTTGTATGGATTCCTGAAACAGCAAGCCAAGTTATATCAAAATCACTCAAAAATTGAATATTTCAAAATTGACTGCCCGACTATATGGGTGTAACGTCATAAGTGTTTAAAATAGTGAATATTGGTAATTGAATATGTCACCAAGCGCGAATCTGGGGGTCGATTTTGACCACAACTTGTTAAATCTCTCATTTGAGATTTAACAGCGGTACAATCTCTAGTAGTCAGCTTGGCCATGGAAATTTTTTAACTAGAATTGTGGCTAAAATACAGACTTTTATTTACCATTTTATATGTTTTTACATACCGTTATGGATTTTCCTATATAATTTGGCCCCACAAGTTCCCTTTTATCACTATTTTCCGAATTTTTCCGTGATTGTATTTCATTGTTTTTAGTTTAGTCACTTTTCTGATTTAACAAACAAAGGGTACGATTTATTATTTTTTAATTATAAATTTACCTATACTTTATTATTATTAAATTAATAGCAAATTCACGCAATTCTTTCCTATTTTTTTTATTTGTTTGATTATAACTTTTTTCAAACTTTTCCAACTAGGTGGTTAGTATACAATTCAACTTATTTTTTATTAAAAAAATACATAAAATGGCAAATCCGACATGGCGGATTTTCCCATTTATGAACCGATTTGCATCAAACTCGGAACTTTGAGATCTTTCGCTGATTATTATTTTTGACTTAAATTTATAAAAATCAAAATGGCGAACTTTCCCATTTATGAACCAATATGCAACAAACTCGGATCTTTGGGGTGTTTAAGGTCGCTGATTATTATTTTTAACTTAAATTTATAAAAATCAAAATAGCGGATCTAAAATGGCGGACTTTCCCATTTATAAACCAATATCCATCAAATTCGAAACTTTGGAGTGTTCCAGGTCGCTGATTATGATTTCTAACTTAAACTTAAAAAAAATCAAAATAGCGGATCCAAAATGGCGAACTTTCCCATTTATGAACCAATATGCATCAAACTCGAAACTTTGCGGTGTTTAAGGTCGCTGATTATTATTTTTAACTTAAATTTATAAAAATCAAAATAGCGGATCCAAAATAGCGGACGTTTACATTTATGAACCAATATCCATCAAATTCGAAACTTTGGAGTGTTCCAGGTCGCTGATTATGATTTCTAACTTAAACTTTAAAAAAATCAAAATGGCGGATCCAAAATGGCGGACTTTCCCATTTATGAACCAATATGCAGCAAACTCAGAACTTAGAGTGTTTTTTTAAAGTTCAAATTAGGAATCATAATCAGCGACCTGGAACACTCCAAAGTTTCGAATTTGATGGATATTGGTTCATAAATGGGAAAGTTCGCCATTTTGGATCCGCTATTTTGATTTTTATAAATTTAAGTTAAAAATAATAATTAGCGACCTTAAATACCCCAAAGTTCCGAGTTTGATGCATATTGGTTCATAAATGGGAAAGTCCGCCATTTTCGATCCGCCATTTTGATTTTTTTTAAGTTTAAATTAGGAATCATAATCAGCGACCTGGAACACTCCAAAGTTTCGAATTTGATGGATATTGGTTAATAAATGGAAAAGTCCGCCATTTTGGATCCGCTATTTTGATTTTTATAAATTTAAGTTAAAAATAATAATCAACGACCTTAAACACCCCAAAGTTCCGAGTTTGATGCATATTGGTTCAAAAATGGGAAAATGCACCATTTCGGATTCGCCATTTTATGTATTTTTTTTAATAAAAGAAAATTGAATTGTATACTAACCATGAATACACGATCAATGAATACATGTGTAAACATTAATACTAACCACCTAGTTGGAAAAGTTTGAAAAAATTTATAATCAAACAAATAAAAAAATAAATATATAATTAATATTAATTTAATAATAATAAAGTATAGGTAAATTTATAATTAAAAAATAATAAATCCTACCCTGTGTTTGTCAAATCAGAAAAGTGACAGTTCTAAAGTAAAAACAATGAAATACAATCACGGAAAATCGCGAAAAATTCGGAAAATAGTGATAAAAGGAAACTTGTGGGGCCAAATTATATAGGAAAATACATAAAGGTATGTAAAAACATAGAAAATGGTAAATAAAAGTCTGTATTTTAGCCACAATTCAAGTTTTAAAATTTCCATGGCCAAGCTGACTACTAGAGATTGTACTAGAGATTGTACCTATGTTAAATCTCCAATATGAGATTTAACAAGTTGTGGTCAAAATCGACCCCCTGGGCTAAAATCCGGAGGGGGGGGGGGGGGTAATGATTGACGGAAATACTATTTATGTACTTTTTTTTTCTAGGGAGGGGTAATCATCACGTTACCCCCTTTCAAATCCGCGCTTGTATGTCACAAAATTTTCCAAACGCAGAAATGTCAATAGTGTTTAAAATATTGAGTATTGGTAATTGAATAGATAGTTTTTGGTCGTGCCAAATTTAGGCCCGATAACTTCACCGACAACGACAACTTTAACAATATTTGACAGTTCGAAATAGCATTTTTGGTACCGGTTTTAGTCGACGCCGACGGTGCAGTTATCTGTCGTTTGGGGTGCAAGACTATTAAAATCGTAATATTCATTAGGGGAAGATGGGGGAGTTTTTGTCTAAAGGAAAACTTTATTTGCAGTTTTAATACTTTGTGGTTTTTCTTATTATAAACACCTTTAGAATGGAAATGTTTCGTATTACTCCTTCGTTTTGACTAACGTGGGGTAACAGGAAACATTGTAATAAGAAATATAATCTGTTTTGTTGCACTTTGATTTGAGTAATGTTACCCTAAAATTTTACTAAAGTGCCTTATGCAAAGCAGTAAAAATGGAAAGTTGCAGAAATATTAAATGGCATCTAACGCAAATAGTCCACAGTACATCGGTGTATTTTTTAATTGATGACTAACAGTCTGAATTCTCGTACATAGCTTTATTAGGCCAAGACGCCTATTCTAACAGAATGCGCAGGTGCAGAAATTTTGGAGCTTCGGACTAACTAAACCATATGCATTTGGGGAACAATGTTGCCATTTACTTTAAAAAACATACATTTTATAGACATGAGAAAAAACAAACAGCTATTAACTCTCAAATTATCTCAAAATTATAAATTACTGAGCATATTTTTTTATTTTTTAATAGGTAGCTGAATTTACCGAGTGCTGCCAAGACCAATCTTACTCGTCTCTTCATTTCAGTTGTTTTGGTTTTCTTTTTTTAGTTTATTAATTTGTCCCAGCCTAGGTATATATTCCTGTGCTTGTTCTATTTTCTCTTGGTTTATTCTGATTGTGATATCTACATCTGTGTTTGTTATGATTTTAGTTTTAGTGTAGTTCATACTCAGACCTATATTTTTAGCTGCTGTATCCCGTTATTCCAGCATTTTTATCAGTTCTTCTTTCTTATCTGTTATTAAGGCTTTATATTAGATGGTTCAAGTATTGTCCGTTTACTTTGATACCTATTTCTTCCCAATCTAATTTTTTGAAAATATCTTGTAGGGCCTGGTTAAATAGTTTAGGGGATATTGTGTCACCCTGTCAGACACCCCTTCTTATGCGGATTGGCATGATTCCTTCGTGGATTTTGATTGATGTTGTTGCTTCGCTATATTGACTATTAAATCTGTGTATTCGGCTATTAATTAAAGATGCTTTTACTGCCCAGTGCCCAATGCTATCGAAAGCTTTTTAAGTCTATAAACGCAATATAAAGTGAAATGTATTCGTTGGCGCGTTCTATTGAAGAATTAGTATCCAATTTTTTTTTGAATGTGTAAAAGTTAATGGCAATATTGTTCTACAAATCATATGCTTGGTTTAGTCAGTCCGATGCACGAAGCATGTCTACGCCTGCACACTCTGCTAGGAATCACTTTCAAGTATTTTTGCGGGGAAAAAGTTAGGCGTCTCGGCCAAATAATATATGTACGAAAATTTTGCCTGTTAGTAATCACTTAAAAAATAGACCGGTCTGCTGTGGACTATTTAAGTTAGATGCCATTTAATATTTTTGCAACTTACCATTTCTAAAGCTTAACATAGGTCACTTTTAGGCAACTTCACTAAGTACTCAAATCAATATACAATAAAAAATGATATATTTTTTATTGCCCCATTGCGATGTTTTTCATTATCCCACGATAATCAAAACGAAAGGGTAATAAGAAACATTTCCATTCTGAACTACTTGCTTATGACAGGGAAAATTTAAAACAATACATAGAAAGTCTTACATTTGACAGAAAACTTATGTATTAAAACTGAAAATAAAGTGTTTCCTTCAGACAAAAAAAAATATTATTTGAAATGGTTTGCTTGTAAAAAACAAAAGTGCTAAAACTTTATTAATATTGTAGTAGAAAATTTGAAAGGTTTTTTCAGATATCTCAAATGACAAAAGACATACTGCAAGAGTAGCAAAAAATATTTCCCATTACTTATTACCCTATTATCCCCTATGTGAAAGAAATGGGTTCCGCCAGAGATTACTTAATGTTCTTCCATCTGTCCCTGGTGCCGCTCAACAAACAGTATATAGGGACCGTGTGCTCAACACTGTTGTGACCTGTGCAGCCTGCGCCACCAAATGGCGCGGAATTTAATAGAAGCTCGCCAAAACACGCATTTTTTTTGATTTTTGAGGCACGTTCTACGTATGTCAAAAATCAAATGTTTACCGTCCGTGAGTTTGCGACGGTTCACGGAAGCCGCTAACTACATGTGACGTTCAAATGTCAACAGTGTCAAGTTGCGTTAGTCGTCGGCCGTTTTTGGCATGACCAAAAACTATCTAATATGTCACCAAGCGCGAATCTGGGCTAAAATCTAGGGGGGGGGGAGTAATGGTCGACGGAAACAGTAATTATGTAAAATCTGGGGGGGGGGCTAATCACAACGTTACCCCCTCTCAAATCCGCGCTTGTATGTCACAAAATACAAACCTCAAAATCTGCCAAACGCAGAAATGTCATGTTAGTCTTTTTTCTGAAGGCTATTCTGCCGCCCTTATGCTTAACAAGAAAGCCGCATGTAAAAATTTTACGTTTTGAGAAAAACGGGTTTCATTTTCTTATAATTTTGAATTAAAAATGTTTTTTTTTACTTTTTTTGCAACATAAAACTATAAAACTTTAAACCCGTTTTTCTCAAAACGTAAAATTCCTACATGCGGCTTTCATTTTAGGCTCTGTATTGGGATCGCCAAAAATGTTTTTTTTTTCATTTTCACTCCAACTAAGAAATGAATTAATTAATATAATAGTATAATTAGAGAAAGTCAAACTTAAGACGTCAGGCCAAAAAACCTTTTTAAATTAAAAAACTCTGGAACATAACCAGAAATAGGGTCTGTAGTCTATTTTTAGCTTGTCCTTTGTTTTATTTTATACTGAATGGAAACTGTCCAGAGTTTGGGTTGCTTATTCAGCAAATAAGTTCGCACGTTTTGAGAGCCTCTCAGATATAGTCTAGAATCCACCCCCGCCCGGGTCAGTCCCCCCTCTCTTAACAGATTTGCTGTAGAGTTCAGAGTACAAACATGAGGCAGGTTAAATTACACAGAATTCTTATCTTCTAGCTCACACGTAGAGCTATGGTGATCGAGAGAAATTTAGAAAAAAAGCTCCGATTTCAATTTTTTTAATATATCTTTGCGTTTCCGATGATTTTGAAACTTTTTTGTCGCGCCGCCTGTCTGTCTATATGTCTTTCTGTCTGTCTCTTTGTCTGCCTGTATGTCTCTCTGGCTGTAACGACCAATGCGTATAACTCAAAAACTGCTAGCCCGATTTTTATGAAATTCGGTACCTATGTTGGATTTTGGCTCTAGATGGTCCCATTTAAAAATGAATAAAATCCAACGGGCATAAGTAGAAAACAAACCGTGGGGGAAGATTAAAAAAATGAGAGTTCTGGTACAAATATTACTTGTGTGGTACTATATTAAAGGTACCTGTGCATGAAGATAAAAAAACACAAAACTATAGTGAAACCAACAGAAACAACTACTCCGAGGGAAAATACCCCTACGGGCATTGAATTATACTGATGGCTTACGTACAAGGATACCAATGATCCCCGTCTGGAACACGTCCTGACAATCAGGAACAAGTGATCCATGCCAATCCAAGACTGGACCGGTTTTGACCTTTTGGGCCATCCCCAGGTGAATGTAGGCGATAGCTCCGTGTAGAGCATAAGTTTGAGCATAAACTTACACGGAGCTATCGCCTACATTCAGGAGCTATCGCCTACATTCACCTGAGGATGGCCCAAAAGGTCCAAACCGGTCCGGTCGTGGATTGGCATGGATCACTTGTACATTATAGTTGTTTTGATCAGTAGTGGTAATCGTGTGAGCTTAGGTGCCCATAAATTGGCAGAGTATTTTTAAAGGTAACAAAGGCTTATAAACGAAAAGTGAAATTAAAAAAAGAAAAATAAGAAAAAAGTTTTCTGTCTTCGGCCAGGACTCGCACACGTAATCTCTTGCTCTGTACGCAAACGCTCTCTACATTAAGCCACTGCGGTGTCTCAATACAACAACGAGAAACTCTCAGGGTATTAACTCGACGGAGCCATCCAACTGATCTCTATATTTCTTCCTTCCCACTGTCAAAGGTATGAAAACTCAAATTAGACATAACGTATCAACGTCTGAAAACATGAGATCACCTTTTCGTGTGTTAAAATTTCTGATCGCAATAGGCGATTGCCAATATAATTCTCATATGGTAACTATCGAGGCAAATATCCTCGAAACGATTCGATAGATTTTTGAAATTTTGACATGGTTGTAAAGACATTTAAGCACAAAAGTTCAAAACAAGGTATCACTTGACCCACTTTCCCTATTCAAAATACAGGGGTAAAGTTTACCCCTAGAAGGAGGTGCCTGCTACAAAAATTTCAAGATAAACAAAAAGTGTCTTCTAGCAAAGAATAACGTACGTCTATGTACGTCAGTAGCGCACGCTAGATTTTGTTTTGAAGGGGGGCGCGAGACCCCAGGATGTCGTACTTTATCACAAAATATGTGGAAAATATCTAAAAAATCCGTAGGTAGTCACTTGAAGTGTGATAATAGGCTAGCTAGGAAGGTGTCACATCCTTAATGGATCCATTCCAACAAAAATACTCTGCCAATTTATGGGCACTTAAGCTCACACTAGATACTATATTTATGGTGTACGTGTGAGCTAATATAACTATAAACTGAAATATATTTTATTCAACTCTAGACTCAATTACCTGTCGTTTGATACTACACAAGCCATGTTATTACTTATACTCAAATTTGTGAAATCTACCCCCACTTAAAAAAAAAACTAAAATGTATTTTGTTTAACTCCAGACTCAATTACCTTTCGTTTGATATCACACACGCCATATTTTTACATAACTTCTAATTTTTAAAATTTACCCCCACCATTTTTTTGTTAAATAAACTAAAATGTATTTTGTTTAACTCCAGACTCAATTACCTTTCGTTTGATATCACACACGCCATATTTTTACAAAAACTTAATTTTTGAAATCTACCCCCACCCTTTTATTTGGCTTGTGTTTGGTGGATTTTGCTCATTTTTAAATGGGACCATCTCGAGCCAAAACCCAGCTTAGGTACCAAATTTCATTACAATCGGGCTAGCGGTTTTTGAGTTATGCGCGTTGGTCGTTACAGACAGACAGACAGACAGACAGACAGACAGACAGACAGACAGACAGACAGACAGACAGACAGACAGACAGACAGACAGACAGACAGACAGACAGACAGACAGACAGACAGACAGACAGACAGACAGACAGACAGACAGACAGACAGACAGACAGACAGACAGACAGACAGACAGACAGACAGACAGACAGACAGACAGACAGACAGACAGACAGACAGACAGACAGACAGACAGACAGACAGACAGACAGACAGACAGACAGACAGACAGACAGACAGACAGACAGACAGACAGACAGACAGACAGACAGACAGACAGACAGACAGACAGACAGACAGACAGACAGACAGACAGACAGACAGACAGACAGACAGACAGACAGACAGACAGACAGACAGACAGACAGACAGACAGACAGACAGACAGACAGACAGACAGACAGACAGACAGACAGACAGACAGACAGACAGACAGACAGACAGACAGACAGACAGACAGACAGACAGACAGACAGACAGACAGACAGACAGACAGACAGACAGACAGACAGACAGACAGACAGACAGACAGACAGACAGACAGACAGACAGACAGACAGACAGACAGACAGACAGACAGACAGACAGACAGACAGACAGACAGACAGACAACAAAAAAGTTTTAAAATCATCTGAAACGCAAAGATATATAAAAATTTTTGAAATCGGAGCAACTTTTTTTTTCTCGAAAAAATTAGGATCACTATAGCTCACACTACTATAGTATAGTATATGTGTAAGCTAAAATTCTCTCTCCCTCAAAAAAAAAATTAGACGTGGCTTTAACAAAAATGAAGGGCAAGTGCAAAATTTTTAGTTGAATGTGACACAGCTTACAGAAAGGTTGGCCACCTACCTACATACCTACACCCTGGATAGTACTGTCCGACCAGAATAAAATGAGGCGCAAAGAGATGGCTCTCCCTCTGTTTACAACACTTTTGTCTTACTGGGTGGTCCTTATTTTTAGAAAAATTTACCATGAACAAAATGTTAACATTACAAGAAAAAACGGTACTCGTCTGGTACGTGTAACCAAATTGACTCCAGCCCGTTCATAATTCACACCCTTTTAATGGGTTTCTATTGTTACCGCTGGCTCAACTCGAATTCAGCCCGTTAACAATTCACACCCTTTTATTGGGCATCTATTGTTATCGCTGGGCTCAAACAGGATGACTACGCACGTTTCATACACATTCTAAAATTCAAAAAAAAAAACAGTGGCGTAGAATTTACTCTTTTTTAATTTTTTAATAAAACAGTATAGAGTTCTAATTTTGAAGATATAACGAATTGTTTAATCGTGGATTTTTGCAATTTTTAGAAAGTCAATTGGTATTCTTTTAGGTTTCTAGATTCGTACGCACCTACCTAATGAAATAGGTAGGTACCTATATAATATGTATAATAAGTATAAAAGTTTTTAAAAAATATTTATTTTTAAGAAAAATAAGGTATGGAGTTTTCCAGCAAAAAAAGGCTTAGGAGGAGTCAAATATAAAATTAATACCTAATAATGATGAATTAAAAAATTAAAGCACGCCACTGGACAGATAAAGATAGCGCTAATTAAACCCATCGCTTTTGCGCTTCATTTTATTCTGGCCGGACAAAACGGGGTGGGTCAGGTTTTTCAGAATTAAGTAAATTCCATATCAGTATATTGAGTACAAACAAGGCTAAAATTTTACTGTATTCACGGAAAATTTTGAAAAAAGTATCCTGTTATATTTTTTGTCAACACTTTAAAAAGTTCGTTAAACTGAAGTTTATGTGTATGGAATTGTTAAAATAAAAAAAACCGTGTAAAAAATTTAATGAGTTTTTTCTACCCATAAGAATCTAAAGCATGAGATTTGACTAGACAGGCTCCTGCAACCGTGTAAAACTTTGAGACAAAAATAATTTTTGAAACAAGTTACGTGATATGACTCCGTTCGGATAACTTTTCATGTTTATTTTTCGGTTATTACCAATGTGCCACCAAAAAGCTCTAATATATAGTTTTTTGTAAATATCCAAGAAACTACAGCTCTTACGAAGTTTTTGGTTATAACACAAATTATTGAGCAAAATGTATTCTACTATATTCCGAAAACCGCATATTGAATGTATATAAAGTTGGCAGAACAACTTCATTAATATTAATTATCCGTAAATTAGTTGTGAAAACAAAAAATTTTCCGTGTCCGTTTTTAAAAAAATATATGGTGTTTTGCTAACTTTTTATAAAGTTACCAGAACAATAGAAATATATGATTTACAATGGATAATGGCAAATTATGAGCATATAATTTGATTCAATTTCCTAAGTTGTTCTGCTAACTTTATATACATGCATATTGACATAATGCTCCGTTAAAAAAGTTGGATTTTAAAAAAATTTTATTTGCCAACATTTTATGAAAATCGGTTCAGCTGTTGAGGAGCTATCGTGTTACGGAAAAAAATAATATATACACACAAACAGACATCACGACGATATTGCTAAGATAGGTCAAAATACACCCAAATAACATATTTTCGGCGTTATCTCACAAAAAATTTTTCGCCGAAACTAATACCTTCTCTAGTCATTGCTACGCGGGCTAGGAAGGTAAAAAATTGAATAACCTTTCGCCAGAACATTTTGTTTTATCTTTTAGATTTTTTATTAAAACTTTCTTAAAAAAAGGTTGAAAAAATTTGTGTTCACTAAAAATGTTTTCTTTTTTGATTAAAAAAAATCCGCATTAAGTTAACGCTAATATCTTTATTTACTGTGATTTAAATTTAAAGGTGTCTGGAAATAAGTAATAAAAAAATATTTTGGAATTGTTTGAAATGTTATCTATAGTCTGTGGATTTACTGACAAATGTCATAAAAATATTTCACTTCCAGTTACCAGTTTAAAATGCACCACGTTTATTCACATATTTAGACACAAAAAACGTCGGGAGGCACTTGATTATCGAGAAATATCTCCAGTACGAGTAGCAAGAATGGATGTAATATACGGTTGGAAAGCTTTTAAAAAATTCTAAAAATCATGTTGTTACATCTTTGTTTTCAGACAGGTACCCGCCCCAGTGAATGAACGTTAATTATAGTTAGACAAATCAAATCGTTAGAATGCTTTTGAAAAATGCTACAAACATTATCCGAACCACTTTTTTCCTGAACATGTTTACCCACTCCTGATGACGTTATCAATGTACAAATCGTATGTTTTAAGGAAAATACAAAAACGTCGGGATACACTGGATTATCATACATGGACGTTGTAATATACCGGTGGAAAGCTCTTAAAAAATTCTAATAATCATGTTGTTACATTTTTGTTCTCAGACAAGTCCCGTCCCAGTGAATTGACGGTTAATGTATTTGTATGCACTGCGACCACAAATGGATCTATTGTGCCCACGTACCTACATACTGAGTTTGACTAAAGTGGCATATTTTTTTTTTCCACCCAGTACATGAAAAACTCTGCAGATTACAACAATAAATGATTTAGGCTTAACACTTTGGCTCAAAGATATACCACTCTGCATTATTAGCCAATGTATTTAGAAAAATCAAATCGTTGGGAAGCTTTAAAAAAATGCTACAAACATTGTCCGAACCACGTTTTTCTTGAACATGTTCCCCCACTCCTGATGACGTGATCAATGTACAAATGGTATGTTTTTCAAGAAAAATAGAAAATAAGCTCCAATAACGATGTACTATATTCTAAATGCATACCGTCTTTACCCCGATAATGTCATCAGGATGCAGGGACCTGTCTAAAAAAAGTTCTAACAATATTTTGAGACTAGAGTGAGGGAAAGTAACTGATTGAATGTCTCCCAGGTTCTGGTAAATATCATATACATACACATAAGATATATATCAAATATATAAACCACAATTTTTGACAAAATATAAATTTTTAAAAATTTATTTCCAAAATTACTCTATTTTTCAAAAATGCTTGTCAGAGCACATTTTATTTGCTTGTGGTTAACTTTAAATCTCACAGCTATAAAAAATAGCAAATAAATTTTTATTTCGGGTTCTGCTAGCTCTTTGTCCAACTCCCCCCCCCCCCCCCCCTTGGTATCTTGGAGCTGCTACTGCTCGTCACACATAAAATGTGTGGCAAAAATAGGAGATTTTTTGTATCGCTGTGCAAGAAATGGTTATAGAACAAAATCGTCAGAAGAAACTGATGTATTTTTTTATGTTGTTGTGGTTCGCTCAAAGATTCTAGAATGTTGGTTATATTTTGACATTTCCCTAATTCTCCATATTTCCATAATCCGATTTTGCTCAATTTAAAGTTGCCCGGTGCTGCTAGCTTTCGCCATGACGTTAAACCTAACTTTTTAATCTAATATAATAAAAAAAAAGTCTTAAGGAATGTATTGCTATATAAAAACAAAAATAAATAACAAGCACGTGTTGAAAAAGGACACTAAACTGACCTTCTAATAAAAGGCCAACAAAAATATTAGGTTCAATTTTACAATTGTTTTTTTGACGTTTATCTCCTTCAATTTTTCCGTAATAGTGGAGTGGCGCTCTTACTCTAATTTAAAGCAAACACCTGGCCACTTAAAATTAAGTGATCCATCACCAATCAATCTAGGGTATAGTTTAAAAAAATCTGCCACAACTATCCCACGAAATACCATAGGCCACTCCACTATTAGGAAAAAAATTGAAAGAGAAAATTTGCAAAATTGAATAAGAAAATGTTAATTTTTTGGGTAAAACTTAGTAACTTTTTTTTAATATTAAAAAAATATATATAAAGCTAATTTATTTAAAGTTTTAATTGGTGTTCTATTGCAGACAAAACAGGTTTTTTTCAGTTTTTCTGTAAAACTAATTTAACAAAATCTATAAGCTAAGGTTTGTGAAACAACATCAAAAAACCACGAAACACGATTTTTGACTCAACTTGACTCAACTATAAGCGAATTTAAATTGCTAAACTTTAAAAGACAAAAAGCCTTCATTAAGGAACAGTCCTGTTATTTCTAAAACTTCCAAAAAAGCTTTTTTTTAATCTTTTTTAGCTTGCCCGAACTCTGCTTCGCGTAGTTGTTGCAACAGGCGTGCGTGTGCATATACAGCTGGAATAAAACAGTAGATAAATAACTTTTAAAGATTTTATTGCTTCTCGAAGTATTATCCACGAAAATTAATGCAATTTGTATGCGATTAAACCAGTTGTCAAAGCTGTAATTCCACACGTTTGTTGGTACTGTCAAAATTGCATTCTTGAAGGCGTCGACTGCTTCCTGCGACTCATGTCTTTGACCACGCAGTCCATTCTTGATTTACAGAAAAGTATAGAAATCGTCGGGACTGTATGGAGGATGGTCCAACAGTTCGACGTTTTGTTGGGTTAAAATTCAATGGTTTTTTGTGCTTTGTGCGAACTTGCCTTGGTGGAGGATAATTCGTCGTTCGGGATTCGTTTTTCGAAGCTCAGCGATGACTTTCGGCAAACAAATGAGGAATTGTTGCTACATGACCTGCTTTTGAGACAAATGTCGCGACTATCTTTTTGGATACACTTCGAGAATGGATGACTTTTGTTGGCTTTTCTTTATCTTGGAACACCCAAATAGAAGACTGACGTTTATTTTCGGGTTCATATGAGTAAATCCACGGTTCATCACCACAATGACAATGCTGAACACGTTTTTTGAGTTTCCTGCCTCAAAACGGTCTAGAGTTTTCTGACACCAACTGACCCTATCTTCTTTTTGTTCTTCGGTTAACAGATGCGGTATCCAGCAGGAGACTAATTTTCTTACCCCTAATTCAATGAAGCCTCAATTTCGCGATATGTCACATGTCGATCTTCCGCGATAAGCATGCGCACAGCGATCGTCGCTAAGGCTAATACGTCCACGCTTGAATTCTCCATACCAACGAGAAAATGTCGACTAATGTGGTGCTTTATTATCGAAAACTGAAATCAACTCGGCAAAGCATTCTTGTTGAGATAATTTCCTTCGAAAGATTTTCAAAAATTATAGCCCAAAAATATTCTCGCTTTAATTCCATTTTTCGACTGATTTGTTAACTTAAAGAATTCACTGTAGCTATAAAACTATATGTATCGCACGGACGTTTTGAATTTAGTCTAGGTAAAGATTGAGGTTAAGTTTTAGTAACGACATTCTATCAGTGTCGTCCTCTATGTTCTTATATGCAGAATATAAAAGACAGCCCCCGTATAGCTATTTAATTTTATTGTAGCTAAAATAAATTTAAATTAAAAAAATATACACCAAAAAACGAAAACAAAGTTTTTACTTACAGGAAGGGATAGTTTGGCGACTTAAACCTATCTGAAGACATTTTTTTTTACTTCACAATCATTCTAAAGTTAATATTAGGTATCATTTTTAATTTCCCGCTTGTTAACAAACCAAAACACTTCTTCACTTTAGTTCATCTTTCACGGTTTTGAATTTAGTATATTTTCTATCAAAATCGATTTAGATATTAAAAAATAAATAGACTAATTTAAAAAATAAATTAAAATCATTACCAGGTAGTTCAAATTAAGACTAGTTACTGATAGAGACGGTTAAAACATAATTATTAGATTTTTTTGGCAAGCACTTTTTTGTTCTAGCCAATCTTTAAAAATAACAACAATTGCAAGCATTTTAAACGGGGGTCGACTGCTGGAAAGGTACTTAACTAATATTTATTATTATTTTATTTTATTTAAATATAATACAGGGTGTTCTTTCAAACATGTGGCAAAACCGCTTTTATATCATTTAAGACTTAAATCTAAAGGAATAATACCAATAGTGGGGATTAACAGTGAAAGTGAACAATACTTATCTATTGGAAACGAATCCAGTAGTTAGAACTAGACAATGGACAAGTAATATCTCCATGCAATGAGTATGTATACTTGGGTGTCACATTTGATAAGACAGGAACAGACTGTAAAGAACTGGAAAAAAGAATAGTAAAAGCAAAAAAGGTTATTGAATGTCTTAACGGTATTTTATGGAGCAGAGAGATAAAAAAGAATGTAAAAGTTAACATATATGAAACAATGGTGAATAGCACGCTGTCGTATGGAATAGAGACTTCAGTCGCGTAACAGAAAACTACAAAACAAAAATGGAAAAAGTCGAAATGGATGCAATAACAAGATCAATGAGAATATCTAGAACAGATCACATAAGAAATGAGACCATAAAAGAAAGAATGGGAATCAAGGGAAGCATAACGGATGACATCACTAAAAGGCAACTGATATGGTACGGCCATGTACAACGGATGAACGACGAAAGATTACCAAAGCAGGTCCTAGAATGGCAACCAATAGGGCGCAGAAAAAGAGGGTGTCCTAAACTAGAATGGCAACAGTCAATCCAAAAATTAATGAGTCAAAAAAATCTGCCAGAAGATGATTGTCAGGGTCGAAGGAGGTGGAGAATAGGCGTCGGACAACATAGAAAAACGTTCTAAACCGACTAGATAAATAAAAAAATCTATTAGCAAGCAACATCATAATATTTTTAATGACTTGTTTTGTTTTTTAACATTTCCTGTAAATTTTTTGAATTCTTTTACCTATTATAGCACTAGTGATGTAATAAGCTTATTATGTAACTGATTTTTATTAATTAATTACATATCATTGTTTTTTTTTGTTCAGTCAGTGACCTTACACAAAAAATAACACTGACACTGAAAAAAGAAAATCAAAATAACATGTGTCTAATTATTTAATAAACATGAGTTACGTAATGAGATTATTACATCACTAGTGCGATAATACAACTTTTACTAAGGTAAGTCAAACAGGCCAAAATGGGTCACCTACACTGAAAAAATCCATCATACTTCTACTATATCGGTTTAGAACGTTTTTTTGTCCCACGCCTATTTTCCACCTTTTCTCTCAGGTTTTTTTGACTGACTGATCTTTGGGTTGACTGTTGCCATTTTAGTTTAGGACGACCTCTTTTTCTGCGCCATATTGGTTGCCATTCTAGGACCTTCTTTGGTAATCTTTCGTCGTTCATCCGTTGTACATGGCCGTACCATATCAGTTGTCTTTTAGTGATGTCATCCGTTATGCTTCTCTGGATTTCCATTCTTTCTTTTATAATCTCATTTCTTATTGCATCCATTTCGACACTTTCACCATTGTTTCATATATGTTAAATTTTACATTCTTTTTTATCTCTCTGCTTCATAAAATACTGTTAAGACATCCAATAACCTTTTTTACTTTTACTATTCTTTTTTCCCGTTCTTTACATATGTTCCTCTCTTATCGAATGTGACACCCAAGCATATATACTCATTGCATGGAGATATTGTTTGTCCATTGTCTAGTTCTAGGTCACTTGATTCGTTTCCAATACAGAAGTACTGGGTCTTGTCCACGTTCACTGTTAACCCCCACTTTTAGTATTCTTCTGTTAACTTTCTCATCATATACTCCATGTCTTCTTTATTATTAGATACAATTACTTGGTCTTCAGCAAACTGTAGTGTGTATATGGTAAATTGGTCGTTAAGTTGTATTCCCATGCCATGTACTTTACGTTTCGAGTTTTTAGAGCTATTGCGATATATATTTTAAAAAGAGTTGGAGAGATACAACATCTCTGTCTTAAGCCTTTCGTTACCAGCAATTCTTTGAAAGTCGATTTTAATTTACGATTTTGACCCTTTGTATAGTTCTTTTATCGCTTTTATGTATGTATGATTGATATTAGTTTACTCTAACACTGTCCATAATTTTTCTACTGGAACGGTATCATATGCTTTTTGTAGGTCCACAAAGGTAACATGAGTCTCTATATTTCTCACTAAATCCATCATGACAAAGCAAATACACGTGTATTTGACCTATGTTGAATTGACTCAGGTACCTGAATATTTAATTAAGCTAATCACGATTGACTTGAATGAACGATTTTCGCATATATTATATAAATACATCACATGTTTGGCCAATAAATATATATAAAATTTTCTGGTTTTGTTTTAGTTACAAAACTCCTTATTGTATTTCCCGATGAAAATACTGTTTTTAAATTATAGTGCTTGGCTATTCGTCTTATGTTTTCTAAAATCCCTTGAACATATGGAATGTTAATAATACCCAATGGAATATTATTTTGAGAATTTGCTATATTTGGTTTGTTTTTAATTTTAGAGATCGTTGAGTTTATTAATTTCTCGGAGTAACTATTCTCCTAATAAGTCCTTTTTAATGTTGTTAATTTCTGTGGTTAATTCTTCATTATTACTACAAATATTTACAGCTCTTGAATACAAACTTCTTATAACTCCTTGTTTTGTAGCAACATAATGATTAGACTTATTAGTAGAGGTACTGTCCCGTGTGTGTAGCTTTCCTATATATACAGTGGTTTGAATGTTTCTGTCTAATCGTTTGACAAGAACAGTCGTAGACTGTATGATCTGGGTATAAATGTCCTATTCTTTATCATGAATAAGTATAAGTTAAGGTGTCGGTGTACATAATGAGTAAGAACAAAATATGAATAATGCATGAGGCATTTGTTTGGGGTTGGATGGAGATTTTTTGGGGGATTTTTTTTATAATCCTATTTAAATATAGCAAATAGATTCTTTAAACATATGACAAGTGCCAGGAATTTGCTTTAAAAAAAGACGATTTTTGAAAAAGAATAGCGTACAGGGTTTTCCCGTATTTTTTTACACCACATCTAAATCGTTTATTTGAATAGATATCAAGATATGATGAATACAAAAGTTTCATAGTTTTTTACGTTTTAGAATCTTAGGCTGAGAATGTCAAAAAAAAATTCTAAATGTCAAAATTTGACCAGCCTATATATTATTTTAGATTTTTATAGATCTTTTCTTCCTGATTTCAAAAATATATATGTTGGGGTTATTAAGTTGATTAGTTTTGGAGACATATGCGTTTAAAAGTTTTAAAAACTTAAATTGAAACTTAAAACAAGAAAGCAACCATGAAGAAGACAATCGCATTGACACAAAAAATGATGCTGTTGCTTTTTATTAATATTTATCATCCGTGGTGATTCTGTGCAGTAATGTGTAAATACAAAAAACAACACAATTTTTTTAATATTTAATACTTCATCGGTAATTTTATATATAGCCTCCTTCATTATTAATACAATTTTGAATAATTTCTATAAATTTTCTGTGAATAGCTTGATAGAGAGAGTGCGCAGAATTTCCAGTGAGATCGACGAATGTCTGTTCTATTTTCTCTTGTAGAATTTGAAGTGCTTCCAGCCTGTTCAAATTCTAGAAGAGAAAATGGAACAGACATTCGTCGATCTCAATGGAAATTCTGCGCAGTCTAACTACCAAGCTATTCACAGAAAAATTATAAGAATTATTCAAAATTGTATTAATAATCAAGGAGAGTATTAGATATTTATTTTTTTCTCAATTTTTTTTTATTATTTTTTGTTTTTACTGGCTTGCGACGCCACTCATTACTGCGCAGAATTACCACGAATGGTAAATAATTCCTTACAAAACAGCATCACTGTTTGTGTCACTGCGATTGTTTTTTTCATGGCTGCCTTGATGTTTTAAAGAGTATCAACTTAAGTTTTCAAAACTTTTAAATGCATATATCTCCAAAACAAACTAATAAATGAAATAAACCCAACATATATTTTTGAAATCTCTAAAATAATATACCCTATATATTCAATTTAAAAAACCCATCGACCTGTGAAATTTTGACATTAAGATTTTTTTTGACATTCTGACCCTAAGATTCTTCGAACTTCGTAAAAAATTATGAAACTTTTGTATTTATCATATTTTGATATCTATTCAAATAATCGTTTTAGATATGGTGTAAAAATATACGGGAAAACCCTTTTTCTAACACTTTTGTATGTATTTTTAGCCAAAAAATACCATTTTTTGTTTTGCATAATTTTTGAAAAGAAAAAGCTTTTTAGGCCTGCTTCATAAAAGCGACAAAAGGTAATATAAAATTGTGTAAGAAAAATCGTGAAGACAGGATAATTGAGAATGAATTAAAGTTTTTAAATACACAATTACAAGTTTAGAAACAGGCAATATTTTTGGCTATTACTGCATCCACAGTTTCTGCAAATCAGTTTTTTTCCTCGAATAATGCTTAAATCAGATGCTGTATTTTTTTCTATTTTATGTATGTATTCATGAAATATTTGGAAAATATCTTTAAAAATCTTAGCCTGGGGGAGAGGTCCCTGCTTCTCCCCCTAAATACGCCACTGCTTAATTGGCCAGTCTGCTACTCACAAGTAGAGGTGTTGAAAGATTAACTATTCGTTACTCGAGTACTCGTTACTCGACAAATAACGGAGTAACGAATACCGATCCGAAAATTAAATGATTACGTTCGTTACTTGATTACTTTGATTCCTTCGATTATTTTAGTATTCTGTAATCACTAGAAAGTCGGTTATCCAAAATCAGGGAGTAACTATGATAATTTAAGTTACTAACTAAATATTTTTTGAGTTCTCGTCTAAGATTGTTATTTTTTTCTCTATTTTTATTTACTTTTAGATTTTAAGTATGTATTTCTTTCTATGTTTGTGTGTTTGTTCTAGAACAGTTCCTAAGTCATTCCTACCTTTATTTTTTTAATTTTAACCCGCATTTTAAAAATTTCAATTGAATATTTCCATAATACCAACAGCAAAAATATACCTACCTATAATGATCTTCGAATTAACGACAGTCCGAGAATTTTGCACTAATTGTATGAATGAATTGAATACAGTAATCAAAGTAACGATAGTAATGAATGTATGAAATGATTACTTAGTAGTCGAGTAACGATTAGTAACGAGTATTCAAAAGTAGCGAAAATAAACACCTCTACTCACAAGCTATGGTCACTATCCTGATCAGAATTGGGAAAATGTTGCTCTTTTCCTTGAGACGTTATTGTTAGATGACATTTGCTGTTAACTAAAGTTCAATCACAACACAAACAAATAAATATTTAACTTTTTGATCAAAAACTATGCTTTTCACCGACCGAATAATAGACTAAAAAAAATTCAGGATATTGCAAAAAACATTTAAAAAGAAAGCTTATGCAAAATTAAAGAAGTCGTATATTCCAGTCAAAATTTAATTTTTATTATTCTATTTTTGACAGGTATCTTAAATCGTATCATAAATTTTTATTATCTAAGAGTAACAGCCTTTAAATTTTTTGTCTAATGTTTTTTTTTCTGCTATCATTCGTAATTTTTTTCCAAAACGAAATTTTGTATGCGGGGATCAGATATAATGATTGATACATTATTTAATTATTATAAATAAATCCGCTTATTTCTTTAGAAAACGCACAAAGTGTTTCTGTGCGTTTGGCTTTGGTGAGTTTATTATTCGTCAACAAAGTATTGAATTATTATTTGTAGAAGAAAATTGGCGAGTATTTTGGGTATCTCTAAATTTCTCGTCTAAGGACAAAATAAAAAAAAATAATTTAAATTTTGACATTTAAAAACTGTAAGAAATTGATACAACAACACACTAATCTAATATCTACACAGAACAAAATACCTACATCAACGTAACAAGCATAGAAGACATTATTAACTCTATACCAAATACAAACACATTCTCGGAATGTATTTTTTAAATGAAATAAATATAGAAAATGCAATTAATAAAAACAAAGTTGCAAATTTGAAATTAAATAATAATAAAAATGAAACATTAAACAAACATTTAATAAAAGAAACATTTTCGGTCATAGGATATCTATCAACTTTTAAATCTAATAAGCACGTGCTTAAAAAACGGAGAAATTCCAGAAATACTCAAATACACCTAAAGTTAAAAACAGTAAAATATATGATGAATTGAGACTAATAAATTTTTTAAGGGACATGGGCGTAGTTAGGGTGGGGCAGTGCCTACTTCATAGAAAATCTAACTATTGAAATAAATTCAGAATTATAAAATGAAGTACATTGGCTAAACGCAAACAAATTAAAATTAAATGTAAACAAAACAAAATGTGTGATTTTAAATTCAAAAAGTAACTTAACAAATTTTGCAATCACTATAAATAATGAGAAATTAGAAGTCACAAACTCGTTTAAATATCTTGGTATTATTATAAATTCAAAATTAAAGTTTGATAAATACTACGAACACATTATATCAAAAATTTTATCACATATTGGTTATTTAGAAAGAATTAGTTATTCTGTATCATTTTTTTGTGAATACAACAATATCACCATTTTTTCCTACTACTTAAGTATATTATATACAGCAAATGAAATATTATAGATAAACTTCAAATATGAACAATGAGGATAACTTTCAAAGCAGATAATAATACAAAAATTACACTAATGTTAAAAAATTTAAATTTGTATCATGTAAAAAAATATTTATTTACAAAATTCAAAACAACCTACTACCAGAACAGCTTGTCGTCCAAAATTCAAATTTCCATTCACATTATACAAGATATAAAGACGATTTTCATTTACCTAACTCCCAAAAATTAGTTGTTCAAAAATCAATTTTTTGTAAAGGTTAAACTAAACACATTCAAAAAAGTTTAAAAATATTTATTTTCAATGCAGTTTATTTGATTATTGTGTTCTTTATTTATATGAGGAATAAATTATTGTAAATTTATAGTAGGTTATAAATATTTAGGTAACAATCAGATATATACGACATAGTTTAATTTACTTCACTACTGATGAAACTTTAGTATTCTCTTGATAAATAAAGTTTTAACTAGTTAAAAGTTAAATCAAATCTACAAAACGTGTTTTCTTGATAATAATATCAACTACAAGCAAGTTTACTTCAATTTAAAGAATTACTCGAACCAAAATATTAAAGAAATACTAATTTTCTTGATCGGCTAACTTCAAATGTTTCAAATCGAGATAACACTGGCTGTTGTTATTTCATTTCCAACTTTTACAAGCAAGAAATTCCTTTTCTTGAATGAACCGAAAGCCAATATTTTCTCAATTAGAAATCAAGATATTAATTTTCTCAAATCAAAAAAAAAATATTTTTCTTCACTTGATCATCGTAATTTAAAATATTTTATATTTATTAAAAGTACCCTCTATCTTCTCTTTATTTACTTTTGATTATGAAATCATTGGTTATCGATATACCCATAATTTAATAGATTTCCAACATCGAGGGTGATTTTTACACAAATATAAATTTTACTTACTTCTTTTTCTTTTTCAATCCATCTGGGTCGAAAGTGTCAAAGCTTTCGCCATTTAGAAATGAAACATTCTTCTTTTCATCAGTGTCGTCTGCTGGGCAAAAGTGATAAGTGCAGGGATCTGAAACAGCGCATTCCGATTCGGATTCTGAATCCAAGCTGACCGGAACTGGCGAATTCAGTGGTCCAGTTTCGGAGTCTTCAAGCTTTGAGCGGATGCTACTGTAAAAAAATACCAATCGTTTTAGAAATATTAGAAATTATCAAGAGTTCGAGTTAAAAAAGTTACAATACATATAAAAATGCAGGGACCACTTAAAAGGTTCGAGTTATAGAGAGGTTCGAGTTATAGAGGTTCGAGTTAGAGAGGTTCGACTGTATTTAAAATAAAGGATATGACCGGCATAGAAACTAACGTTAAAGAGGATATTATAAATATCAAACGACTATTCTATATAGAATTATACCAAACACAAAGGGAACCATCGCGAGAAACCATGAAAAAACTCCAAACAAAAATATAGAACATAAACTCAGAGCTACAACCTGAAATCAGCAAAGCGGAAATAAAGAGAGCATTGAAGAAAAAGAAAAATAACAAATCACCCGGAAAAGTTTGAGTAACGACAGAAATGCCTAAATACGTGCGTAAAGCTGTTGTTAATACCCGCCATATTCTCCTGAATAAAATACTAAAAGAAAAAATAATCCCAAACAACTGGAAAGAATGCACACCATTATTCTACAGAAGAAAGGCGATAAAGCAGACCTAAAAAATGATCGACCTATAAAAGCTATTAAGCTTTTCAAAAAAATATTAACAGATAGACTAACAACTAAATTTGACGAATATCAATCAAAAGAACAAGCAGGCTTCAGAAAAGGTTTCAGGACAGTTGACCACCTATTAACCATGAAAATCCTAATAGAACGAGCCATTATAGACTTTGAAAAAACTTTCGATAGCACTGGGCACTTGCCAGTAAAAACAACTTTAATTAATAGCCAGATACACAAATGTAATAGCCAAGATATATATATATAGCGAAGCAACATCAATCAAAATCCACGAAGGAACCAAGCCAACCCGCATAAGAAGAGGTGTCAGAAGGGTGACACAATATCCCCTAAGCTATTTAACCAGGCCCTAGAAGATGTTTTTAAAACCTTAGATTGGGAAGAAATAGGCATCAAGGTAAACGGTTCGTAAACCACCTAAGATATGTTGATGATATCGCCTCAATAACAGATAAGAAAGAAGAACTGATAAAAATGCTGGAACAACTAGATACAGCAGCTAAAAAATATAATCTTGAGCATAAACTGCACTAAAACTAAAATCATAACAAACACAGATGAAAATATCAAGATCAGAATAAACCAAGAGAAAATAGAACCATTAGAGGAATACATTGAGTTGTATAAAGCCCTGAAAGGGCTTTAGAGACGGAAAGACAAGGCATTTTTTATTGACCCTATCCAATTTGTATTGACCCTATCCAATTTGGTTTCTAAGGGCAGGTATTTCTTTTACAATAAAAACAGAGATAGACATTATTGAACATGTGAAACGGACAAAGATAGGCTAATTTTGCATGCTAATAATACCCCTAGATAATATATGGGTGCTTTTATCTCTTTCACACTGACGGCATAAGTGCGACAGAAAAGCAGCTGGCTACCTTTAATCCACGTCCGTATTTTGAGTGATTCTACCTGCTAGTCGAATTATACAGGGAAAACTGATAGACAATGTTGTCTAAGTACGGAAATGAATTTTTTTGAATTTTGTGCGGGAATATTAGAAAAAGAAATCTTAAAACGTTTAAAAACAAGTTTAGAAGTAACTATTTGACTTCAAACATGGTCCAAAATTGTTTTTTGTGCAAAAGAAGAAAAAAAATCCATAAAAAAACAACATTTCATGGGTAAGTCGTCTTGACGGATAGTTTTTGCTAAAACACGAGAAAGTTCAGTAGCGTCACGATAGATAGTTTTTTCTGCGACCGTGCGTTTTACCCTCACACATTTTGATTCAGAAAGTGTCACTTCCCCGCACTTATAAGATTATTTTTTAATAATAATTTGTCCTGAAATGGGTTCTGGTACGTTTTACCACCCTACTCAAAACTTATTACAACAAGGTTTTTTTGCATTGCATGAAAATTAACAAAAAGTATTTGATTTTCTTAAAAATGATTTTTTTTAAATGCTTACATACCGACTTTTATCCAGTTGTTTTTTCTTTTTTCGAACCAAACTTTTGACATGTCACGGTCGAGTTTCATACATCTTGATGAATTGTTACACACACTGATCTATGTTTTTATAAATTTCGATAAATTTTATGTTTTTTGCGGACTTTACAGTAATCTTAAGTTAAATTTTAGTCTTTCATCGCGAAAGTATATATTTATTATTATATGACGCCACCGCGACCGGTCTACAGGCCGGTATCATATGTGTATGTCCTTCTAATGTCATTTGACCATCATGCTGTCTTACTTAATAAGGTCACTTAGTTTAATTAATAATTTTGTCCTACATAATATAAAAGAAGAATAGAAACCAACAAAAGATTTGTGACATTTCGATTACCGATTTTCTTTGATTGCGATGGATTGCGGGAAAAAAGATTTTGAAACATTTCCCTAAAAAAAATTGGAAGACCAAACACTCACGCGCCACTCAATGTTTATGGTCGCATACACTAATCCTAACTCGATTTCCGACGATTATGGACAATGGTTACCCCCTGGACATAAACCTTACTATATTTATTAACAACTAGGTAGGTTAGAAATAAAATTTCGGACTCCCATTGTCTTTATTTATTTTAGAACACGACGTTTCGGTTAGTAAGTATCTCTAACCGTTATCAAGTGTAAACTGATAACGGTTACGCAGTTTACACTTGATAACGGTTAGAGATACTTGCTAACCGAAACGTCGTGTTTTAAAATAAATAAAGACAATGGGAGTCCAAAATTCTATTTCTACACAATCATTGTCTACGAGTTTCAAACAAATAGGTAGGTTAGGTTTGGTTAGGTTGGGTTAGGTTGGGTTAGGTTGGGTTAGGTTGGGTTTTGTTGGGTTAGGTTGGGTTAGGTTGGGTTAGGTTGGGTTAGGTTGGGTTAGGTTGGGTTAGGTTGGGTTAGGTTGGGTTAGGTTGGGTTAGGTTGGGTTAGGTTGGGTTAGGTTGGGTTAGGTTGGGTTAGGTTGGGTTAGGTTGGGTTAGGTTGGGTTAGGTTGGGTTAGGTTGGGTTAGGTTGGGTTAGGTTGGGTTAGGTTGGGTTAGGTTGGGTTAGGTTGGGTTAGGTTGGGTTAGGTTGGGTTAGGTTGGGTTAGGTTGGGTTAGGTTGGGTTAGGTTGGGTTAGGTTGGGTTAGGTTGGGTTAGGTTGGGTTAGGTTGGGTTAGGTTGGGTTAGGTTGGGTTAGGTTGGGTTAGGTTGGGTTAGGTTGGGTTAGGTTGGGTTAGGTTGGGTTAGGTTGGGTTAGGTTGGGTTAGGTTGGGTTAGGTTGGTTCAGTTTGATTATGTTCGGTTAGGTTCTGCTAGGATTGTTTAGGTTAGGTTTAGCTACATTCGGTTAGGTTCGGTTTAGTTTAACCAAATCGAACCGAGCCAAACCGAATCTAACGGTTCGGTTTGGTTTGGTTTGGTTGGTTCGACTCGGTTCGGTTTGGTTCGGGTAGGTTTGGATCAGTTTGATTATGTTTGGTTAGGTTCGGCTAGGTTTAATTTGTTTTGATTAGGTTCAGCCAGATTCGGTCTGGTTCGGTTCGGTTCGTTTCGAATCGGTTCGGTTAGGTTCAGTTTTCTTCGGCTAGGTTTGGTTCAGTTTGATTATGTTTGGTTAGGTTCCGCTAGGTTCAGTTTGTTTCGGTTAGGTTTAGCTACATTCAGTTAGGTACGGATTAGTTTAACCAAATCGAATCGAACCGAACCAAACCGAACCGTTAGATTCGGTTTGATTTGGTTCATTTCGATACGGATCGGTTCAGTTTGGTTTTGTTTGGTTAGACCTTCGATAAATTTAAAAAAAGTAGATAATTATTAATTTTTAGTGTTTTAAGGAATAAAAATTGATATAATGTTCAATTAAACGAATTTTTAATTGTAAAAATGTAGGAATCATAATTTTCTTGATTTTGTTTTGAATTTCATGCTTCTTTAAAAATTGTGCATTTTCATAAAAGGACCAAAAAAACTGACCCGATTTCGATCAGTGACCTTAGTTATTTCAAGTTTTTGTTAACAGCTGATAGACGTCAGGGACCGTTTTGTTTCAGTTTGAAATGAGAAAATGCTTCTTTTGTAGCAATTTGTATGGGTTTTAATGGGGTTTTAAGAATTTTTCAATTTCAATTTGTTTAACAAAATATACGATTTTCCGCATTTTTTTTTAGAAATCACTATAAAATGGTCTAAAATTATCATTTTTCAAAAAACTTCGTAGTTTTAATAAAGGTGGTAAAACGTACCAGACCCCTGAAATGTGTTGCAGTCTAGGACAACTGGGCGCCGCCAACTGGGCGCCACCAACTGGGGGCGGGCCAACTGGGCGGCAGGCCAACTGGGCGCCGGGTCAACTGGACGCCGAGCCAACTGGGCGCCGGACTAAAATATTTTTTCTTGATAAAATGTGCAGATGAAAAACAAACTTAAAAAAATTCAAATGGCGGATCCAAAATGGCGGACTTTTTTAGATGTTGAAATTTTTCCATAAATAACATATTTATTTTGTTTTTTATCTGCACATTTTATCGAAAAAAAAATAGTCCGGTGCTGAGTTGGCCCGGCGCCCATTAGGCCCGGCATGGCGCCCTGTTGGCGGCGCCGAGTTGGCCGGCGCCCAGTTGTCCCATTCCGAATTGAAATTTTTAGTTCCGAAATTTCATCTGACTCGAGCATAACTTGTGGTCCACCCAAGAAGAGAAGAGTTGAAGAAGACCCTTGTTCAAAGAAAGAAAATATTTTACCTGGAAGGTACAACATTTGTAAAGTTCTAAGATGAAAACAATAATTGTAATACATCTACTGCACTTAGCATGCTTAGAAATTCTTTTTACTCTTTTTTTTTACTGAAGGGAATTTTGTAAACACAGTATACACAAGTAAGTATTCATGAATTATTTATTATTCAAACAGAAAATTGTTCATAAAAAAATTCTAGTAGAATTCAAAATTTTTATTTTGCGCCGCCACTGCCCATTTTTATCCAAGACAAGCAAATAGAATATTTTTGCGATGTTGCATGTATTCGGACTTACCAAACCGAAATTCTATTTTCATCCCTGTCTTGCTCATTAAATTCTTACTTGTATTTGGTCAATTGCGATAAAAGCTTGATATAATGGCAATTAAGGCCCATGCCGGGTCTACCCGTAGGGTATAGAATGGAGGAATATCATATATACCTGGGATAAATTATTAAACTAAAAAAAGAAAACCAAACGGCTGAAATCAAGAGACGAGTAAGATTGTCCTGGGCAGTATTGGGTACATCAAGCTACTATATTAAAAAACAAAAAATATCCTTTCTGTACTTACCTATGGATCCTAGATCTGGACACTTACAAAATCAAACATGGACAAGGTAACAAAAGATCAATGGAAAGACAAATGTTACACGTTAAGCTAACAGATAGAAAAAGGAATGAATGGATAAGAAATAAAACAAAAGTAAGGGATGTCAGAGGAGAAGTAGCAAAATTAAAATGGAAATTTGTCGGTCATAATATCAGACAGCCACAGACAGAGAAGAGTGGAAGATATTGGAGGAGGCCTATGTCCAAAGATGAATCGAAGAAGGCTAAATACAAAAAGACTTTTAAGTTAAACATTAAGTTTAATATTGATTGGTTTATGTTTCTTGTTGGACTTGCACAGGCTTTGAAGTTGTTCTCTTTTTATTCTTGTGTCCAAACGTCCACCTAAATCCAAAATAAATTTGGAATAAGCCAACCCTTATTATCTTTTACTTGTTGTTTCGTTACTTAAAGGTAACACACAAGCCATGTGAATTTGGAGATAACACTTATTGTTTATACGGGCCTAGTAAAGCCCTTTTATGTTTGGACTGATTGAAAATAAAATTGTTTTAAGCACTAAAACCGATTTTATTTTAAACGGATTTGTCGTATAAACACCATTAAAACCGTTTTAAGTACTATAACCGATTTTATTTCAAACCGTTTCTAGGCGCGTGTAAATTGAGTAACTGTCTTGAAATTGGAACGCATCTAGACGTTAACTAACTATGAATAAGTTTGAAGGAGGTTTTGGTCTTCGTGCACACCGACAATTAGTTTGCTCATGTTAATAGTGTCTAGCTACTGAGAAAAACATCGTTGCAGATGTAACAGTCCTAAACAGCTTTAAAACAGGCAATGAACACAGGATTGTCGGAACTGCAGTGATAGCAATTTCGAAATGAAAAGAAAAATTAATAATAACAATAAATAACTTGACATCAATAAACTTACACAAAATAAAGCTATATACAAAGAACAGCTAACCCAAAACTTAAGATGCGAAAATGAAAATATAGATAAAATAAATGCTAGGCTGATAGGAGCTATGACCAAAGTAGGAAAAGATGTCACACAAAAAGATAAAAATATCAGAAGAGTTAAAGAAACTGATGAAAAAAAGTCGGATCCTGGGGAAAGGAGGAAAAAGAACATCGATAGAATATACAGAAATCAATAAAACAATAAGTAGAAAAACGATAAGTAATTCATTAATATAAAGAATATGAACTAAAATTAAAATCATAATAAACACAAATTATATATATCCGAATAAACTAAGAAAAATAATCTGCCAATCTATGGGCACCTAAGCTCACACTAGGTACTATAGTTATAGTGTGAGCTAATATAATCAAAAACTGAAATATATTTTATTCAACTCCAGACTCAATTACCTTTCGTTTGATACCACACAAGCCATGTTTTGACTTAAACTCAAATTTTTTTAATCTACCCCCACCCTTTTAAAAAAAACTAAAATTTATTTTGTTTAACTACAGACTCAATTACCTTTCGTTTGATATCACACACGCCATATTTTCACTTAAACTCTAATTTTTGACATCTACCCCACCCTTTTTTTAAAAATAAACTAAAATTCATTTTTTTTAAATCCAGATTTATTTACCTTTCGTTTGATATCACACACGCCATATTTTCACATAAACTCTAATTTTTGGAATCTACCCCCACCCTTTTATTTGGCTTGCGTTCGGTGGATTTTGTTCATTTTTAAATGGGACCATCACGGCCCAAGACCCAACTTAGGTACCAAATTTCATTAAAATCGGACAAGCGGTTTTTGAGTTATGCGGGTTGGTCGTTACAGACAGACATACAGACAGACAGACAGACAGACAGCAAAACAAAAAAGTTTCAAAATCATCTGAAACGCAAAGATATATAAAATTTTTTGAATTCGGAGCAACTTTTTTTTTCTGGTTTTAATTAGGATCACCATAGCTCACACTACTTATATAGTAGTAGTGTGAGCTAATAGAACAAGTGGAGGAATATATATCTGGGACAAATTATTAAATAAAAAAAAAGTAAGAATGAGCTGGGCAGCATTTGGTAAATTAAGCTACATAATAAAAAATAAAAAAAGTCCTCAGTACCTCAAAACGAAGGCCCAACCAATGTATCCATCCTGTACTCGTCTATGGATCCCAGACCTGGACACTTACAAAATCAAACATGGATAAGGTAACAAAAGCACAAACATCAATGGAAAGACAAATGTTACATGTAAAGCTAAGAGGTATAAAAAGGAATGAATGGATAAGAAACAATACAAAAGTAAGGGGTGTCAGAGAAGAGGTAGCAAAATTAAAATTTGCCGGTCATAATATTAGACAAAAAGACGATCAATGGAACAAATGTATTGTAAACTGGAGACCTTGGGAAAATGAAAGAAGTAGGGGAAGACCCCAAATGAGTTGTGCGGAGAATTTGAAAAAACATGCGGGAATTAAATGGATGACTGTGAAAGACAGAGAAGAGTGGAAAATATTGGGGCCTATGTTCAAAGATGGATCGTAGAAGGCTAAATAGATCGATTGAATAATTAACACTATCCAAACTCACGCGTTATATTTTCCAAAGAAAGCTTAAAAATTCACAAAAACTACGCCCTTCGACTCAAATCTTTACTATTTCACTTCATCTTTATGCAGCTGCCTTGGGCTGTTGGGAAAGAGAATAAATTGAGATATCATTTTGAAGAACTTATTGGTATAACCTATTTTGACATTCGAAAAATTAATAGAAAGATATATTAACGAAGCAAAAGTATAAACAGAACATAAATATAAAATCTGTCGGCTTATAGACAATGTTTACTTAGAAAAGCTTAAGAAATCTTTTTGATAAGAAAGAAACAGAGACGGAGAATTAGGCGGGAAAAAAATACTGTTAGCTCCCGCTAAATTTCGCGGTTGTTTTTAAAATTTTAAAATTGGACATGCGCACCAAGAATCAGTGAGATCCTTTTCTACCGCCTCGAGAAAATGGCGTGTTAATTTACTTTCTCCAACTATTACAAATTTCTACACTTGAAAGTGCTCGATTTTGGTGTACTGAAGCATAGAACTAGAAACTTCAGCTACGTGGTGCCATCATTAGATCAAGACAGGGGCCCCTGGAACGTGGAGAAATTGGCTGCAAACTGGTGAGTGCTTTGTTTCTGATTTCCGTTGTGTGGTACCAACAATTAACCTATGGACCTTTGATTATTTCGTGCTTTCGTATCAATATATTTATGTTTGTTCGCACTTTCATTTAATAAAATATATACAGTCCACTGCAGTTATCGTTTTTCTAACTGCGGGCATATATATTAGTTTATGCTGCGGGCAACCAAATACTATATGGTTATTGAGTCTTTTGGTAGTTACTTAGCGTTCATTCAATAATAGGTGTAATTAAGCTAAAGCAATAATGTTAATTTTGATTTATATTTAGAGTAAACGTAAAGTCACTGCATTGACGGCGATATCCATATCCCCATTTATCATTAAATTAACTCACAAAGCTTGATAATAGTTGGCCCTTTTGCTCTTTAATGGTCGAGGTAATGAGCCCGAAAACGTACCGAAAGAATTACAATTTCAACTTTGTCAACAGATAATTATTTCCATGAAAGGTATTGCTGGAAATGACTTATGTGATTTGGTTAAACAAAAGTCTCCTAAACTTGCAGAATCCAAGGATTATTAATCATTGGCCTGAGCAAAACATCGCCTTGGGGAGTTGGACAATTTTTCATTTTAGTTGATACACATTCAAAATTAGGAATATATCATTTTTTAACATATCTAGTCCCCACAGTATAATCAGATGGATGCTGGGACGGTTGGCATCAGCAGTAGTCCAGTCAATAAATTGAGAGGTTCTAGAGTGCATGGAGGGGGGGGGGGAGAATTTTTATCTCCGGGAATATGTTTAGGGTAGTTGGGATTTTAATCAAAAGTTCGCACCCCTAGTCTTCCTGCTTCAGTGGCGGAGGGGGGTGAAAAGGTGCACCTTTTCGGATTTTTGCCTATAACTCAATTATGGCGCGTTGTGCAAAAGAAATATGTTATCAAAAATTAAAGTGTGGTAGATTATGAGATAGTGGCCACCAAATACCGTTAATTTTTGAAAAACACATTTTTGCCCCTTATTTTTTATTAAAGTTTTTCATCTAACACTTTTGTTCTTAATTTTATAAGAAATTTATCAATGCAGAAGCTGTAGACAATACCGTTGATAAAATAAACCGAATAAATATATTTTATAATCCAAAAAATATATTTAAAGGCAGTGACGGATCCAAAATTAGAGAATTTTTTGTAAATCTTTCGTTGGGAAAAAATCATCAAACTATGAACAGAACAGAAGATCCTCAATTACTAAACCAACCTTACCAACCAACCTAATAAATCGACCTAACCAACCACCCTTTGTAATGGATAAGTCAAATCCATCAAGAACCATTATTCAGGCAAGTTTTGCACTGTTGTTTTTTTAGAGCTATGAATTAATTCAATTCAATTCTCTAAGGTTGTTATTGATAGATATAACAATACAAAGATGAGTAATACGGCTGCAAAAAATAGACGCTATTGTATGGAAAAATCAGTATATTTTACTTTTGATAATCCAATTAGTGTCAGGATTTTTTTCCAATCCTAAAAACAGAGATTGTCTTATAAATTACTAAAGAAAAACTTGAATAAAGCAGAATTACAACGCTGCAAGCTCGCAGGATATTATGAGCACTGCAATTCCAAACTCCATGTAGCCGCCATTTTAGAAGATAACTTTTCCGGTTATCCTGGTCGCAAATGCCCCACTCAACCACAATATTTTGTTTACAAATCCCATATACCCATTCCATCTACGAAATGCAGCAGCTAGGACTAAAAGAAATATTGTTTCTGCATGCTTTTACTGATTGCAATTGAACATCAGAGGCATTTTGGAGGGGTCAGCTGGGATTTATCAAGTTTTACCAAAAATACAAAAAACCAGCTGAAGTGTTTTACAATCCCCGCTCTTTGCAGGTTATAGTAGAACTTGCTTAACAGTTATACCTGCTAAAATGGTACAATACCTACAGATTTCCTTTATTTAAAATATCAGAGACAAATAAATAAAGATTCACTTTAAAAAAAATCTGAAGTGCAGCAGAAGCCCAAGAAAGCCAGATAAACAAAGTAAATATAATTGTATTAATTGCAAACTTTTTCACATCACTTTTATCCAAATATTACTCTAATATATTATCATATCTCCGAAGTGTGGTAACAACAAAACATATTATCAAGTAGCTAGCTAGCTTTGGTTAGCAAATTAGCTAGCTCCAGAATTATGGGGTTGGGAATCTAAAGCACACTGTAAAGTTTCAGCCTTCACCAAATATTCAGTGGCATCAAAAAAATTTTACACCTGATTTTTGTAGATTTGTAACTGACTACAGTAATATCAAATGTAACTGCAAAAGGATGTTCATTAAATTCTCCCGTTTATGCCACAATTGTCAGAGAAAATATATAAAAAAAAAAAATTTCCGTTTTACTCAATGACACTGAAGATGAAGAAGTCGAGCCAGAAATTCAAAAAAGCAAGACAAACAAAATAATTATAAACATTTTCACATCACCTCTGTCCAAATATTACTACGTACAGAATTGTATCAGTTTTTGTATCTACAGATGTATAGGTAGTCCTTTTATTCCATATGCAATATGAATTTAAAATTTTTAGGCATAGTCAAAACAATATGTTAAGAATGTTTTATAGAGGGCTAATTGATATAAATTAATATAAAAAATGTTCTTATGTGACTTATAATGTGACTATCAATGACTATGTATTCAACTGTTTAGCTGGCTCAATAAAGTTATAACCCATAATAATAATAATACTTCTATTGTCACTCCAACTGGAGTGGAAACATTTTTACTTAAGTTTCTTTTCAAATAATAATTTTTCTTTTTAATTTACCCCCATCCTAGTACCCTTAAAATGGATAGCTTGACCGAAGACTCATAATGATGATGATGAAGAAGCTGATAGTAAAAGCAATTATACAGTTCTTTGAAGAAAAGCGGAAATATCAGCTTAAAACTAAAACGCCTGTAACTTTTAATTTATGATCACATATTTAAAGATAAATTTCTTTTTAAAATTGAATGCACTACGTTGTCGTTTGTCACGATTTTTTTCAAAATTAAAAACAAAAGTGTTAGATCAACACGTCTGATAAAAAATATGGGGCAAAAATGTATTTTTTAAAAATTTATGGTTTTTGGTTGCCACGATCTTGAAATCTGTTAGCATACCCGTTTTGGAGAGAATTTAATTTTTATATAGGCAAAGAACGGAAAAATTGTACTTTTTACCTTTCTCCGCCACTGAGACGGTAGGGTTAGAGGTGGGCACTTTTGATATGTTAATGCCCTAACTACCCTAAAACTATTCCCGGAGAGAAAAATTTTCCGCCCCCTCTTGTTGACTGGACCTGAGGCAAATATATTCTAACTGGACATAACTGGTTGAGGGAGCACATGACACGAATAGGAGTCGAGAAAGATTCTACATGCCCAGCCTGTGGACCGGAAAAATAATCATTAGATAATTATTGAAATAAAGCCAGGCTATAATAGTGCCAGGCACAATTTTGACACCTCACATTGTAATATCAGCTGTGATCTTTCAACACACGTCCTTTGTTTACTATATGAACCGGAATAAATAGTGCATTGTTTTATTAATTGAAAATAAACGACGAAAGTTTTAAATTCGACTTTGATATGTCAATTTTGAAGGATCAACTGTCAGTTTTCAATGTGAATGTGTCAAAATAGTGCCTGGCACAACTATAGCCTGGCTGTATTTCAATAATTCTCTATTGAGTCACCTCATGGCAGAATGTAAGGCCGACGCAACAATGATCAACAGTCCCTCGCGGCACCAACCCTGAGCTAGAAAGAACTCCACTTGCTCAAATGGACTTACATACTGGACTTTGTAAAGATCAATGAGCTACCTGGATAAAAAGAAAGTGCAGAGAGTGGTTTAAGGGATAATCCCGGGGCAGAGCAGAAAGGATTAACACTGCCCAACTTACCGGACCTACAACTACCACTACTAATGCATTTAATCCAAGCAAGCAATGTGGCCTCTTGATTTTTTCTCGTTTGACGTACAGTTTTTGTATGACAAAATTAATCAATTCATTTGCATCTCGCTAGACCCCTTAAAAAAATCGATTTATTTAAAATACTGAAAACAATTCTCGCACGGACGCCACTGGTGAAAACAAAATGCCTCTTAGTGAATGAATAGAACGTGTGTATCAAATTTTACAAAAATATCTAAAAGGAGTTTTCTTAAAAATCTTTAACACACTGTTTCTCAAAAGTTAAGACGTTTTGGATATATGTTCAAATGTTCAAAGATTTTTTCTTAAAGTGGACCCAAGAACTACTTTCTTTAATATTAGCATCTTATTTATTTAATAACATTATATTTGTAATATAATCTAGTTACTCTGTATACCCTCTAAGTATGAATTAATACATTGAATCCAATCAATCCAGAGAGGTTCAATAAATTGCCTGTCAAATGAATATGTTAACTAAGATCTACTTAAAACGTGCCACTTTATATCCGGGATAGAGTGACATTATAAGTGCTCTTTAAAAAGGCTACTGCTATAGCTAACCTTGGCTGTATAGCTGAGGAAGCTAGGTAAGCCAGCGCAGCGTTAGCATTGATTGATTATTGTAGCAGGCGTTTTGGTATATTTTTAACACTGTATTGGAAAAAAAGGTTAAATCATAAAAGTTTTTATTAATGTTTGCAGTCACCTAAAGCTTCAATAGACTGCTTTAGTATAGCTATTAAAAAGGGGTGGACATAGTATGCAGTTTCTCGTGAAGCTAGACAATAGGAAATAATGTCATTAAAACAAAATAAAAATCCAACAAATTTTCGTAGAGCAAGAATATTGCACGCACAGTGAAGCGATATATAAGTATTGCTGCCTGCCCCGAAGTTGAAACAACCACAACCAAGGAAATAAACAGTAACCTAAGTGACATTCCAGCATGTGCCCTCGTTTGTTATACAGATGGGTCCAGGGTTACCAAGGAGAAGGCGACAGAGACAGGAATGTACTTGGATAATATCGAAATTCAAGCAAAGGAGCTCTCTAGAAAGTCAGGCAAAGTTTTCTAAGCCGAATATTATGCCATAAAAGCAGCGGCTCAGGAGAAAAGTACATTAAGAAAAATAATAATAAATCAGCTTTATTTGCAAAGCGGGTTTGATTATATATTCATCATAGTGTCTTAATGTATAGTCGATCCTAGATCTAGTAGCTCGTTAGTTAAATAATGCTTTGACGCACATCAGGAACTAGCCAGGACAAACAATGTCAAGCTTGTATGTGTTCAAACACAAATCAAACGAAAATACCGATAAACTCACCAAGAGGGAATTTGAGTCAAGGTTTGTAGGCTCTGAGCTTTTGCCTTTTGCTGACTAGAGCGAGAATAAGAATAGCCCTTAAGAAGGGCATAGTCTTAAGACGCTGCAAAAAACTAGGCCAATTCGAACAAATTTAAAAAATTCAAGGCAAGGAGGTTACTGGGTAGGAACCTAAGATAAGCAAATCTTCTTCCTCTTTGGTTGCTGCAGTGGTATTTGATAAAACATGGTAGAACACGCAGAGCGTAAGAGAAAACAGCGTTTTACCTCCTAGCGCAATAAGCAGGCGACAAAATTGTGGGGATTGGAATACTTGAGGTGGAGCAGAGGCGGCTATCAATCATAAAAATTCAAATAGAACGAGCCAACGAATACATCATTCCACGATATATAGATATATATATATATATATATATATATATATATATATATATACTGCGTTTATAGACTTTAAAAAAGCTTTCGATAGCATTGAGTACTGGCCAGTAAAAGCATCTTTAATTATTAGCCTAACAGATCACCGATACACAGATTTAATAGCTAATATATATAGCGAGGCAACAACATCAATCAAAATCCACGAAGGAACCAACCCAATCCGCATAAAAAGCTAAACTAAACTAAACTAAAACCAAACGGCTGAATCAAGAGACGAGTAAGATTGGCCTGGGCAACATTCGTTAAATTAAGCTACATATTAAAAAATAAAAAATATTCTTAGTAGGTACCTTAAAACGAAAGTGTATAACCAGTGTATCCTTTCTGTACTTACTTATAAATCTCAGACCTGGACACTTAAAAAATCAAACATGGAAAAGGTAACAAAAGCCCAATGACCAATAAAAAGACAAATATTACATGTAAAGCTAACAGATAGAAAAAGGAATGAATAGATAAGACTTAAAACAAAAGTGAGGAATATCAGAGGACACGTAGCAAAATTAAAATGGAAATTTGGCGGTTATAATATCAGACAGAAAGACGATCGATGAAACAAATGTATTGTAAACAGGAGACTTTGGGAAAATAAAAGAAGTAGGAGAAGAAGCCAAATGAGATGGCGAACGATTTGAAGAAACATGCGGGAGCTAGATGAATGAACACCGCGGCAGACAGAGAAGATTGGAAGATATTGGGGGAGGCCTATGTCCAAAGATGGATCGAAGAAGGCTAAATAGATAGAATAGATAAATAAAGGTGGAAGTTCCTTAAATAGTCGGATATCTGATTTTTTTGAAGGACATGCACGAAGATTCGGCGAGTAAGGGCTCTGTGAAAAAAGATTAGGGAACGCAAAAAGGTTCCTCCTTTTTACTAATACTACTAATTAAAAAACTAACCCGCTAAGTGGACTTAACGTAGGAGCACTATCAAACGTGGGAGAATTGGCAGCATTATTGGCAACGGTGAGTGTGTCTTCCCCGGAGGACGGGCTGGTGGGTGTGCCTGGGGAATCTTGGGAGTCGTGTGACGTTTGACGTTTTTTCATCGATCGGCGACCGGCTTGGCTTTTGAGCGGGCTGTGCATGTGGGGATATCCTTCATGTCTGTGGTCTAAAAAAAATATATTCAGGTAAAAATAAAATTTTTGGATTTGAAATTGACTATTATATGCTTTATGCAAAAGTGCAGTCATCTGTAGGTAAAACAGAAAAACTGGCGATAAAGAAGAACAAAGAGATGATTATGATCCCCAAAACACAGAGTTTGCGAAACTCTCGTCAATAGCTCCCAAATTCAACACGAGAAGCACGCAAACTAATTGTTCACACTAGGAATAGTTTGCATGTGAAAATAGTTGGTAAGCAAGTTCAGTTGAGTTTGCCAGTTCTTTTCCAGATCTAGAATATACTTTTTAAAATTTAAATTCAAATCGTTTTGTCCCATACAGGATTAACTCTAAAACCCTAAATGCAGAACTGAATATCGACCTGTCTCCACCTGTTTCCAAATGTTAAACCCGCCACGCGTTCGCGATTTAAACTCTTGAAAGCGCTGAATCGACTTGGAACCAAGAACGAACTGCTGAGCTGGTCGCGAACTCGCGTTTACAAAAAGCTTAATGAGGAAATTATTCAAGAACAGGGTCAAGTTGGTTAGCTGCTAGTGAATAGCTCCTAAAATGAACCCGAACAAATCACGAACACTAGAAAGTGTTCCGATGTGAACAGTTCTGAGCCCGCATTCGTGACGTTCCATGCGACGGGTGCAGGTGAGTGCATTATCTCTTCTCTCACACTTCACCTGAGTTAAAGCAAGTGAGAAAATCCCAACTCACGGGCATGGGAAGTTCGCCTATATTATTTTTTAATTTTAATAACTCAAACCGAATCGAACCGAACAGCAGAAACAATAAATGCCGAACAGTTAAGTCACTGAAATAGAACTTTAGCATGTCTTTGTCAGAACATCGGGGTTTTTATTTTATTAAACCCCTTTTAGTCCAGTTCAGACTAACTGTATTAGTCCTGTTAGAGTTTCGGACCAACATTGTATTGGTTCTATTAAAGTTTTGCCGAAATTAAGGCAGTTTTAAACTAAGTTTTCATTTAAATTTGTACGAGTTTAATACTTTTGAATGCGTATGGCTGTGGTTCATATTACGCTGGCTACTCACTACGTGTTACTCGTCGACTACTTGCGGAGTAAAGTTGGAAAATAGTATATTTTATAACAAAAGAAGAAAATTACAAATTTTACACGAGCGTGAACCATATACGTAATACGTATATGGCGTGAACGAGGCGCTAGCTGAGTGAAACAACACGTAATAAATAGTGTTGCCGCCGAGACGAGAGATTCACGCCTCTGGTCTGAGATCGCCCTCTCTCGGCGAGACGAGAGAGATATTTTCTCTCGAATGAAATCTCGAGGCGAGACGAGAGAAAGACCCTCTCTCGTCGAGAGATTCTCGTGTCTCTCGAGCAAAAAAGGTTGGTTTATATAAATTTTTATGATTTACCATCTGTTCGTTGTGATCTATTATACATGTACACTCGTGCTCATAAAAAACCCGTACACAGAAATTGGTAATAGGCTACTTATATTTAGTTTTCAACTAAGTTTATAGTAATAGTACCAAATAATATTAAAAAAATTGACTCTGACATTTTGGTTGTCACAAAAAAATTAAAAATGCCAATACATCTTAGCTGGATTTTCAGTAATCTACACTCAAAATTATCAATAAAATTTTTCATGTACGGGATTTTTATAAGCACGAGTATACTTTGGCATACTTGAAATCAGATGGAGAAAAATTAAAAGTGTAAGTAAATTGTACTGTTACTGTTGATGCTTATTAACGTACTGAACATTTTTTTTTTCGGAAATTATTATTCATAAGTGGAAAACGTTAATTTTCTTTTCTAGCTTTTGGCGTGAATTTTTGTGATTTAAAAACCTGTTGATTAAAAAAAAAGTTTTTGGACGATTCTTGGAAGAGTTAAAATACTGAAAATCAAGTAGTTTTGTTGCGGAAATTTGTTTTTTCTTTTAAAAATATGGAAAATTTAGATAAAAAATCTGCTATTTAAAAAAAAGTTTAAAGGTCTTACGAAAAACTAAGATTTTTTTAGATAAGAGTTTTGAGAAAAACACATTTTCGCAAGGAAAATCTTTGGGTTCCAGAATCTAAAAATTCTATAGAGATCTTCAAAAGCCAAGTATTTATAATAGATTTATTGCTTTATTTTTAAGGATTTATATTATTGGCAAAACACAAAATAATATTTTATCAGTGAACACTTGGGATTTTAGGTACAGTTTTAAATAAATAAAGCTATGCAAAACTTTTCCACAGCTTTTATTTTATCGGCATCAACGAGGTATTTTAGTACATGTATTGTATTTACTTCTTTATTTATTGTATATATGCATATACAGAGTATATCCCAGAGTGGACTATAAATACCATAAATAATAAGATTAACCTTGAAAAAACACTTTTACACCGGGTGTCTCAAAAACTTTTTATAGCTGATATAAATCACGAGAGGCGAACCTCGAGCGATAGAATAGTCCTACCGTCGAGACTAGAGACTCATTTTACCTACCGGTGTGAAACTAGCAGCCACCTTACAGCAGCCAAAGTGTGAAGTTAGCAGCCACTTACAGCAGCCAAAATGTGAAGTTAGCAGCCACATTTGGCAGCCTAACAAAAAAGTATATTTTCAAAAATTATTTCATTGAGAAGCTGTAAAAACCTTGGAAAATAACTTTTTTTATTAAGAAATGGAGAATTTAAGAAATTTGGAAAAAAATAAAAAATCCAAAAAAATTTAAAAGTCCTCTTTAAAAATATAGTTACGCAATGAAACTTGGTAGAGTGTTTAAGTTGCCTACAACTAGTCATCTGTGCAAGCGGATGCTCCTTGTTCCCGGTTTAACATGGTCAAATGGAAAAAAAATGGAAAAACAGAAAAAAATTCAAAAGTCACCTTCAAAAACATAGTTACGCAATGAAACTTTGTAGGGTCTTTAAGTAACCTACAGCTAGTCATGTGTGTAAGCGGCTGCTACTTGTTCCCGGTTTAACATGGTCAAATGGAAAAAAAATGGAAAAAGAGAAAAAAATTCAAAAGTCACATTCAAAAACATAGTTACGCAATGGAACTTGGTAGGGTGTTTAAGTAACCTACAACTAGTCACGTGTATAAGCGGCTGCTACTTGTTCCCGGTTTAATATGGTGAAATGGAAAAAAAATGGAAAAACAGAAAAAAATTCAAAAGTCACTTTCAAAAACTTTAGTGTTGCCGCGAGACGAGACAAGAGAAGGCCTTCTCTCGTCTCGTATCGTTATGCGAGGTAAAATATTGGTGTGAAACTAGCAGCCACCTTACAGCAGCCAAAGTGTGAAGTTAGCAGCCACTTACAGCAGCCAAAATGTGAAGTTAGCAGCCACATTTGGCAGCCTAACAAAAAAGTATATTTTCAAAAATTATTTCATTGAGAAGCTGCAAAAACCTTGGAAAATAACTTTTTTTATTAAGAAATGGAGAATTTGAGAAATTTGGAAAAAAATAAAAAATCCAAAAAAATTTAAAAGTCCTCTTTAAAAATATAGTTACACAATGAAACTTGGTAGAGTGTTTAAGTTGCCTACAACTAGTCATCTGTGCAAGCGGCTGCTCCTTGTTCCCGGTTTAACATGGTCAAATGGAAAAAAATTAAAAAAGAGAAAAAAATTCAAAAGTCACCTTCAAAAACATAGTTACGCAATGAAACTTTGTAGGGTGTTTAAGTAACCTACAGCTAGTCATATGTCTAAGCGGCTGCTACTTGTTCCCGGTTTAACATGGTCAAATGGAAAAAAAATGAAAAAAGAGAAAAAAATTCAAAAGTCACCTTCAAAAACATAGTTACGCAATGGAACTTCGTAGGGTGTTTAACTAACCTACAACTAGTCATGTGTGTAAGCGGCTGCTACTTGTTCCCGGTTTAACATCGTGAAATGGAAAAAAAATGGAAAAACAGAAAAAAATTCAAAAGTCACCTTCAAAAACATAGTTACGCAATGAAACTTGGTAGGATGTTTAAGTAACCTACAACTAGTCATGTGTGTAAGCGGCTGCTACTTGTTCCCGGTTTAACATGGTGAAATGGAAAAAATGGAAAAATAGAAAAAAATTCAAAAGTCACCTTCGAAAACATAGTTACGCAATGAAACTTGGTAGTTTGTTTAAGTAACCTACAACTAGTCATGTGTGTAAGCGGCTGCTACTTGTTCCCGGTTTAACATGGTCAAATGGAAAAAAAATGGAAAAAGAAACAAAAATTCAAAAGTCACCTTCAAAAACATAGTTACGCAATGAAACTTGGTAGGGTGTTTAAGTAACCTACAACTAGTCATGTGTCTAAGCGGCTGCTACTTGTTCCCGGTTTAACATGGTGAAATGGAAAAAAAATTGAAAAACAGAAAAAAATTCAAAAGTCACCTTCAAAAACATAGTTACGCAATGAAACTTGGTAAGATGTTTAAGTAACCTATAACTAGTCATGTGTCTAAGCGGCTGCTACTTGTTCCCGGTTTAACATGGTCAAATGGAAAAAAAATGGAAAAAGAGAAAAAAATTCAAAAGTCACCTTCAAAAACATAGTTACGCAATGGAACTTGGTAGGGTGTTTAAGTAACCTACAACTAGTCATGTGTATAAGCGGCTGCTACTTGTTCCCGCTTTAACAGGGTCAAATGGAAAAACATGGAAAAACAGAGAAACATTCAAAAGTCACCTTCAAAAACATAGTTACGCAATGAAACATGGTAAGATGTTTAAGTAACCTACAACTAGTCATGTATCTAAGCGGCTGCTACTTGTTCCCGGTTTAACATGGTCAAATGGAAAAAAAATGGAAAAACATGGCTGCTAGTTTCACACCAATATTTTACCTCGCATAACGATACGAGACGAGAGAAGGCCTTCTCTGGTCTCGTCTCTCGGCAACACTAAAGGTAAGGGTAACAGACTGGCAAGAAACCTAGCCAAAAGCACTCTAGTTAACCTTTATATCTTTGCTCTTGGTAATCAATGCCCTTATTTGTAGCTTACTGGAATTTGAGTTTCCAATGTAAAGGATAATATGAACATAAAGCGATTATCTTTGTTTGAGTTTGGAATTAATGGAATTTCTATTTCCATCTATAAGTAGCTTAACCGAGGTAATAAGGCAATAGTTTAAGAGACAAGGAATAATTATTCAGGAAATAAACCAAAGGAGCGTTTGTCAATAGAATCGTATGTTAAAATACTCTGTCAATATATTATGGGCACCTAAGCTCACACTAGGTACTATAGTTATAGTGTACAGCGTGTCCCATTTTCAATGGGATAACATGGGAAACTTGGTTGTTATTAAGGATATCGATTTTCTGATTGCACCTTACCGTACTCTTTCAGATTTTTGCTATACCCCGTGTTCTCGCTAATATAGGGAGTTTTTGAAAAAATTGCATTTTTAATAATTCCTTGTATTTTGCTTATCTTGCAAGATATTTTCATTCTGTAAAAACCTTTTGTGGCAACTATTTTAGGGCAAAATAATGACGTTGTCAATTTTTTAAATTATTGTTAAGTTTTTGAGATATGGTATTTATCATTAAAAAAAAATACGAACCTGGAATTTTTTAATTACTATTTTGATTAGTTTGATACTATTATTATCTTAAAATGATAAAACTTTAATTTTTTTGATTTAAGGTTAAAAAAAGTAATATTTATTATTAAAAAAAAAATAATATTTTAAAAAATAATAAAAAGTTACAAAAATAATATCAGGGTAATTATTTGATGGTAGCACAGCAACTCATAAAATGCGTGGAATTGACATTGTCATTTTACTTTTAATTTTTGTGAATGTCTCTCTCTCAATTATTCTGAAATGGCTAGAAATCGATCATATCCATTTTTAAAAAATGTGATATGTTTGACTGCTTTATTCAAGCAACAAAATCTCAATATTTAAACGGCAAAAAAATTTTCATGCAAAATGCGTTAAGAAAAATTACTGAAAAATGCCAACAGTGTCTCACAAGATATCTTTAAATTATCGTAAAACCATGTTAATTCGCCAAGTATCAAAACAGAAACTAAAAATCGTTCACGTAGCAATTTTTAATTTATAATTATGTTGGAAATTTCCAGGTTGAAACAATTTTTTTTAAAATAATAAGTATTTTTTTTTACCGTATTTCATTTTTTTATGATAAATACCATATCTCAAAAACTAAACAATATTTAAAAAAATTGACGTCATTATTTTTTTCTTAAAAAGTTGCCACAAACAGAATAAAAATATCTTCTAAAATGAGCGAGATATACGGGATTATTAAAAATGCAATTTTTTCAGAAAGTCCCTGTATTAGCGAAACTACGGGGTATAGCAAAAATCTGATTACACCATTTTAAAGGGCTCAAAAAAACAGCATGGCAAGGTGCAATCAGAAAATCGATATCTTTAATAATAACCGAGTTTCCCGTTTAATCCCATCGAAAATGTCACACGCTGTACGTGTGAGCTAATATAACTAAAAACTGAAATATATTTTCTTCAACACTAGACTCAATTAACTTTCCTTTGACTTAAACTCTAATTTTTGAAATCTAACCCCACCCTTTTAAAAAAATAAGCTAAAATGTATTTTGTTTAACTCCAGACTCAATTACCCTTCGTTGATATCACACACGCCATATTTTCACTTAAACTAATTTTTGAAATCTACCCCCACACTTTTTTTTTAAATAAACTAAAATGTATTTTGTTTAACTCCAGACTCAATTACCTTTCGTTTGATATCACACACGCCATATTTTCACATAAACTCTAATTTTTAAAATCTACCCCGACCCTTTTATTTGGGCGGTGGATTTTGTTCATTTTTAAACGGGACCACAGCCTAGGTACCAAATTTCATTTAAATCGGACACGCGGTTTTTGAGTTATGCGAGTTGGTCGTTACAGACAGGCATACAGACAGACATGCATACAGACCGACAGACATACAGACAGACAGACGGCGCGACAAAAAAGTTTCAAAATCATCCGAAACACAAAGATATATAAAAAAATTTAAATCAGAGCAACTTTTCTTTTCTCGAAAAAATTAGGATCACCATAGGTCACACTACTATAGTATAGTAGTCGTGTGAGCTAATACTACTTGTTTCGCAATCAAACAGCTTTCTTCTAAGCTAAAAATAACTAATGATTACGACTTCAAAATAGGGGAAAAGGGGGCGAAATCGGATACTTAATTTTATAGGCCTATTTCTCCTATTAAATGATCACCATTGCGTTCGTCATTTTGATTCGTCAAGTTGGCTAGATATGTTATCTTTATGTTTTAATTATCTTACTTTTATTTTTTGTCAAAAGTTGACTTTGCCCCATTTATTACCTAATAACTAATATTAAACCGTGGGCATTGTTAAAGCGATTTTTGTTTTTCATTCGCCTGTGTCTACTCGTTATGCCGCGGGGTGAACGCGTCCGTTGGTTGTCATGACAACGTCGCATGCTTTCGCAGGGCAAAGAATCATGTGTTGCACCTGGGTACATTATTGAAATATAGCCCGGTTACGGGTGTATTGTTTACATTCGGTTCTGATTCCGTTTTTATTCCAATTATTTTGCACAATGTTTCCTGTGTACGATGCAGTGTGTGTTTTACTGGAAAAACCGCTATCGAGGTGGAACGGCGATGACAAAAAATACTTTTTGAACTCTGAAAAGCCTTCCCCTATATTAAATGTAAATAAACCGCCTAAGGTTAAAGACAAAGTGTACAATCGATATTTTAAAGAATCGTGGTACAACAACTTATAGGATAGACCAATTTGCCTCACATACAAGCAGTAAAATTTTAATTAAATTCGCTGATTTTACTGAATTTAGGTTTTAGCTCTTATTTGTTCATAGTTTCGGTATGTGCAGCAAAAATTGAAGGTGAAATATCTTTTTTTATGTTGCCGTCCGGTAAATATACATATATAAGAAATATAAAAACTAATATTTTCAAAACTAAATATAAATTTCTTACTATTATCTAACAAATTGACAAGAATGACATTATAAGTGACTTTGTCTTTGGGCCTTTACTAAGTCATTTTTATGCTAACCTATTTTTTTTTCGGTTAAGATGTAGGGGTTTTTATTATTAGAACATACACAAAAACGACTATTCAACGAAATTTGACCGTTTATATCTCCAAAACTGTACATAAAAAAACTTAGCTTTACTAAAATTTTTTTTAGTCAAATATCTTACAATAACATACTAAAACTATAGGCAATTCCACCGAGAAAAAAATTTCCCATATAACCTGTGTAGACAGGTAAGGTGTTCTTTATTCTTCTGGTTGTTAGTAAGAGAAAGGAAAAAAATATTTTCCATCACAAATGTCGTTATTGTCAAAAGGTCGTGCAAGCATGAACCAATCAAATCCGTCTCGAGGAAGATTTCTCGTTTCCCTTATTCTATTGCGATACTGTTCAAAAGTTACAAAATTAAAAAGTTCAAAATTGCACGGGAGCTTTTATCAATATTGTTACTGCGGTGGAAAAGTTGTATCGAGTTTTGAAGAGCTTTTTCAACGTATAAAAGGAATTGGAGAGATAAGGGACTTTTGCATGTCCCATTTTTTAATTATCCTTTATTGCGGCACAAGCAGTTACCTGGATTGAACTTTATCCCTTACTTAAGTATAATGTTCGACCTTACTTGTGTTCGAATAACGCAGGCTACTAGTTCCTTTAGTTAGAGACGATGTTGCCGCGCATATAACGTTATGACAAAGTATAATGTAAATCCCAGGGTTACGGGAGAAGACCACATCGATATGAAAGGCGGAGAGAATGGACCTCGGTACGGTGATCATAGCGTAGGTGGCAACCCTTTCTTTTAGGGATAGTATAAAAGACAGCTGTTGCCTTACAGTATGGCGTTGGCTCGTCAAAGGCTAGAGGAGAAAAACCTTGATTAAAAATCCTGGCCCTCCAAGTAGGGGGTTGAGGCATTAGACTGGTTCTCTAATACTTGTAAAACAAAGCAATTACCAAAAAGCCTAAACAAAGCCTCGGAGCAATAGATGGAAATTCTCAAAGACGAAAAAAGCAAAGGCAAAGGACTATGAATATAGCTACATGGAACGTACAGGGAGTGAATCAAAAATTGGACCTTATTGCAACCGAAGTGCAGAATTGTAAGATCGATATCATTGCACTTACAGAGACAAAAAAGAAAGGAACAGGTACGGGTAGACCTCGTCAGATGTCTATCAGGGGAAATGAATCGACCCCTGCCCTCCGTTGATTCCAGGTACTCTCCGACCTGGAGAGTTAGCACCTGTCTAGGGTCCCTTTCCCAGGGTTACGGGAGAAGACCACATCGATATGAAAGGCGGAGAGAATGGACCTCGGTACGGTGATCATAGCGTAGGTGACAACCCTTTCTTTTAGGGATAGTATAAAAGACAGCTGTTGCCTTACAGTATGGCGTTGGCTCGTCAAAGGCTAGAGGAGAAAAACCTTGATTAAAAATCCTGGCCCTCCAAGTAGGGGGTTGAGGCATTAGACTGGTTCTCTAATACTTGTAAAACAAAGCAATTACCAAAAAGCCTAAACAAAGCCTCGGAGCAATAGATGGAAATTCTCAAGGACGAAAAAAGCAAAGACAAAGGACTATGAATATAGCTACATGGAACGTACAGGGAGTGAATCAAAAATTGGACCTTATTGCAACCGAAGTGCAGAATTGTAAGATCGATATCATTGCACTTACACAGACAAAAAAGAAAGGAACAGGTACGAATAGTGTCGGCAATTTCGTCCATATATTCACTGGAGTCCCAAAAGAAAGAAGAGCAGCCAGAGGGGTATCCTTATTAATAAAGAAAAACCTAAAAAATAAGATTACCGACTACGATTGCATTAGTGAAAACATACTTCGAGTGAACATGAAGATGCTTGGTCATAATATAAGCATAATAGCAGTCTACGCACCACCAGATGACGAAAAAGTAACTACAAAACAACTGTTCTTCGACCAACTTGATGAGACTATCACCAAAATCGGTAATACCAGAGAAATAATTATGCTTGGCGATTTTAATAGCCGAACTGGTAGACAAACCCAGAGCAAAGTGATAGGACCATTTGGAGAGGAAGTAACAAATGATAATGGCTTAAGACTGATGCAATTGTGTGAAACCCACAACCTAAAAATAAATAATGGTTTTTTTAAACATAAGGATATTCATCGATATACCTGGATTCAGCCAACAAGAAATCTTAAATCAATCATTGATTATGCTATAGGTGGACAACACTCGCAATTAAAGTGGTATGATGTGCGAGCACTTCGTGGTGTTACCTGTGGATCTGACCACCATCTGGTAAAAGCAAAAATATTATTCCCTTTAAGAAAAACAAATAAGGACGAAAGTATTAGAGAAAATGAAAACCTAGAGTGCATCGAAGACAACCAATAATACAACTTTAGAAGTCTAGAAATCGAAAGTACTCAAAGATTGTATCAGAACCGATTAGATCAAAAATTAATAAACACAAATCACTCATTTGAAGATATATATACAAACTTAATAAAAAGCTTGAAGGAAGCAAGCAACGAAGCTGTTGGATACCAAGATAATAGAAATAATAGGAAGATGTGGTGGACGGAGAAAATACAGGAAATGGTAAAAGAGAAAAAACGCACATACTTGAAATGGCTCAGTACTAAAGAACAAAGAGACCTAGAAATCTACAGGGAAACCAGAAGACAGCTAAGAAATTTGATACGCACAGAAAAAAATGAACTGTTCGAGCGCAAATGCCACGATATCAATACACACGTAGGAGGTAGGCAGAGTTCTGAAGTATAAAAATTCATTTCTACAGTAAAAAACCCAACAAAAGAAAAAGTAAACATCCAGATCATCAAACCAGAACAATGGACAGAACACTACAAGGGACTGCTGCAGGAAACGAGACCCGCATATCTGGCAGCCTCTCCGAGGAGAGACATAGAAGTACACGGAGAGGAAGTAATCATCGAAAAAGAAATGATAAAAAATAGTATTAAAAAGCTTAAATCCGGAAAAACTAGCGGACCTGGAGGAATATTTGCTGAAATGCTCAAATAGATCAGAGAAACTAATCGAAAATCTCACATATATTATCAGTCAATGCATAAACGGACATCCAGTACCTGATGATTGAAAAATTGCATTCATATCCTCAATACACAAAAAAGGAAACAAGCTGGATTGCAACAATTACAGAGGAATTTCAGTAACCAGTACTCTCAGTAGATTGTACGGTAGGATTCTTAGAGATCTAATAGAGAAGGATTTTCATGAACAAGAAGAAGAAGAGCAAAGTGGGTTTCGTGCAGGCAGATCTTGTAGTGATAATGTTTTTTGTAAGTAATTGAGAAAAGGAGCGCCAGAAATATAGAGACTCATGTTACCTTTGTGGACCTACAAAAAGCATATGATACCGTTCCAGTAGAAAAACTATGGACAGTGCTAGAGCAGACTAATATCAATCATACATACATAAAAGCGATAAAAGAACTATACAAAGGGTCAAAATCTAAAATTAAAATTGGAAATCGACTTTCAAAAGAATTCCTGGTAACAAAAGGCTTAAGACAGGGATGTTGTATTTCTCCAACTCTTTTTAAAATATATATCGCAGTAGCTCTAAAAAACTAGAAACGGAAAGTGCACGGCATGGGAATACAACTTAACGACCGATTTACCATATACATACTACAGTTTGCTGACGACCAAGTAATTGTAGCTAATGATAAAGAGGATATGGAGTATATGATGAGAAAGTTAATGGAAGAATACCAAAAGTGGGGATTAACAGTGAACGTGGACAAGTACTTATGTATTGGAAACGAATCCAGTGAGTTAGAACTAGACAATGGACAAGTAATATCTCCATGCAATGAGTATGTATACTTGGGTGTCACATTTGATAAGACAGGAACAGACTGTAAAGAACTGGAAAAAAGAATAGTAAAAGCAAAAAAGGTTATTGGATGTCTTAACAGTATTTTATGGAGCAGAGAGATAAAAAAGAATGTAAAATTTAACATATATGAAACAATGGTGAAAAGCACGCTGTTGTATGGAATAGAGACTTGTCGCGTAACAGAAAAATACAAAACAAAAATGGAAAGTGTCGAAATGGATGCAATAAGAAGATCAATGAGAATATCTAGAACAGATCACATAAGAAATGAGATCATAAAAGAAAGAATGGAAATCGAAGGAAGCATAACGGATGACATCACTAAAACACAACTGATATGGTACGGCCATGTACAACGGATGAACGACGAAAGATTACCAAAGCAGGTCCTAGAATGGCAACGAATAGGGCGCAGAAAAAAAGGGCGTCCTAAACTAGAATGGCAACAGTCAATCCAAAGATCAATGAGTCAAAAAAATCTGACAGAAGATGATTGTCAGGATCGAAGGAGGTGGAGAATAGGCGTCGGACAACGTAGAAAAACGTTCTAAACCGACTAAATAAAAAAAAAAAGAAAATAAAACATTATGTAAATTTAAAATATTGATACCAGACAAGTCTTTTAAGAGCTACCGCAGATTTAATTTTATGCCAATAAAATCTGGTAGATATGTGTTGTTTGGCCACAGTGTTGACTCACCAACTAACCAAAAGTCATTAATGTTCTGTGAAGTGTGTAAAAAAAATAAGTACACAGTACACAGACCTAATCCTATATTTTCACTGGTAGTGGTTTTTCAGTTTTTCCCTAGCTGTTTTCGGAAATGTTTTAATTAATTTTGCCTACAGAACACAATACCCTGTTATTGTCAGATAAATAAAGGATATAACAAAAATACCTCTTGTTGTCTAATATCACGTGAAATCTGTCGTTTAATGTCACATTAATAAAGAATAAAGTTCTAAGATAAAGGTCCCTACTATATCCTTCTCTCAGACCTTCTTCTTCTAACAATTTCTATCCGTTTCGGATATTGGCTATCAGAAATGCAATTCTGACTTTATTCACTGCTGCCCGAAACTGTTCAGTATTATTCATCAACCAGGACCTGAGGTTTTACAACCATAAAATTCTTTGTTTGAAACTCGTAGACAATGATTGTGTAGAAATATAGTAGATTGATTCCAGTATAGGTCAGCTATTATCGCTATGTCTTTTCAGTAGTATTCACTAGTATTTATATTAAACCAGGACCCGAGGTTTTTCAACCATGAAATTCTTCTTCTTCCAACACCTCTTTTCCCATTACTTTTTCCTGCAAGATGAATTGCAGTAAATGACACCTGCTTTCAGTTCTCATAAGGTGTCCTAAGTATTGGAGTTTTTAAATTTTCACAGTATTGACTACTTCCTTTTCTTTGGCCATTATTCTGAGAACTTCGTTGTTTGTCACATGATCCGTTCAAGATATTTTTAATATTCTGCGATATAGCCACATTTCAAACGTATCTAGTTTTTTCATTGTCGCCTCAGTCAGCATGTATGCTTCCACACCATAGAAAAGAACAGAAAACACATAACAGCGAAGAAATCTTATCTTGGTCTTCAATAATATGTGATGACTTGTGAATAGGTTTCTCATTTTGTTAAGTAGAGTGCCTTTTCAATCCGAATTCGAATTTCTTGAGAGTGATTCCATTGTTCATTGACATTAGTTCTTAAGTAAGTACGTTTGCTCATTCGTTCTATTGGTTTTTGATTTACTATAAGTTGGCAGTTGTTTACTTTTCTTTGCTTATAACCAAATATTTCGTCTTATTTATACTTATATCTAGTCCGTGAAGTTGGACTGCTTTGTGTAATTTTGTCCATGAGCCCTTGTAGTCCTTCTAGGCTGTCTGCGAAGATTACCGCATTATCTGAATAAGGTATATTGTTAATGATTTCTCTATTTAGAAGGATTCCTGATTCAATATTCTCTAAAGCTTCTTTAAAAATGCATTCTGAATACATATTGAACAGTAATGGTAAAAGAATACAACCTTGCCTTACTCCTCTTAATATTTTAGTTTCTTCTGTAGTCTTATTCGCAATTCTTACTGCAGAAGATTGATTCCAGTATAGCTCAGCTATTATCGCTATGTATTTTTAGTAGTATTCATATCAAACCAGGACCTGAGGTTTTTCAACCATAAAATTCTTCTACCAACAACTCTTTTTCCCATTACTTATCCCTGCAAGATGGATTGCAGTTAATGAAACCTGCTCTCATTTCTCATAATATATCCTAAGTTTCGAGTTTTCGAAATTTTCCATTATTAACTTTTTCTTTGGCCATCCTTCTGAGAAGTTGGTTGTTTGTCACATGATCCGTTTAAGATATTTTTAATATTCTGCGAGTCAGCCACATTTCAACCGTATTTAGTTTTTTCATTGTTGCCTTAGTCAGCATCCATGCTTCCACACCATAAAAAAGGACAGATAACACATAACAGCGAAGAAATCTTATCTTGGTCAATGTTAAAGAAATTAAACTGGCTAAATGTAAAAAATTTTATAATGTTTGTATTTTTATTTATAAAATTAATAATAATTTACTACCAGATTCCTTAAAACAATTTATAAATCAAAATTATAATTATCATACTTACAATACCCGGACAAAAGAAGATTTTCATTTAAGCACTACATCAAAATTAGTTGTTCAAAAATCAATATTTTCAAAAGGCTTGAGTGAATACAATAAATTAAACGTGTCAATTAAAAATGAACCAAATTTAAAAAAATTTAAGAAGTATAAAATAATATTTATTTTCAAAACAATTTATATAAAGTTATTAAATTTTATTAATATAGTGTTAGTTTATACCTATTTATTTATTTGTTGTATAAATTTGAATTTTAAGTATAGTTTTAAGTTGATTTAAGAAAAAATTGTAGCAAATATGCTAAATAAAAGGTTAAAACAATAATATGTAATGACTTGTGGATAGGTTTTTTATTTTGTTAAAGGCAGTGCTTGCCTTTTGAATACGAATTCGAATTTCTTGAAAGCGATTCCATTGTTCATTGACATTAGTAAATTTGTTCAATAGTTCTATTCGTTTTTGATTTACTGTAAATTGGCACTACTATTTAGTCCGTGTAGTTGGCTGATTTGTGTTATTTTGTCCATGAGCTCTTGTAATCCTTCTAGGCGGTCTGCGAAGATGATTTCTCCGTTGAAAAGGATTCCGGATTTAATTATTTCTAAAGCTTTAAAAATGCATTCTGAATACATATTGAACACTAATGGTGTTTTATTACTTTAGTTTCTTCTATAGTCTCATTTCCAATTCTTACTGCAGCAGATTGATTCCAGTATAGGTCGGCTATTTTTATGTCTTTTACATCAAAACCAGCATTTTTTAAGATTTCTATCATTTTATGATGTTGCACTCTGTTAAAGGCCTTCTGGTAGTCAATAAAACATGCATATATTGTACATTTCATGTCCATGCACCTTTGGTATCTACTGCATTTCGGAAACCAAACTATGTAGACGATATTTGATCTTCGCAAGTTTTGTAGATTCTGCTGTGGATGACTTTAAGAAATAGTATATAGTTCAGACTTAAGTTACCAAAATTTATTTTGTAAGTCGATTTCCAACTTTAATTTTCGAGTGTAATAGGGCCTCATATACACACACATCCATTAAGGTGGTATATCGTGTAATCTCTAAAAACTCGTGGAAATTCATGTGCTCGAGTGGTGATGTGTGACCATGATTAAAAGGGAAGTGATTTGGTACGTACCGTCCTCTGGAGTGTGACGTCACGTAACAAGTCACAGTACTATCTTTAATAGCGGTTTGTATTGTTTTAAACTATATTTTATTAAAAATCAATTTTTGTTGGTTTACAACTTTTAATATTGAATATCAAATGTGACCTTTGATAAGAGAGGAACAGACTGTAGAGAATTGGAAAAAATAATAGTAAAAGCAAAAAAAGTTATTGGATGTCTTAACAGTATTTTATGGAGCAGAGAGATAAAAAAGAATGTAAAATTTAACATAAATGAAACAATGGTCAAAAGCACGCTGTTGTATGGAATAGAGACTTGTCGCGTAACAGAAAAATACAAAACAAAAATGGAAAGTGTCGAAATGGATGCAATAAGAAGATCAATGAGAATATCTAGAATAGATCACATAAGAAATGAGATCATAAAAGAAAGAATGGCAATCGAGGGAAGCATAACGGATGACATTACTAAAAGGCAACTGATATGGTACGGCCATGTACAACGAATGAACGACGAAAGATTACCAAAGCAGGTCCTAGAATGGCAACCAATAGGGCGCAGAAAAAGAGGGCGTCCTAAACTAGAATGGCAACAGTCAATCTAAAGATCAATGAGTCAAAAAAATCTGATAGAGGATGATTGTCAGGATCGAAGGAGGTGGAGAATAGACGTCGGACAACTTAGAAAAACGTTCTAAACCGACATAGTAGTAGTAATATTGAATATCAACTAAATTGACAATTTCAAAATGACAGCTATAAATCACGTGCTAAATCATTTGGATACTCGGGTATTTTCAAGTGTATGAGACATATCGCTTTTCGTGCCATGTCTTTCTTTCGCAGCTACTAAAAAATAATAAACCACGTGAATAGATGTGTGTGTATGGGGCGCCAATGACTTAAAGACCTTAATTATTCATTTTTGCATAAAATGTCAATTTTTATAAAAAGAGCTAAATTTATATCGACATGCTTTTATATCTTCCAACAAATGCTTTTATTGTAATTTCCTTCATGTCAACTTCTATATTTTCCCCGATATTTATTTTAATAATTTTATTTCCGTTGTAAAACCAAGCAATAAATTGTATTAATTTTGTCCTAGACCTAGAACTTGCTTGTAATATTGCTGTACCATGCACGGTTAGGTTTTGACATCTTGTTGGTTTGTTCTAAAAATGAACTAGAGTCACGAATTTTAAGAGCATAGTTTTTTTAATTGGGAATTTTTGGACCAGTGGGTTGGTATCTAAATACCGATTTTTGTCGCTATTTCGATTCTGATAATGCGCAGTAGTTAAATATTATTTTAACATAAAGATGTACGACTACTACTTTGTCGGTTTAGAACGTTTTTCTACGTTGCCCGACGCCTATTCTTCACCTTCTTCAATCCCGACAATCATCCTCTGTTAGGTTTTTTTGACTCATTGATCTTGGGATTGACTGTTGCCATTCTAGTTTAGCACGCCCTCTTTTTCTGCGGCTCATTGGTTGCCATTCTAGGACCGGCTTTGGTAATCTTTTGTCGTTCATCCGTTGTATAGCCGTACCTTATCAGTTGCCTTTTAGTGATGTCATCCGTTATGCTTTCCTCGATTCCCATTCTTTCATTTATAATCTCATTTCTTATATGATCTGTTCTAGATATTCTCATTGCATTGATTTGCGTTCATTTCGAACCTTTACATTTTTGCTTTATATTTTTCTGTTACGCGACAAGTTTCTATTTCATACAACAGCGTGCTTTTCACCATTATTTTATATATGTTAAATTTTACATTATTTTTCCAATAACCTTTTTTGCTTTTACTATTCTTTTTTTCAGTTCTTTACAGTCTGTTCCTATCTTATCAAATGTGACACCCAAGTATACATACTCATTGCTTGAAGATATTGGTTGTACATTGTCTAGTTGTAACTCACATGATTCGTTTCCAATACATAAGTACTGTGTCTTGTTTACGTTCACTTAACCCCCACTTTTGGTACTCTTCCATAAACTTTTTCACGATATACTCCATGTCTTCTTTATCATTAGCTACAATTATTTGGGCGTCGGCAAACTGTAGTGTGTATATGGCAAATCAGTCGTTAAGTTGTATTCCCATGCCGTGTACTTTACGTTTCAAGTTTTTAGAGCTACTGCGATATATATTTTAAAAAGAGTTGGAGATCTACAAAATCTCTGTTTTAAGCCTTTCGTTACCAGGAATTCTTTTGAAAGTGAATTTCAAATTTTAACTTTAGATTTTAACCCTATTACTACTTTAATTTAAGTTATTTTATCGCTTTTATGTATGAATGATTGATATTAGTTTGTTCTAACACTGTCCATAATTTCCACTGGATCGGTATCATATGCTTTTTGTAGGTGTACAAAGGTAACATAAGTCTATATTTCTGGCACTTCTTTTCTATATTACTTGTTTAAGACAAAAAACATTATTATCAAGTTTGTTCAATCTGTGTCCCAAAAAATTTAAGTTTCAACGTTATTTATGAATCCTAGTGTACGTTTAGTAATTTTTAATTTATTACAACGTGTCTATAAATTCAGATTCGTTCAAAAAATAAATAAATGGATCCATGACGGAGCTGGGACCTTCCTAGCCCATTAGCACACTCCAACTGAACCATGCTATAAATGTGTTCTACTTTATTCCGAACCGAACCGCCTAATGGTACGATGCTCCGTTAAAAAGCATTAACTAATCGGCTCGCTCATCGCAAATTGTTCCATCGAAATTGCTCAGGAGCTATAGTGGGCCGAACAGACATACACACACGGACAGACGTCAAGACGAAATTGTCAAGATTGATCCAAATACATACACCTAATTATTTTTCGATCAAAAACAATACCTTCTCTAGCCATTGCTGCGCGGGCAAGGAACGTAAAAATCAAAAAGACCATACTCCTAATGTTTGAAATAGAATGTCGACTTATTGCCTTGACGCTCGAAATTACCTTTTCACCCACAAGGTTATGGAAAATTTTTATTTATAAAAATGAAGAAATGTCTTCTTTAAAATTGCTTTTGGGATTTGCTAAAAATATACCTATATTACCAAAAACGTTTTAGAAAAATGATGTCCTTTAAGGGTGCCCTAGAACTTGTATTTTATTTATAAAACTGGAGAGATGTCTTCTTGGGATTTGCTAAAAATATACCTGTTTTGTTTGAAACTCGTTAACAATGATTGAGTAGAAATAGAATTTCGGACTTCCATTGTCTTAATTTATTTTAAACACGACGATTCGGTTAGTAAGTATCTCTAACCGTTTTCAAGTGTAAACTAAACAAAAACATTCAACTAAAGGGTTCCTTGAATTTCTTTGAAACTAAACAATCTAGTCGCATTAAGGGATATTAAAAAATCCGGTTTAGCGGATCATGCATGGTCAAATGATCACAAGATTCAGTGGTCAGAAGCTAAAGTTTTGCATAAGGAGTCGCATTGGCGAAATGAAGGTTTATTGAAGCTGCGTTTATAATGCCGAATAAAGACGTTTTCAGTCAACCAAGCACGGACATACCAAACATATGGAAACCACTCCTATAAGGAAAACAGGCGTCTTAAAAAGGGGGCGGGTCGTCACACCTGACTGCACACTAAGTAGTATAATTAGTAGCCTAGAGACTAGATTGTTTGGTCTACACTTGAAAGCGGTTAGAGATATTTACTAACCGAAACGTCGTGTTTAAAATAAATAAATACAATGGAATTTCTATACCTTTATTATCAAGAACGTTCTAGAAATGTTGTCCTTAAGATGTTCTAGAATTGCAAACCTTACAACATTGCAATGTCGGCCCATCCCTCAGCGAGACGAACAGTGTCTGCTTACGTCACCAGCGGACCAGTTGCTTTGGTTGTATTGAGAGTTCGTGTGATTTTAAGGTGTTTTTGACGTTTTTACCTCCGTTTTTTTGCGTTTTTTCATTTATTTGACGGTGTGGTTGACTATTTAGGAGGTAAATCTGAGGGCATGGCAGTGCCTCGCCAAGTTTACGCGCCGTACCATCTTTTCTTGAAACATTTCAGCCGATATTTGACCTATCTAAAACTCTACTTCGGAGTGAGCTACGAATCTCAAACTTTGCACAGTCGTAGATCTCCATGGAGTTAACAATCCCTTCATGTTTAGTTTCATAGAATTCCCAAAAGTACTGAAGTAGTTACGAAATTTCAAAAAACGTCGAAATTGTCACTCACTCACTCATGTGTACATCATCAAAATTCTACTGTACTTCCAGACATGCTACAAAGCTGAAATTTGGCAGACTGATAGAAATTATGACCAAACCCCTGGAAAAAATGAAAAACCCCAAAATTCTAATTTACTTCCCTCCCCTATACATGTAAAGTTATGTAAAAGTAACATTGCCCACTTCCAGATATGGCAGACTGATAGGAACTATGATAAAACTATAGAAAAAAATTAAAAACCCCAAAATTCTAATTTACTTCCCTCCCCTATACATGTAAAGTTATGTAAAAGTAACATTGCCCACTTCCAGATATAGCAGACTGACAGGAACTATGATAAAACTAAAGAAAAATATTTAAAAACCCCAAAATTATAATTTACTTTCCTCCCCTATAAATGTAAAGTAATGTAAAAGTGACATTGCCCACTTCCGGACACGCTAGAGAGCTGAGCTTAGGAAGGACGATAGTAACTATGATAAAACTATAAAAGAAAATTAAGAAACCCCAAAGTTTAATTAACTTCCCTCCCCTATAAATGTAAAGTTATGTAAATTAGCATTGTCCACTTCCAGAAACGCTAGAGAGCTGAGCTTTGGAAGACTGATAGGAACTATGATAAAACTATAGAAAAAAATTTGAAAACACTAAGATTTTAATTTACTTTCCTTCCCCATAAATGTAAAGTTATGTAAAATTAACATTGCCTACTTTCAGGAACACTAGAGAGCTGAGCTTTAGAAGGCTGATAAGAACTATGATAAAACCATAGGAAAATATAAAAAAAACTCAATATTTTTAACAAGGCATTTTTGAACAATATCCCGTATATTTTACTACTTTAAAACTTAAATATTATCCAAATCCTTTAAAAAAGCAGTGAAATCATAACAAAAACATTTTATGTAAAAAAAGCCAAGTACGCGAAAGTGGTATTCCGTAAAAAGAATTGAGATAAAAGTAAAGCCAAGTTCTACAATAGAAATTTCAAAATGAATGGTTCTTACTAGTTTGGAAATGTTTTTTTAAACTTGGCTATTACGGCTGCCAATGACTCTTAGGAAATTGAACGTAACGAAGTTTGGCTGGAATAGCAAAGTTTAAAAAAAACATTTCCAAACTAGTAAGAACTATTCATTTTGAAATTGGTATTGTAGAACTTGGCTTTACTTTTATCTCAATTCTTTTTACGAAATACGACTCTCGCGTACTTCGCTTTTTTTACATAAAATATTTTTGTTATGATAAACCTTTAGAAATGTGAATTAAGTGAATTGATATAAAGAAAGCACATTAATTTATTGTTGAAATAAAAGCTTTGTGTTCCCTCTTTCAGTGTAGAAATATAAATATATATACTTTTATATTATTATATTTATATAAACTTTAATTTTTTTTTGGATTTTTGGAAGCTCCTTATTCATTAAATTAATCACATTAAAGAAAATTGGTAATTATGCCGCAAACGTACTTTTTTTTATTAAACTGAATATTGGAAAGTTTATTTTGTAGACAGTTTCTCCAAGTTTAGTTTCAGTTTTTTTCTTAAGATTTTTAGTCTTTTTATAGAAGTTTTCAGAAACATGTTACAGGAGAAGGAGTGAAAACGGGCGCTGGGTGAGATAAAAACAACTCATAACACAAACAATGTAAATCATTTGAAAAAAAACGTGTAAAAATCTATTGATTTAAAGCATAAGAAGTTGAAAAACACATCTTATTTGGCTGTTTTCTCCAAAAACTGACTGGTTTTTGATATAATAATAAAATAAATATTGCAATTTTAGATCTGAAATATCAAATAAATACCTTTTTCCTACTACATAATATAAGTGTATGTTATTATATCCGCAACAAAAACAATACATTATAACAATGATTTAAATTGATTAAACTTTTAGAAAAAATCCTACTTCTATTCTAAAACTTTCAACTATTAAAAAAAAAACTCCAACATATCTCTGGTAGGAAAATTCAACTCTCAGAGCAAACTCTTGGTTTATCAAATCATTTGTTTTGAATGAATGAAATTATTAATTATATTTACTATCACGAATAAAAAATTTGTTTGCAAATAAGCAAGAAAAAAGCGGGAAAAGCAAACGATTGCAATGTGTATTAAATGTAGCGCGCTGAGCAGAGGTCCACTAGTGATGTAAGCAAGGCGCCGCCTACCGCTGAAAAATTCGAGCTAATAGGCAATCCTGTGTGTTAAATAATCGTTGGGCCCTCCTACCTTCTCTTGTGTCGTTCCTACTCGACACGCTTTGATTGGCGGTTTTCTCCTGTAGGTAACTTTGTAAGGGATAGTAAGAATTTTGAAAGGTGAACTGATATCGGTCCATCTTTCTCTAATATTCGGTTTACTGTGCGAGAAATAAGAGTAATTTACGATATTTCTGCCAATAACTGGAATTTGTTCTCTCGCTATGTGGGTACTGGCGAAAACGGGTAGGAGGGTGTTCGCGCATTACTGTATAAGAAAGTAACTTAACAAACCCCAGGATTTTCAGGTCGAAGCCACACCATTCAAACCTCGCAATTATCAACTAATAATATTTATTTACAAATGTACCATTCTTTTAATAATTTAATACAAAATGAGCAAAAAATTCGCATTGGCACGATTTGGCGTGCTATTATCCTAAAAATTACTCGAATCTAGGGTTTTTCGACATTATTTATAAATCCTAGTGTACAGCGTGTCCCATTTTCGATGGGATTAAATGGGAAACTCGGTTATTATTAAAGATATCGATTTTCTGATTGCACCTTACCGTGCTCTTTTTTTGAGCCGGTAAAAATGGTGTCAGATCAGATTTTTGCTATACCCCGTGGTTTCGCTAATACAGGTAGTTTTTGAAGAAATTGCATTTTTAATAATTCCTTGTATTTCGCTTATTTACTAAAATATTTTTATTCTGTAAAAACCTTTACATGGCAACTTTTTTAGAGCAAAATAATGAAGTTGTCAACTTTTTTAAATTTTGTTTAGTTTTTGAGATATGGTATTTATCATAAAAAAATTAAATATGGACCTGGATTTTTTAAATTAATATTTTGATTGATTTCATGTTATTATTATCTTAAAATGATAAAACTTTAATATTTTTTTAATTTAAGGTTAAAAAAAATATTTCATATTTCTAAAAAATTTTTAGTCCGAACCTGGAAATTTCCAACGTAAATATAAATTAAAAATTGCAAGACACACTAGTTGAACGATTTTTAGTTTAGCGTGGAATTGACATTGTCATTTTACTTGTCATTTTTGTAAATAAGTCACTCAAAATTATTCTAAAATGGCTAGAAATTGACCATATCCAGATTTTGAAAATTTGACTGCTTTATTCAAGCAACAAAATCCCAATATCTAAACGGCAGAAATATTTTTATGCGCTAAGAAAAATTACTCAAAAATGCCAACAATGTCTTACACATAATCACAATTAGTTTAAACATTTATATCACTAAATAAAATAAGTTATTTTTTTTGTTTTTGTCGTAGACTTTGTTTCATATAAATCTTTAAATTAATGTAAAACCATTTTAATTTGCTAAGTTTCAAAACATTTAAACTAAAAATCGTTCAACTAGCAATTTTTAATTTATATTTATGTTGAAAATTTCCAGGTTTGGACTAAAATTATTTTTTTAAATATAATTTTTTTTTACTTTAATACAAAAAAAATTATAATTTTTTATTATATTGTGATAATAATAGCATAAAACCAATCAAAATAATAATAAAAAAAAATCCAGGTCCGTATTTAATTTTTTTATGATAAATACCATATCTCAAAAACTAAACAATATTTTAAAAAGTTGACAACGTCATTATTTTCTTCTAAAAAAAGTTGCCACATAAAAGTTTTTACAGAATAAAAATATCTTGCAAAATAAACGAGACACAAAGAATTATTAAAAATGCAATTTTTTCAAAATTTTTCTGTATTAGCGAAACTACGAGGTATAGCACAAATCAGAATACCCAATTTTTAAGGTCTTGAATCAGAAAAACAATATCTTTAATAATAACCGAGTTTCCTATTTAATCCCATCGAAAATGGGACACGCTGTACAGAATAAAACTGTAGATCCCTTAAGTAAAATTAATTTGATTTGTACACACCTCCCTTAGTCCAAAATGAGATGACATGATAAAATAAAATATATTTTTTATTTTAGATATTTTAATAATAACTTATACAGGGTGTTTTAAAATTCAATAACATAAATTTGAGGTTAAATTCCTTGAGTGATTTCAAGACAAAAAGTTTATATAATAATAGGCCCACAAACGCTTAGTTATCGAGATAATATTTTTATTTTATTTTAATAACATAAAGTTTTTTGTCTTTTGTTTACAGCTTTAAAAAAATATTTAAGAAAGCGGACTAGCTAGCGACTTTTTGTAAATGTATGTCAGGACTATTCACAACTAGGTCGACGATATACTTCGCCATATTATATCATATTGGAGCATTTTTTATTCTGATGATAGCAACCTATTCAACGCAGAGCAAATGCAAAACCTTGGTTCAACAGCCAGTGTCAAACGGCTGTACAGAAAAAACACAGAGCATATAACCTTTGGAAACGACAACAAACCGCTCAAAACCACACAGAATTTATAGAAGCCAGAAATAGTTGCAAAATTACTATTGACGCCGCCAAAGAAACATACAATCAAAGAATAAAAAACAGGTTGCTGAATTGTCCAAGTAGTTCTAGGTCCTTTTGGTCTCTTGCAAAAGCCGTTGGATCAAACTTCACCAAGTCATCCATACCACCACTTACAGATAAAAATACTCAGTTAGCCACAACATCAGAGGAAAAAGCCAATATGCTGGCCAAAATCTTTTCCTCCAACTCAAACCTAACAGTGCCAAATGGAAAAACTCCACCGTTCATTGAAAGGGTTTCCCACAGTATGCCAGAGGTACCCTTTTGTCACAGAGAAATACGAAAATCCGCACTCAAAAATTGTGCTAGCGAACTCACCCCAACTTTCGCAAAATTATTTAATTTATCTTATAGGCAAGGAGTATATTCATCATCATGGAAGTCTGCCGCAGTACAACCCATTCCAAAGAAAGGAAAAAAGACAGATCCGTTAGACTATAGACCAATTGCTCTACTTCCGGTGATATCAAAAGTAATGGAAATCACCTAACCAAGTACTTGGAAAAGTACAAAATTATCAACGACAAGCAATACGGATTTCGAAAATTTAGGTCAACTGGCGATTTACTTACATACGTCACTCACTTATGGCAAAAAGCGATTGAGTTGCGAGGTGAAACAAGAACAATTGCCTTAGATATATCTAAAGCATTCGATAAAGTCTGGCATGAAAATCTGCTCAACAAGCTCAAAGCAACGGGATTGTCGCCGAGACTTTGCACTTGGTTTGAATGTTTATAAGGATAAATCCATTTATGTTGCACTGGATGGCCGGAACTCCAACTCTTACCAAATAATGCTGGTGTGCCACAGGGAGCAGTCCTTTCGCCAACACTTTTTCTGATTTACATAAATGACCTCATAGATAAAACAGTAAATCCACTTTATTGCTTTGCAGATGATGGCCATGTAGTCTCTTCAGCCATACCACCCACATGTCTCTCCGCACGTGAATTCCATTACCTTAGACTAACTGAAATATCACAGATAAATAACGACTTGGAGATAATAGAGGACTGGGGCAACAAAAACCTTGTACAGTTCAACGCGCAGAAAACCCAAGCAGCCCTGTTTTCAAAAAAGACCAGCACCGGTGAGCCAAACATCATGCTATCTGGAAGTGCTGTCGCATTGCAGAGCCAGTTGAACAACTTGGGAGTCACTGCAGAGACCAACATGTCTTGGCACAGTCACGTGGCAGATATAGCTAAAAGGGCGTCCCAAAAGCTTGGGGTGCTATTTCGTACAAGACATCTGTATACACCAAGCCATCTGCTGACACTCTACAAAGCCTAGATTCGACCAACTATGGAGTACTGCTCACATATATGGAGTGCGGCACCCAAACATACCTTAGTGCTTTTGAACACCGTGCAAAAACGAGCTATCAAGCTGATCGATGACCCCGCACTTACCCGTAGCTTGGATAGTCTCGAACATCGAAAAACTGTGGGCGATCTATCTCTCTTCTACAGGTATTATCACGGAAAATGCTCTGAAGAGTTGGCACGTATGATCCCCCCGGGAGTGGCACCTACTAGGCGAACACGTCAAACAGAACCTCATTATATCAGAATTCATATCTCTGGAGAACAGCATCGCTGTGAAATAAACTCCCTGCGACAGTTTTCCTTGCAGGTTACAACCTGAACCGTTTCAAAACCAACACACACCAACATTTCCGCGCACTTGCCGCTTCTCGAGCGTGATAGGGATCTCCTTGCGAGTGCGCATACCCGTAAAAAAAACCAAAAAAAAAAAAGCAGCGATTTTTGCTATAACGTTAAAGATGCGAAAAACTCGCAGAAGATAAAAAAACTTTGCAAATGAAACAAGGATTTAATTTTTTATTTTGAAATCTACCAGTGGCTTACAAGCAAAAAAAATCCGGGGAAAAAGGCAACATGATCCCTTAAAAAGTATTACCCCGTAGATTTGTAATATCATTTGGCACGTCTAACAGTGTAGTGCCTAGAGCTTAATATACGCGCCAAATTTATGTAAAATATCTCAAAAATTGCACGAGATATAAATTTTTAAAAAATTAGCACTGTATCTCGATAACTAAGCGTTTGCAGACCTATATTTATATACCTAAACTTTTTGTCTTGAAACCATTTAAGGAATTTAATACTAAAATTATATTATTGAATTTTGAAACACCCTGTGTAAAAATTATATACCAATATCAGTAATTACGCGTTCTGGAATACCCTTGATTGAGGTTAATATCCAAACAGTTATTTTATTTGTTTTAAAAGGGGATAGTTTGATAAAGTTCCTCTAAAAGAACCATCTTGCAAGAGTTTTTAGTCAAAGAAAACAGTCAAGTCATCGAGAAAATTCAATTTGCAATGTTATAAACGGTTTTCGGATTTTAGAGGTCTCTCGGGAGTAACTTTTTCGGAGGATATTTTGAAAGTTGAATTCTTAGATTTTATATAACAAAAAGTTTTGGAGATATGATTATGTAGGTACCTACCTACTGGAAAATATTTGAGAATAGAATTTGAAACTTTGATGTCTAGAAACGACTGAATTATTTATCTAAATGTATTTTTTTTGCCATAAATAAATACAGTAATTTAGACACGGAAGTTTTACACCTAAAGTTGCGATAAAAGTAAGTTAAATTAATTCTAAAAATAAATAAAACGCGTTTTTGCGATACCTATAAGGTTCTAATTACTTACTATTACTTAGCTTTAATTTGCACAAATTTGTAATTATTGTGTAATAAATATTTTTGTTTGCTTGATTTCGTCACACTTTGCACATTCTTACTAAATAATTTTACTATGACAATTAATTAGTAAGAATGTGTGTGTAAGTTATTAAGACACTTGCTTCACAGAACGCCAAAATTTCCTGGATCAAAAATAACCATTACAGCAATATTTACCAGACAGTGCTAAATGTAAAGTTTTATAGCCAGGTGTAATTCATTTAGTGTAAGTTTTTATTCAGAATTATTAAAATTATTAAACTCGGTTTAGACATGCATGGATTAAGTGGCGCCAATTCTTGGTAGATTTGACCCTGTAGTCAACAGGCGGTGATCACAGGATGGTCAGAACAGAAATCTGCATTGATAGCAATTTCGAAATGAAAATTATTATTACGTGAAATTTGGCGCTTCTTGCGAGGGTTTTCTCACTATATACATAGGATTAGAGACAAAACCGTCTAATTAACTTGTCACATTGACCAAGCAGTGTTCTGAGAAGTCCCATAAGGACGAAACAGTTAACTGTCAACACTTATTAGGTATCAAATAGATCTTGGACCCCCGTGAGGTTAAGCTTTCAAGCTACCCACTGAAAAATATCAGAGAAACTTCTTTTTACCCGATTAGCCACGAAAACTTGTTTAATTATTAATTAATTATGTTTTGTGGGTTTTGGGAAGTTAAAGAAAAACAACCATTGATTTTATGGCGACGTTTCGTGTTTAAAACTAACACTTTTTCAAGCCCTGAAATGAAAAACAAGCATTGCAATAGGAGCAAATAATTCTTAAATTTAGGGTCAAGTGGTGTAAAAGTGAAACACCCAAAATACCGGTAAAAAATGAGACACTTAAATAAAATACTCTGCCAAAATATGGGCCCCTAAGCTCACACTAGGTACTATAGTTATAGTGTACGTGCAAGATAATAAAACTAAAATCTGAAATATATCTTATTCAACTCCAGACTAAATTACCTTTTGTTTGATACCACACAAGCCATGTTTCGACTTAAACTCAAATTTTTGAAATCTACCCCCACCCTTAAAAAAACAAAAACTAAAATGTATTTTGTTTAACTCCGGACTCAATTACCTTTCGTTTGATATCACACACGCCATATTTTCACGTAAACTCTAATTTTTGAAATCTACCCCCACCCTTTTTAAAGAAAAAAAAACTAAAATGAATTTTGTTTAACTCCATACTCAATTACCTTTCGTTTGATATCACACACGTCATATTTTCACATAAACTCTAACTTTTGAAATCTTCCCCCACCCTTTTATTTGGCTTGTGTTCGGTGGATTTTGTTCATTTTTAAATGGGACCATCTCGACCCAAGACCCAGTACCAAATTTCATTAAAATCGGCTAAGCGGTTTTTGAGTTATGCGCGTTGGTCGTTACAGACAGACATACAGACAGACAGACAGACAGACAGACATACAGACAGACAGACAGACAGACGGCGCGACAAAAAAGTTTCAAAATCATGTGAAACGCAAAGATATATAAACATTTTTGAAATCGGAGCAACTTTTTTTTTCTCGAAAAAATTAGGATCACCATAGCTCACACTACTATAGTATAGTATATGTGTGAGCTAAAATACTAATAATTGAACTCCGACAGATTTTCTGTTAAAAACTGATAGCAGTAGTCGTAAGGACCTACAATTTATTTTATTTTTTTACAAAAAATTATTATTACAAAATCTATAGCTTTACTTGTGGTATAAAACTTTTAAAAACGTTACTGAAACTTTTGTCGTGTAAGTTCGTAGATCGGTTTGGCGCGTATCTTCCCATAAATAAATATGTTTGCACTTATTTGATGTTTATATTTTGTATTTGTTTTTAAAAAAAACAAAAGCTTATGTCTCAATTTTACCCTGAATATCTTATTTTTGGTTTAGACGGCGATCAGGCTGCTTATACATTTTTGAACTTTTTGAAGGTAAAATATGAGACAGTTTTATTTTTTTTCTCATATATAGGTTTTCTATGTTTTTACGTTTGCAATATTTTTCTGATTATCGCTTATATCCTAAAAAAATCCTACAGAGGAGTCTAAGATCTTAAAAATAAAACGTTTTAAAAATAGTCTCTATTTTACACCACTTGACCCTATAGTATTAAAATTCAAAAAAATTACTCAAATCACAGTTGTCTTCGGAAAAATAAATAAAATAAATATTTTAACTTCCATAAGTAAATGTGTAATATGATGTTGTCAATACTCACTAGCTTTGCTGCCGAAGACTCAACTGTGATTTGAGTTTTTTGCAAAGTTATTGAACTTTGACATCTCAAAAGCTAAGCATTTGCGGAACCATGTTTATTTAAAGTTTTTTTCTTAAAATCGCTCAAAAAATCGGAAGGGCGAAAAAATATCGAAACACAAAATATCGAAAACACTAAATATCGAAAATACAAAATATCAAAAACATACAAAATATCGAAACTTCAAAATATCGAAACCACAAAATATCGAAACTACATTATATCGAATTACAAAATATCGAAACTACAAAATATCGAAACCACAAAATATCGAAACTACAAAATATCGAAACTACAAAGTATCGAACCACAAAATATCAAAAATACAAAATATCGAAAATACAAAATATAGAAAATACAAAATATAAAAAATACAAAATATCAAAAATACAAAATATCGAAAATACAAAATATCGAACATACAAAATATCGAAATTAACAGATATCGAAAATCAAAAATAGAAAATTTCGAAACCTTAACATAACCCGACCCTGACGTAACCTAACCTAATCTGACCTAACCTCATAAAAATAGAAAGTTTCAAAAATCTAACCTGACAAAACCTAATCAAATCTAGCCGAAACGAACCGAACCGAACTGAACCGAACCAAAGCAAACTGAACCAACAATTAAAAAAACAAAACTTTCCTGACTTCTTTTTCGGGATCCTAGAGGGTGTGAATACGAACCGGACCGAACCAAACCGAACCGAACCGAACCGTACCGAACCGAACCGAACGTAACTGAATCGAATCAAACCTAACCTAACCAAACTACAACACTGCTAATTAGGTTTGGTTGGGTATGGTTAGGTTTGGATAGGTTCGTTTCGGTTCGGTTCAGTTCGGTCCGGTCCGTTTCGGTTCGAATTCACACCTTCTAGGATCCCGGGAAAGAAGTCAGGAAAGTCTTTTTTTTAATTGTTTGTTTAGGTTGCTTTGGTTCGGTTTGATTCGGTTCGATTCGGTTAGATTTCATTAGGTTACGTTAGGTTAGGTTTTTGAAACTATTTATTTTTGTGTGGTTATATCAGATTAGGTTATGTTAGATTAGGTCAGGGTCAGGTTAGGTGAAGGTTCCGAAATTTTCTGTTTTTGATTTTCGATATTTTGTTGTTTCGATATATTGTATTTTCGATATTTTGTTATTCGATATTTTGTGTTTTCGATATTTTATATTTTCGATATTTTGTTGTTTCGATATTTTGTTATTTCGATATTTTGCATTTTCGATATTTTGTATTTTCGATATTTTGTTATTCGATATTTTGTGTTTTTGATATTTTGTATTTTCGATATTTTGTTGTTTCGATATTTTGTGGTTTCTTTATTTTGTATTTTCGATATTTTGTAGTTTCGATATTTTGTTCTTCGATATTTTGTAGTTTCGATATTTTGTTGTTTCGATATTTTGTTGTTTCGATATTTTGTATTTTCGATATTTTGTATTTTCGATATTTTGTGTTTTCGATATTTTGAATTTTCGATATTTTGTTGGTTCGATATTTTGTGGTTTCTATAGTTTGTATTTTCGATATTTTGTAGTTTCGATATTTTGTAGTTTCGATATTTTGTAGTTTCGATATATTGTATTTTCGATATTTTGTTGGTTCGATATTTTGTGGTTTCTATATTTTGTATTTAGATATTTTGTAGTTTCGATATTTTGTAGTTTCGATATTTTGTAGTTTCGATATTTTGTAGTTTCGATATTTTGTAGTTTCGATATTATGTACTTTTGATATTTTAATTCGATATTTTGTGTTTCGATATTTTTTCGCCCTTCCAAAAAATCATCCTCTAAAGATTGGCGACATATTTTATTAACACCCTGTATATTGTTTTGAATAATACAAACTTACGTTCAAAATCGTTTTCGTCAAACTTCGACTGTATTTGATAATCCGTGTCGTGGAACTCGTACTTAACAGGACCCTCCATCGCGAACACCTTGGCACATTCGTCGTCCAATTGGACTTCGTTTTCAGTTTGGTGGCCATCCTTTCAACAAAAAAGCTTTATTTAGAAATATAGTTTTTACTTCTGTTGTAATTTTAGTAGGTAGTTTAACCGTTACTTTGTACTAAAAATGTAGGGTGAACCAGCCAGTGAATGACCACTTCAGGAAAGAGTCATTTTACAATGTCTGTAAAGAAAAAGTTTTGGTTTTGAAAGAAAATTAAAATGGTGGTTGGAAAATGTGTTTATTCTTTTGTAATTTTTTTGTAAATAAAATACTACATCTAAGTTTATTTAAAAGATTTTGAGAGCAAATTGCAAAAAAACCCAGTAAATGACCAGTTACCACCAGTAAATGATCAGTAAAAAACCAGTAAATGAACACATAATAGTATGTTATATAATAAGTGTGAAAACTAGGTTAATATCGCACAAGCATTACATTTACATACCGAGTCGGTGAGATGAGGTTTGTAATTAAATGAGGGTGGTAGTAACCATGTACAAGGTGACTTTTTAAACTGGAACACTTTATTATTGAAAATAAAAGGCTATGATAAATGGACAATTTATTTGGTTAATTATGGCGACTATAACAGCTATAATATTTTTACCTATCCCTTACTATGTTTGACAATAAAGTGATAGATTTAGATTTGGATATGGTTCTGGCTTTGGGTTTGGATTTAGATTGATATCAAAATCAAAATAGAAATAAAATTTAAGTTAAAATACAATGCCATGAAATATTTCTACTTAAAAACAATTTCTTACAAATCGGTTACAAGGCAAAAAAGTTAGGTTAGGTTAGGTTTTTTAAAATAGTTTGGCCACCATATTTTGTGTTTGTCAAAAGTCCAATGAGCAGTTCATTGGCCTGAGGAATAGTGGCGGATCTAGACGCGAAAAATTGGGGGGGGGGGGGGGGGTCCAAAACTACTAGGCCCTAAAAGTTGGGGGTGCCCAAGAATAAAACTTAACTCAAAAAAGTTGTAGGATGCGGGCCCCCTAGGCCCCCGTAGAACCGCCCGTGATAAGGACATATATTTTTGGGATTTGAACTTGACTTGAACCTGATCAATTGTCCAATTGCGCAAATGATATTTTTTTAAACAAAAATTAACCAGTCATTTACTAGATTAACTAGTAGTAGTAGTGTTGGGTAGGCTCTAGGCCTGGCGACTAGGCACATGATGCGCCCTTTTCGCCAGTTGATTAACTAGGTATCCAGTGAATGACCACGGGGTGATTCACTGGATCTCTTTTTTTCCAATTCCAATAGATGACCACACAAAAAAATATATGTTTTTGAGGTTAATTAATTAAAAAACACATAAGGAAGTTGAGGAATATGGTAAGGATCAAATTGCGGAATATTTTATTTATTTTGGTTTTCCACAATTCTTAACAATACAAATACAGTACAGGGAGGTCATTCACGGGTCGGTTCACCCTACGTCTAAACCGAGCAACATATTATTTTAACAAAAACATCATGTTGCAAAAACACACCAGCGACAGAGCATCTTGTTGGCCGGTGAAACATCAAAGGATTTTGTTGCATGTTGCAAGAAATGTTTTTTTGTTAGGACGGGCTTAAAGGCCGCTTGACATGGAATTATAAACTTGCAGTTGCATTCAAGATTAGTGTCCCTGAATCAGACATATTTGTTTGTTTATATAATAGATGTCACATCAGGGACCCTAGTCTAGCATGCAACTGCAAGTTTATTGCTCCGCGTAAGCGAATTTAGGTTAGTAGAGAGCAAATTTTTATCATTTAATGGTCAGTAGACACAAAAGAAAAACAGACGGGGAAAAACTTATTTGGGTTTTAATTATTTATAACAAAGGGTTGATTATGCTTTCAATTATTTTCATTATTATCTTTGGCAGGTGACCTCAAATTTTCATTACCAGTGGAAATTGAAAAATGGCAACCAACATAACGGAGTACATACAACTCACAGTTTTGTTTCTTATTTTCACCTGGAAATGTGGGATTGGCGTGAGCGCTCACCTCATATCACGTCACAGACCGTCAAGAATAAAAGTCCTAGTTCCTTATTCGTGAATTTTTGGGGTAAAATGTGAGTGATTCTCACCCCAAAAGGGCGAATTCTCTGTTCTCGAAAGACCGCTCCCGTGAATTAAAGTTCATCACCACTTCTTACCCAGGAGAAAACTAGTTCCCCGTAAAATTTCTAAACTCTTACATCAGTATTTACTAATGGGTCTAAAATGCTAAAGTACTAAAGTCCTTAAGACTAGGACTAGATTTCGGTTAAAGGTTCAACTCATTTTTTGCCTTGAATGTTTACAATATTTTATTTACCTTTTTTCATTGTTACAGTGTCATTTTATCCGCACAAAACTCAAAAATAAATAAAAATAATGTAATATTTTGGTTTAAAAAAAGCCATATTTAAACCTCCAAACGTCACTAGTAGATGTCCAACAAAAACGGTGTAAGGCAGTCTCAGCTGTCCGCTATGTTTTACATGTTAATTATTTATAAGAGTTAGCGATGATTAAACCGATGTTCATTTGTTTTGGTGGATGTGTAATTGAAAACGGATTCTAATATATTTTTACAATATTTAAATATTGATACGTATTTAATACGGTAATGCATCTACAGATATAGTTTTAAGTTATTTATGTATTATTTAGCTTTGAAAATTTTTGTATATAAGTTTTTTTAAGGATCATGGTTTATTTCTATTGTTTTTCGAACTTTAAACCACCCCTCAGGGGTGGTACTACAATTTGAGCCTATTTTTAACGGGAATCCTACGACTGGACGGACTAAATTTCCAAAAAATGACATTTCGTTACAAATTTTGTATGTGGTTTTTCTATATTTCAAAAGTTAATTTAAATTTATATGATATGAAACTTACTGAGAAATGCATACTATTATATTGCACATTAGGGTGAACCAAATCTTTGCAGTTATTTGACCTGTGAGTATTAAAAATACTCTGCCAATATATGGGCCCTTAAGCTCACACTAGGCACTATAGTTATAGTGTACGTGTGAGCGAATACAACTAAAAACTTAAATATATTTTATTCAACTCCAGACTAAATTACCTTTTGTTTGATACCACACAAGCCATGTTTTGACTTAAACTCAAATTTTTGAAATCGAACCCCACCCTTAAAAAAAAACAAAAAACTAAAATGTATTTTGTTCAACTCCGGACTCAGTTACCTTTCGTTTGATATCACACACGCCATATTTTCACTTAAACTCTAATTTTTAAAATATACCCCCACCCTTTTTTTTTAAATAAATTAAAATGTATTTTGTTTAATTGCAGACTCAATTACCTTTCGTTTGATATCACACAAGCCATATTTTCACATAAACTCTAATTTTTGAAATCTACCCCCACCCTTTTATTTGGTTTGTGTTCGGTGGATTTTGCTCATTTTTAAATGGGACCATCTCGACCCAAGACCCAGCCTAGGTACTAAATTTCAGACAGACAGACAGACAGAAAGACAGAAAGACAGACAGACAGACAGACAGACAGACAGACAGACAGACAGACAGACAGACAGACAGACAGACAGACAGACAGACAGACAGACAGACAGACAGACAGACAGACAGACAGACAGACAGACAGACAGACAGACAGACAGACAGACAGACAGACAGACAGACAGACAGACAGACAGACAGACAGACAGACAGACAGACAGACAGACAGACAGACAGCGCAACAAAAAAGTTTCAAAATCATCTGAAACGCAAAGATATATAGAAATTTTTGAAATCGGAGCAACTTTTTTTTTCTCGAAAAAATTAGGATCACCATAGCTCACACTACTATAGTATAGTATATGTGTGAGCTAAAATACACTTAAACCGGTCGGTATCAAGTCTATAGACACACAGACAGACAAAAACACACTTAAACCCGGTCTAAAATGCTAAGTTTTAACTTAGTAAATACTGGTGTGTATGTCTTAATTTTCATAAAATTAAATGTTTCTACTTTCCGCACAATTTTACTTGGAGTGAGTGAGTGTTTTTGGCATACGAATAGAAAAAATACTCTGCCAATCTATGGGCACCTAAGCTCACACTAGGTACTATAATTATAGTGTACGTGTGAGTTAATATATAACTAAAAACTGAAATATATTTTATTGAACTCCAGACTCAATTACCTTTTGTTTGATACCACACAAGCCATGTTTTGACTTAAACTTTAATTTTTCAAATCTACCCCCACCTTTTTTTTAAACTAAAATGTATTTTGTTTATCTCCAGACTCAATTACCTTTCGTTTGATATCACACACGCCGTATTTCCACATAAACATTAATTTTTTTAATTTACCCCCACCCTTTTTTTTAAAGTAAAATGTATTTTATTTAACTCCAGACGCAATTACCTTTCGTTTGATATCACACACGCCATATTTTTACATAAACTCTAATTTTTGATATATACCCCCACCCTTTTATTTGGCTTGTGTTCGGTGGATTTTGTTCATTTTTAAATGGGACCATCTCGACCCAAAACCCAGCGTAGGTACCAAATTTCATTAAAATCGGGCAAGCGGTTTTTGAGTTATGCGCGTTGGTCGTTACAGACAGACATACAGATAGACAGACGACGCAACAAAAAAAATTCAAAATCATCTGAAACGCAAAGATATATAAAAATTTTTGAAATCGGAGCAACTTTTTTTTCTCGAAAAAATTAGGATCACTATAGCTCACACTACTATAGTGTAGTGTGAGCTAATACTTGTCCCTACTAAAATTAATAAGGTCAGGTGCAATGGTGCGAATGTACAACTGAGGAACGAACTGATTGAAAAATAAACAACGAAACCGATAAATACGAATTTCATGGAAAATCCAAGTGATTTTTTGCTCTTCACCACACGTTTTCTTTTTTGTTTTTACCTCACGTATCAAATGAAGTTATCTCGCGCGTTTTTAATTCTTTTTAGGAATTCGTTTCATGTTGTCACGTCCAAGGGGGACCTTTTTTCCTCGTATCCAGCTGAATCATTTTATAGATATTTTCAAAGCAAAAAATTGCGGAAAAAATATTTTTAGGTACACTTAACCCCCAGAGGCGTAGATTATAGAGTTACTTTCCTGACCCCAAATTTGATATTACTCCGCCATCGTGGTTTTGTGTTTTTATCGATTCTCATATAGTAGGGGAGGCCGTGAATATTTTTTGAAACTCATTTTCTTAGTCGGTATATGGGGCTTTCCATGTCAACCCGGCCACTTTTTTGATTTTAATAAAAATTTCTTTTTCGGTTCCTCTATAGATACCGATTACACCAAGATAAAAAATGTTGCGATTCCTTAAATCTACAACAGGGTGTTTTATCTTCTTAATTGGCAAAACATATCTTTGGTTTATGCTTTTTCCTGAAAACCTACGAACTTTGCAAAAAAAAAGTTTACTACTGTTTAGAAATAAGAACAAGAGGCTTTAAGAGAAAATATTGAAAATGACAGATAATCGCATCAGTGACCCTAGTACAAGACAATACATTTAAAAAATCGCCATTTTGAAAATGTGACCCATTCGATTTTTTATATTTTTTGAAAAAAGATGCTTCAATATTTCTATTGCCTTTAAAAATTTTAGATTGGGCCGAGAAGTATAAATGCCAAAAAGGAAAATTCTTGTGTAAGTGCGCGGAAGCCTTGGCCGTACTTATATGTATACGGGCAAGCGAGCAGTCCTATTGAGGCGCCCGGGGTGTGAATCAATCAAAATTTTATTAAAAAAAGTTGTTTTCATTCTGACACCCCCCTTTTGCATATGACATCACTGTTTAAAACCTTATCGGCTACCAACATTGTGGCACATTTTTCTAATTAGAATACCTAGTCCTGCACTGTTATGACACTAGATGCCACTATACCTCACTTCCGAGTATCCAGTACAAAGGAAAGCGATTTTTTTAACTCTGCATTTTGAGAGGGGGGCTATAACTTTAATGTTTATAACAATTAGATTTTTGTTTAAATCGTTTTTGTAGTCTTTTTTGAGTATAACTATTTAGTTGAATTTCATCTGAACTTTTAATTTTTAGGGTATACTTAGTCATAAAGTGAAATAGCCAGTGACAGGTTTCCTTAAACAAACTTAATTTAATTTTTTTAGGTATTTTTACTTTTCTATTGTTATATATTTTTTATTTTAATAAAAAAATCTTTAAGAATCTTATAAAAAGCAACTTATGGGGCTTTCTATATCAATCCGGTCACCTTTTGCATCTTAAAAATTTTAGAGTGTTAGATAGAATATTGTAACATAAAAATTTAAAAAATCAAAGCAGTCTGTCTTTTTAAAATGGTTTGATTTTTTAAGTTTATTGTCTTGCACTAAGGTCACTGATGCAAATATTTTTTCTGGAAGCCTCTTGTCCTAATTTCTGAACAGTAGTAAAATATTTTTTTAAGTTCGATTTTTGTAGGAAAAATTATAAATTTAGTAGATAAAACACCCTGTAGATTTAAGGAATCGTAATGTTTTATCAATTTTTTTATCTCGGTATAATGGTATAATCGGTATCTATAGAGGAACCAAATTTTTTTTTTATTAAAACAAAATTTTTAAGAGCAAAAGCTAGTTGGATTGACATGGATAACCACATAAGTTGCCTTTTAAAGATTTTTTTTATAAAAATAATAAATATACAATAATACAAAAGTAATAATACCTAAACAAATAAAATACTGAGTGATACGTTTCTTTAAAGGAAACTTTTTACTGGCTATTTCACTTTAAGACACAGACACAAAAGCTATTTGAGTAAAAATTTAATTTTTATAAAAATCAAAGTTAAGCCCCGCTCCCAAAACGCAGACTTAAAAAAAACCGCTTTCCTTTTTACTGGACCCTCGGAAGTGAGGGTCGAGACTTCCCAAAGAAATTGAATTTGGGACACCCTGTATAGTGGCGTCGAGTGTTATAACAGTGCGGGAAAGGTAGTCTAATTAGAAAAATGTGCTACAATGTTGGTGGCCGATAAGGTTTTAAACAGTGGAAGGCCAAGGCGCGTCTTGGCCCTTCAATGTAACGCCGCTGACGTCATATGCAAGGGGGGGGTGTCAGAATGAAAAAAAAAATATTTTTTCTTAAAGCAAAACAACTTTTTTTAATAAAATATATATTGATTTACACCCCAGGCGCCTCAATAGGACTGCTCGCTTGGCCATATACATATAAGTACGGCCAAGGCCTCCACGCACTTAAACAAGAATTTTTCTTTTTGGCATTTATACTTCTCGGCCCACTTCAAAATTTTTAAAGGCAATGGACAAAATATTGGAGCATCTTTTTTCAAAAAAATTGTATATAAAAAATCGAAGGGGTCACATTTTCAAAATGGCGATTTTTTTAATTTTCAATATTTTCTCTTAAAGCCTCTTGTAATTTCTAAACAGTAGTAATTTTTTTTTTGCAAAGTTCGTATTTTTTCAGGAAAAATCATAAACCATAGATATGTTTTGGCCAATTAAGAAGATAAAACACCCTATAGATTTAAGGAATCGGAATATTTTTTCAAATTTTTTATCTTGGTGTAGTCGGTATCTATAGAGGAACCAAAAAATAAATTTTTATTAAAATCAAAATTTTTAAGTGCAAAAGGTGGCCGGGTTGACATGAAAAGCCCCATAAGTTCCTTGATAGTTGCCCCATATATGAATAAGTATGTCTGTTAATGATAATAACCAACAATTTTTCATTGTGATAAAGATTCTCCGATGGGTTCAAAAGGTTGGTAAATGATATGAGTCGACTTATTTTCTTAGTTCTAAATCTTTTACACTAAGCAAAAGATATCATGAACATTATAAGTTAAGCAATCTGGCTTATCTTAAGTGGTGGAAAATAGCTTTGGCTAAAAATTTTAATTTTTAGTCTATCAGTTCCCCGCCGTCTTCTGATTTCCAGTCTCCATTGGTCTTAGTTGATTCAGAGACTCTCATCTATTCCTCTTTCTCTGATGTCTCTGTCTATTCCTTCTCTCCAACTCAGTCTGGGTCTTCCTCTTTATATTCTTTCCTGGTGTCCAGTTTTCTTTGGGATTCTGTCTTCCGCCATTCTTTGTAAGTGCCCATACGATCTAAGTTGGTTAATTTGTATTGTCTTCCGTTGTTTTGTGTTTAACATCCATAATTTCTCGAATTCTCTTATTTCTCAGCTCGTCTCAAATAATCCATTTTAGTGGCTTCAAGAGACTTGCGAGCTTTTTCTGTTAGGGGCCATACTTCACTGCCATAACTGACGACACTTTTGACTAGGCTGTTGTAAATATTGTTTGTTTTGTTTTGATACAGCAGGCTGTATCATTTTGTATATAAATATACTAAAAAAAATCCGGCTACTTTGTTTAGTTGCTACATTTTTTTAGGGAGCGCCTGGAAAGGTCTAGGGATGGCCCGGCCCTCACAGACCCTCCTGTAGTTACGCCAGTGTTTCGTTCCATCTTGTCATGTCCGAGGGGCTGGCTGCCAGGTTTTGGAATACCTCAGTTTTTTCGTCGTATCTAGACGAATCATTTTAGATATTTTCAAATAAATAAATTGCGGAAAAAATATTTTGACGCATTTAAGTGTCCCCGGGGGCGTAGATTATGAAGTTACTTTCCTGCCCCCAAATTTCATATGAGAAGTGTCCGCCATCCTGAATTGATTTTCTGTTTTTACCGATTTTCACCTTTTATATTAGTAGGAGAAGCCGTGAATATTTTTTTGAATTTATTTTCTTAGTCGTTGTATATGAATAAGTATGTTCGCTAATGATAATAACCAACAATTTTTCATTCTGATAATGATTTTCCGATGTGTTCAAAAGGTTGGTAAATGATATGAGCCGATTTATTTTCTTAGTTCTAAATAAGTATTTTCGCATCATTATGGCCCTACAATACTGCAACTCGGTGCTTTTGTTGATAAACTGTATAGATTTTGAAATATGAATTTTCGAAGTTTGGCTATTTTGGTCTTATTAGATTCCCTACCCTAAATTTCGCTAAATGACGTTTTTGTCCGAATCTTTACTCAGAGTGTGGTTTCTTTGCATCTCTATGTCCCCACAACACTACAACTCGGTGCTTTTGTTGATAAACTGTATAGTTTTTAAAATATGAATTTTCAAAGTTGGCCCATTGTGGTCTTATGGGATTCCCTACCTTAAAATTCGCTAAATGATGTTTTTCCGAATTTTAACTCAGGGTGTGGTTTTTTCGCATTTCTATGGCACCACAATACTACAACTCGCTGCTTTTGTTGATAAACTGTTTAGTTTTTGAAATATAAATTTTCAAAGTTTGGTCATTTTGGTCTTGGCTACCCTAAAATGTGCTAAATGACGTTTTCCCGAATCTTAACTTAGGGTGTAGTTTTTTTTCATCTCTATGGCCCACCATACCGCATTTAACCACGTTACCCCTCCCTCAAATGCGCGCTTGCCCATTCATGTAACAAATTTTGCTTAGAATTGACGATATATATCAGTATCATAAAAAAAAGTCAATCGATAAAATCCTTCACGGGCTCCACCAGTCGATTCAATTACGGTGTTCATTATTTTACTTTGATCTGCGTAAATTGACGTAAATCGAGTCAAAAATGGGTAAAATGAGCAATTAATTTTGATTTATTTCTCCCAGATGGTTAACAAAAAGTGACACCATGTTACGGAATTTTTATTCTAAACTAATTATGGTTTTTAACAAACATAGTACCATAGATGAATATAGTATACAGGGTTCGTCAACGATCGTTTGGCCATTGAAAATATGTGAAGTGAAGTAAGATCGCTATTTAAATAAATGGCACTAAGATAGATAAATAGTTTAGCGCTGTTGTCAAATTAGCAATTCAAGAAAATGGATTTCTTTTCGCAATCTAATGACGTTACTCTTAACGGCTGAGTAGGCCAAAAACGGAATGCATAAAGTCCTTAAAACCCCTTGATTTTAATTGCTGTAGCGCCATCTCTTAGATATCATTTGAATTGTATGACTAATAATCAATACTGCAAATCCGTAATTAAGTGTACAGGTAGAGCTTTCTAACATGGCAAAAATATTAAAGGAGGTTACTACACGCACAAACAAAATATTCCACAAATTCAACTTTATGGATAACAAATTTCTTGGTCTTTATGTGTACCGATTTATTCTTAACCAGAGTTAGAAACTAATACTTTGAAAAGTAACTATTACATTACAAATTACTTTACAGGAATGTACTTAGAAAACTGTGTAATTAATTACAGTGCAGCCCCAATTATCCGAAATAATGTGGACCAGAGTTTTTTCGGATAATCGAAATTTCGGTTAATCCGATTTTTTTTTGGAAAATAGGAGTTTAGGATGCATTAGATCGACTTAAAAACATTTGTAACACTCTGTCGGCTAACTAAAACAATTCGCATTTTAAACCGTCGTATTGCCGTGAAACCCCGAGGGGAACCACCTAGCAGTATAGGTAAATCTCAGACGCGTTTCGTATAATGCGAATTTTTTCGGTTAATCGGGATTTTTGTTTTAAAAGTTTGTTTCGGATAAACCGGATTTCGGGAAATCGCGATTCGGATAATCGGGATTGTACTGTACATCAAAAAAATAACTTAATTATAAATTTCCTACTTGCAAAATAAAAAAAAAAGTGTTGACAGTTATTTTTTATTCTTCTTTCACTTTTTCATAATTTACAAAATGTGAAAATGCTTAATTTCGTAATACATTTCGAACTTACCCCTTAAATTCACTACGAAACGTGGATTGCTTTAAATAATAAAAGCAAAATAGCTTTTTACAAATAATAACAATCGCTTTAGTAATTCAATTGCATTTTTGTAATTTCATTATAATTGTAAAATAATTTTTCTTTATTTTTCTTTATTTTAAAAACTTAAATAATTGCAATTACCATAACACCGCATTTCAACTTATTGGGTTTTTTTTCAAGAGGAAAATATTATTTTAAAAGGAGTAGTAAAACGTGACAAACATTTTTTTCTGCAGACTGAAACCAGTAGAGGGGCAAGAGGTTTAGGGCTGTCGTACATCCCTACCCCCAAAAATGTCTATTTCTATTTCCTGGATAGTCTATGGTGACTTTTAGCAACTTGACTTCGTGACCCGCCGCCAGGAGATCGAACACTTGAGCGGCATTTAAGCGCGACTTTAATAAAAGAGCAAGGTTATTGTGTAAGAAAAAAATTATTAAAAAATTTAATTTTTCTCGATTTAATGTTTCCTGATTAAAGCTAAAATAACGAAATAAATAATAATGACTATTTTTTCGTCTTTTAAAAGTGGAAATCTTACTTTGATTGCTCGTGTTTAGTAATAAAAAACTATTAATGAATTTTGAGTCACAGCGGCAAACGCTCCTAAATATGCGCATCTTTGGTCCCTCACTGACTTTTTTTTCATAAAGGCTAAACGTTCGAAGTCGAGTCCTGTATATTCCTCTATGATAGTACATAAAATTTCATTGGGGAAGAAATAGACATCATAGTAATCGGACAATCCTTGAACCACGTAAGATATGCTGATGATATCGCCTTAAAAACAGACAAGAAAAAAGAACTAGTAAAAATGCTGGAAGAACTGGATATAGCAGCTAAAAATATAGGCTTGAGTATAAACTACACTAAAACTTTAAAGTAAGAAAATTATTACTCTAAGACTAAAACTAAAATCATAATAAACACAGATGAAGATGTCACGATCAGAAGAAACCAAAAGAAAAGAGAACAACTATATACATATTATATAGTCTGTACAATATTAGAATATATTTTATTAATGATTTCTTCTTGTGTTTGATAGCAAAGTATTATTCGCTTTTGGAACCTGTGACCAATATCTTGCAATCTAAAAGTTTAGATTTACTGCATGTGAACATCACAATAAAAGAGTATTAGATTCAATTAAACATCATCGCCAACACATATGTGGAGAACATTGAAATAGAGTTACAGGTGTCAACGATAGTTAAGCGACAGCAAAATCGTATGAACGTTCCAGCAAATAACCCTCCAGAGTACTGATCTTTATTATTACCTTATTTGGATTCTCTGATAGTGTCTTTGCAACATCGATTTTCCGATGAAAACTTACCAGTTTTCGAACTGTTTGTTATGAATTTAAGATGTGCATTATACTATTTCCAGAATTTTATCGTTGAAACAGGCTTGTGGAGAAACAAAAATAATAATAAAGAGGCGTTAAAAATTTTGAAAGTAGCAGAAGTTGTAAACCAAGTGGATTTTTTTTCCATTAACAAAAACTGCTCTACATAATATTATGCTTGCATTGCCATGGACAGTAAGTACCGTAGAACGATTTAGATTATAAAAACATTATGTTTATGTACAGGGTGTCTCATTATATTTATCCCACCCCAGAAACTATGGCTCTAAACTACGGCATATGGGGTATTTTTGGAAAATATGTTCCAAGCCTAATCTATTAATTAAATAATATAAGGAGCATCCAATTTACAAAACCTATAAATTTGAGCGCCTGTCAAATATGGTAGGCATCAGGAATAAAAAATTTCGTGAATTCGAACACAATTTCTTTTATATTTCTATATCAATTATTAATGGTCTAAAAGGGTGGGAAAAATATAATGAGACACCCTGTACATATGTTTGTTTTTCCGTTTTACTTTCTTTTATTTATTGCATTAAATACCTACATTATTTTTAACTTTATGCCTTTGCCCCCCCCCCTAAATTTTTTGGAAATACAAGGAAATACTTGGTAAGCACTGGGAAATACTAGGAAATTCCGGGAAATAGTTGGGAAATACTAGCAAATACCAGGAAATACCAGCAAATACTAGGAAATACCGGGAAGTACAGGGAAATACTAGAAAATACCATTGAAATATGTGGAAATACTGGGGAATACCAGGAAATACCGTCTTACTCTCCTTTCTGCAGATCTCAAGTTCATTCTTTTTCTTAATTAACTTGTCTCATCCATTCACTGTACATGTCCCTAAGGTCACTAGATCACGAAGTTCCTTAATGTCCCAATCAAGCTAATCTTCTACTTTTGATGAATCTCGCGAAGTTTGTGCCAATCATAATGATGTAATGATGTAATTTTAAAGATTTTGTATTATTTTAAACAAGATTTTAAGTAACTTATCGAGGCCGCCCCCCAGCAGCCACCCCTGTTCTTGAGTTCACATTGCCGTATTTACCCTGACCTTTGCTAAGTTAAACTTATATCAAGTGCATCGTTTAACTACACAAACGAGTCCCTTGACATTTTAAAAAGGTAAATAAAGTTTAATGGGCGGAAAATAAAAGCAGGGGCTTTAGGAAAACGTAGAAAAATGAACATTTTTATTACACTCTAACAATTTTAATTTAATTTTAAATTTAGGACACACACTTGATCCGGTCCGTCTGACCTTCAGTTACTCACAGCTACCAGCATCAAAGGGGATTTGCCGCGGGGTCAATTGGTCAAGGTCAAAACGAGGTTTAAGATTAGTAAGCAAAAATATTAAACAAAAATAATTTTCTGTAAAAAAAATTTTTATTATTTATTTTTATAAATTAGTTTTTGGAAAAACTACTCTCCATAAAGATCAGTGGAAACACAAATGTTACATGAAAAGCTAACACAGAAAAAGGAATGAATTGATAAGAAATAAAACAAAAGTAAGGGATGTCAGAGGAGAAGTAGCAAAATTAAAATGGAAATTTGCAGGTCATAATATCAGACAGGAAGACGATCAATGGAACCAATGTATTGTAAACTGGAGACCTTGGGAAAATGAAAGAGTAGGGGAAGACCCCAAATGAGATGGGTTGACGATTTGAAGAAACTAGATGAATGATGTACAGAGTAGAGCGGAAGATATTGGGAGAGACCTATGTCCAAAGATGGATTAAAGAAGGCTAAATAGGTAGATAGAAAGAGACTCTCCAAAAAACTTTTTTTTTGTGGGGACATGGTAATGTCTGGATCGGTTAGGATATGTTGGCGATCAATCGATCAATTTTAGGTTTAATACAGTTTTTGATCTCGCAACAAAAGGACAAGGGAGCTATGATTTAAGAAAATAAGATAAGTTAGATTAAAATTAAAATTAGAGAAAAATTAAAATGCTTTTTTTTTATATGTCATGAATTGAGTTATTTAAAATAAAAGTGTGATATTAAAAAAAAGATTTTGAACTGGCTGTAGTGTCAGCGTCTTCAAAACCTATAAACTTGCTGTTTCTTACTAGGAATAGGGCAGAAAAAATGCATTTAATTAGCTACAGACTGTTACATATATTTAATATTTAAAACTTGAATATTGCACTGCTGATTTCTTTTATGAAAAGCAAATTAAAGCTTTAAAAATATTAAAAAAAAACTGTTTACCAAGCGCAAAAAAGGCACCTGTCGAGGCTTTTGTGATAGCAAAATAAAAAATATCCTCAACTGTTTAATGTTGTTTGGTAGGATTTTAATTAATTAAAGTTTTGTTTTAAAGTACCAAGCTAAGGGTCGAAAAAAATTTAATATACCTTGTATCAGTCAGGCACTTTTTAAATTGCCGGTGTATTTTTTTTGTCAAAATTTATCATTTAAAGATATCAGAAAAAAGAGTTTTTGTATGTATGTATAGAGGTAAGGTTCACTTTTTTTTTGGTTAGGTTCGAACTGATTTTCCCAGTTTCAAATACGAATATTTTTTATTTTCGAGCGCGGCAATTTAAAAATTCTCTGACTGTACCTTTCATTGATTACGTTGGCGACCTCGCTATCATTAGTAAATATTGCAATATATTGCAATGTCCTGAAGGGATGGTATATGGCCTGTAGTCTATAGGAGCTGGGAATACAATCACCGCGACGCACAGTGGCAATATCCGAAAAACTGAGGTTACATTTTAAAGTTTTAATATTGCAAAAGTATAGATAAATGTCCAGTTTATCTGTAATCATAACCTAATTTTTAGTCACACTTGCGAAAGTGAACAAAATAAATAGTTAAAGTCGTTATTTTAAAACAGGTACAAAAAAATCGTATAAAATACCTATCAGAAAATTATTTTTACTGGTTCTGCATTTAAATATAAAAAAAATTTTCTTTAAGTATTACAGTGATATATATTTACGCTATTTGTTTAAATAAAATTTTGTCAAATTGATGTCTCGCTTTTAAAATAATTTAATTAAAACTGTTATGCTTATAAAAAAAATATATTTTTTATTTTATTAAGGTTATAAAAAATTGCAAAGATTTGCAAGGTCTGGCATATCCTAAATATTAGTCCAATGAATTAGCAAAAAGGTAGCATAAATATTTTTTGCTACTGGCTGCTACTAACGGTGCTGTATTTTTTTAAATAATATATTTCAATCCTAATAATTTATAACACATTGGTTACCACCCCGGTTGAGAGGCCTCACATCATCTCCTGTTTAGGTATACCCTTAAAACCAGTCTTGCCGCCATTTGGACAAATATAAAATTGTAACAGCTCTCATCAACGTCAAAAATGGCGGCAGCAAGGTGTCAAAAATGGCACTAAATCTGGAGAAGATATGAGGCTTATTATATGGTGATGGCGAGTGGTTATAGGTGATAATAAATTTTAAAAAAATTCCCAAAATATTTATGGTACTAAGTCACCTTATACTACTGTGAGCAAAATGGAAAATTAAATATTTTAGAATCGCATATCGTATTGGCCGTTTTTTGTCAATGGGAACGCACAAGAACCATAATTTGAGGTAATCAATAAAATTATAAAAATACTGCTATCAGTCTTAAAATATATATTGTGTGGGCGAATATTAAAAAAAAAATAGTTTTTTGCACTTTGGAGATCAAAAGTGCGCTTTTTATCACAAATTTTAGGGATAAAGTATCACTTTTTATCCCGTGGATAAAAAGTGACGTTCAAAGATAAAACGTAAAAATGGGAAGTCTGTTTTTCTTGCAAATTTATTTTAATAAAAACGGGGCCCAAAAATTACTAAAGTATCTTTTGAGCACTCGGCGAACTGTACATACAATTTTTTCTTCTCGGGATAAAAGTGCCACTTAAGTCCCTAAGAAAATAAGATGCTATTTTATTACTTTTAGAACGCATAAGCATAAAACATTCAGACTTGTTAAATGAGTGGCCTCTCACGAAAATCTGAAGTTGTTAAATATTTTCAAAAAAATTTAACCCTTGGGTGGTTGGGTTTAGAAGAATGTTCTGACAAAAATACCCAAATTCTAAATAAGGCATCATTAAATTTTTGCAAAAGTCTCAGTCTCAAATGGAAGCTATCGGGACGAAACAAAACTTATTTTTAAAACCGTTATTTCGAATGGTTAAATAAAGATATTATATCTGAGAAATTTTGTTATAAAACAGATTCAGAAAAATCAAAATATACAGATTCGGAAACAGAGGCCGTACCCGCATTGGCGTAGCTAGCCTTGCTTTTCAGGGGGGGCCGTGGCCCCGGTCTATCTTGAACAAAAAGCAAACATAGGTTTTAAAGAGTCGTGCAAAGTGTGCAATGAATAAAAAAAAATACGCGCATTAAATGTTCTAATATTTTAATATAACAAATTTAATAATACATTTACCAACTTATTTATATGTATACACAGGAAGTATGTAATTCAGCAATTCTACAAAGAAAGTTTTCTACGTCGCTGACTGAAAGCGTCTACCACACTGTCTAAGTCGACCTCAACATCTTTTTCTATGAATAACAATGACAAACCTGAGTGTCTCTCTTAAGTCATAGTTGTTCTAAGCCAATTAAAAACTCTCCTCATGGCAGAGAAAGACCTCTCGCAAGTTGCACTTGAAATTGGAAGAATACTCGCAACTTTAAAAAGTTGGTAGAGGTTTGGATAGGTGTTTTCTGCTATATGTTGTTTGATAGAATCATGACCAACAGTTTGATTTAACCGAAAAATACAATTCTTTAAAACGGTCATTTCTGCTCTTAGAGTACAAGTATTAATATTAAAAATTTCCCGGTATTGCTCGACGAATTTATTCCATTTAACGACGTGGGAAAACTTAATATGAAAATGGTTATGAAATTGTCACCAAAATCGGAAAATTTTCATAAGACACTAAACGCTCAAACGATCAAAAAAACTAAAAAGATTATTATATTTATTTTAGAAAAACAGTTTAAAAAGGTCTTTTATAACCTTACGACATCTACAACCCGATTTCGGAAACAGAGGGGCAAAGGTCGCTGTCTTTATTAAATGCGAAATTTAACTTACACTTCTATAATATTTTACAAGATGTCGCCAATATGTATGAAATATTCAATATGCATAATTATGTTTAAATTTAAAAAATATTTTCGGGAAATTGCATAAGTGCAGAAAAGTTACCGATAATTTAAAGAGAAAAAGCCTAATTCCGCAAGACAAGGGCTTTTTCCTGAAATGTAAACATTATCTGAATGATTTTAAATTTTAATGCACCTATTTTATTTGAATATTTCCCGAATAATAATAGAAAAGTATGTATTTTCAGCGTCATGTTCTTTTAGTAGTAGTCGGTAGGGGAGGCCTAAAATATCTTAGGGGGGGCCTGAGGGACTTCAGGGGGGGCCAGGCCCCCCCTGGCCCCCCCCTAGCTACGCCAATGCGTACCCGGACCGAGTCGTGGACGGCCTAAAACGGCTTTCTTAGAATCATCTTTAAGAACAAAGAAACTGAGGGTGCAATGTGTGTGTATATGGTAAAAGTAATTATTTTGGGGTTGCTAATTTAATTTTTCTGGAAGGGACTTAGCCCCCCCAAGCCTTCCTAACTACGCCCAGGAATCCGAATGAAAAAAATAATTTTAGTTTAATTTCTAACACAAAAGTAACTGTAGGTTAAACTGAATGTACTTTAATTTATTTTTTTAATATTTTAAATAAAATGACATATATATATTTTAAAAAGTTTTACTTATTTTAACCTTTAGACTACACTTTATCACATATCCTATAAAAAAATTAACTTTTTTGAAAAACAACAAAGATATTGATTATTGCCCAAAAACCCTATTTTTGTCCGCACTGTGCGACGTCTGCCTCTAGGTGGTATACCTGGACATGGTCCCATCAAAATTTGGTTGCTTAGATGCCATCTAGGCTGCGACTAGGGTTGCCAACCGTCCTCCAGCCAGGAGGACAGTCCTCCTTTGAGGCAAAATGTCCTCCACAGACCAGGAGGACGCCATTTGTCCTCCTTTATCAAAATTATGTGCTTAAATCAAAAATAACGTGATAAAACGACATGAGAAATGACCCGAATTCATAGTTGTTCCCCATTTTTTTTCTCTGTCATCCATATAAAATAACACATTTAAGAAATAAATAAACGAAGTCTGAGGAACGTCTGTAAAAACAGCCCTAAGCAACGGCGGCATAATTCGTAAGTTTTCGTCACGTCTCCCGCGGCAAAGCAAAGGTCAGTCAATGTTCTGTGGTCAGTCCCGCACAGATGATCGCGCATAGAAGATCGTAGAATTTGCACCCTATGTTTTGGTTTGTTTTACTAAGTATTTAATATTTTTTCTCTTTACTCTTGGGGTATAGTAGTAAGGTAAGTAAACAGTCACTTAAGATGATTGCCCCAAATGCCTCAATTTACTGTTTACTTCTGCTTATGCTGCAATATTTTATGCTGAGTTTATACACTATACATACAGATAAAAATAATAGTTGATTCTATAAAATAAAAACAGCTAACCCAAAATGTGTACACCGATTGTGAAAATCCACAATCTTTTGCTAAGATTGTGTAAAGATTGTGAGGGATTGTGGCATGATTGTGAGGGAATGTGGAGGACTGTGCAACGGCGTAGCGTGCCTGAAGGGGCGGGGGGCCGTCCCATCAAAAATTCTTGCGACCAAAAAAAAAAAAAGGTCATCTAGCTATAGTTTCCTTTGCCGCCCTCTTAATTTACCGTTACCGGCCCTGCTACTTAATAACCTAGGGGGTGACCAGCTCACCCCACAACGTGTACGCCGATTGTGAAAATCCACAATCTTTTGCTAAGATTGTGAGGGATTGTGTAAAGATTGTGAGGGATTGTGAAGGATTGTGACAGATTGTGGGTGATTGGGAGGGATTGTGTAAAGATTGTGAAGAATTGTGAACAGATTCTGAGAAATGTGTACACCGATTGTGAGAGCTGTTCACCCCTCGGAATTCATATTATTTTCTACAAAAACAGTGTTTAAAATTTATTAAAAAACTACCTCCGATAATGAAGTTTTTCACTGAAAACGGCGTTTTTCACAGAGCAAGTGCAAAAGTTTTGCACACGCTGTATATTGCATGAAATTTTTTTTTCACAACTCGCTCGATTTATGGACCTCGCTAAGGCTCGGACCACCAAACTGTTTCGCCCATATAAACAAATTCATTTTTAAAACTTGTTTTTTAAATAACTATTAATTTTGTTGGGCTGTTTTAACAGCAAAATATTTTTATTTTAATTTTTACTTTAAAACGAGTCTCAGTGGCGGCTCGTGGTCATTTGCAAAGGTGAAGCAAAACAATGACATAAAGGTACACGCCGCATGCAAAAAAAATTAGGCATCATGATCAAAAACATTAATTTTGAGCCTTAAAAATTAGTTGTTTTACCCATTATTGTAAAAAATAATATGATATTTAAGCTCCTGATTAATTTTTATCTGTATGAACCAAGCACACAATACGTTTCTGTTCTGAAATGACAGAATAAACCATTTGTATCTCCTTTTTTAAGTTTCACCTCCCAGCCAAGGTTGGAAATAAATCATGGCAACGCGAGTCTTATTTGCTGCTGCACCAAGCAAAAAAATAATTCGACGTCATGCCGCACAAGTCTCTTAGATTCTTTCGCCAGGACGTGTTTCTTCTTCTTTGGCGTCTCTTGCTTTTAATTTTAATTAACTTTGTAGTAGCTTGTAATTTGGGGCGCTCATTCCGCGTCATATTAAAATGTCGAAAAAAATATCGAACCGTAATTTGGTCGAAAATAAAACAATCGAAAATAGAAAAGACGAAAATAATTTAAATGAAACGTAGTTTTTTCGATCCGTAAAATTGTCGAAATAATTTAAACAAAGCGTCATTTCATCAAAGTGTAAAAACGTCGAATCACAAAAAAGCCAAACATAAAAAACTAGACTAATTATTTTTAATAAATGTGTTTTGAAAAAGATTTTTTTTTAATTTAAAAAATACATACCAATATACATACGTACCTACCTAGTAAATTTTTATATTATGTTTATACGTATAGAGCTTTATTTTACGGAACGTGCACTAGAATTTTCGTTTTAATTGTGAGATCATATAAAAATGTCCTCCTTTGGCTCCAGTGGGAGTTGGAAACCCTAGCTGCGACCATGACTAAAGAATTCCCCTCAAGAATCATTGGGAATTTTGCGGTGGTTTCTTGTACAGCCTTTCAGGAGGGGCTATGGGCCCCTGACGGAAGCTCCAATGTTTCTTAGTCACCAATGACGCGCCATGTAACATACTTATGGGGCAGTAACTGGTAGCCTAAATAAGCGATCTGCAGAGTTTTTAAAACTATAAGATCGTATATGTTTCAATTACCATTCTTAACAACTTTGCAGGTAAAGCGTGGGTTCAGTACAAGATACCTTGTAATTAGGATTATTATATACGAAGTAACTGGAACCGCCACGGCCAGTGGCGTATATAGGACCCGGGGGGGGGGGCCGGGCCCCCCCCCGAAGCTAAGATTTTTTTAGATATTTTCCACATATTTCATGAATACAAACATAAAATAGCATAAAATACGGCCTTATGAGGTCTCGCCCCCCCCCCCCCCCCCCGAAACTGTCTCGAGCCCCCCCCCCCCCCCCCGAAACTTTTTCCTCTATTCGCCACTGGCCACGGCTATTCATTACGTATATGGGACACTGAGGCAAAAATTTAAAGAGTTTTTTTAGAGTGAGAACATACAATGAATGCTAAGCATTGCAACTTTTCTCTCTCTGGTTCTAATCACCGGTGGTGTTCTGTGAACTTAATACTTCAAATAGATTGTCATTTGTGATTTATCATTAAATTGTTTTTCAATGTTGTCAGTATACTTTTGAAATTGTTTTTGTTGAATAAAGATAAAAAATAGGAACACGATGCGTTGCTTGTAAAAACGAGTTTTAGAGGAGTTAAAAGCCGGTTTCCTTTTTAAGTAAGTAGCTTTGATTATTTAAAAATATTTATTAGTACCTAATCGCAGTAAAAATCCAGTTATAGATTAAAAATCAAACGTCTGCGAACTTTCAAAACCACAGAATGTCATCGGAGAGTAGAAGTAAAAAAGGAAAGGTAGCACCTCCTGCGCAGCGTGCCTCTCTACAAAAAATATCAATATTTTTGCCTAACTTTGCATGTATGTATCATTGGGTAAAAGATATTTTTTCGTAGCCTACATTTTTATTATTTTTTTTTATTCTCAAGAGGTTTAAAGAGATTTCCATTTAAAGGTGACCTTTATGGAATGGGACCTTTTTCTTTCGAAAAAAGTTGATTATGTTTTGTTTTTCCTGTATGTCAAGATACAGCATTTTTTTTATCGCCTACTTACACGGTTTTTTTTAGTTAATTTCTATAGGGTGTAAATGATATTATGACAGTCTTTTAATTAGTGATAGTGGAGCTCAAAATAAGAAAAGAAGTTCATATAACATGGAGGTTATAACTCTTTAAAGTGTATCAAAGTTGACGAATTTTTAAACTTTTTTGGTTATAGTTTCTTTCAAAAGACAGCAACAATATGAAAGTTGATGAAGTCGGGTATCAAAATAGGAACAATAATCCGATAGAAAGTTGATATAAGATACCTTGTATTCTCATAATCCCTGTAAATCCTTGTTAGCGGTTGACAGAAGGGGCGCAATTAGGGGGCGCTGGCTCAAAAATAATACGTCTGTATAATACGTAAGTCCGTAAGAATTTCCAACTGCGGCACTTATACTTTTGAAACTTACCAAATCTTTTATATTTATAACGATTTTTTCTAAAAATTTTTGGCCTGAAGCCCCAAGTAATGTTTTTGAAATTTTCGCCTGTGATGATTTTTTTCGAGAAATACTTAATTTTTATAAAATTTTCAACTGCGGCTCATTTTTTTCAAATTTCAAATACTATTTTTATGCTGAATTTTTTCTTAATCTTAAGGTGTATTAAGCAATCTTACCCCCTCCTCCGCTTCTCTAATATGACTTGTACTCCTAGGTATTAAACCTGGGGCTGAAGCCCCCCAAAAATGGCCTAGCTAGTGTTGCGCGTAACAGTTAGTTGACATTATTAGTCTTTTGTGTTTTTTAGAGTTGGATTGTACATACTCGTATTTAGACAAAGTCCTTAGTGTTTTTCTTTTATTCTTGTTAAGCAGGGTCAAAAAATAATTTATTGTCGTCGTCTTGGGAATTGGAAAAGACAATTCTTCAGACAGAACTTGAGAAAAAGTTTCATTTGTTGGAAATCAGCGACTACAATTTCGAAGTATACAGGGTGAAGGCGACTGAAAACATGTAAAACACAGTGTGGTAAAAGATGTAAATTTGAAAAAAATAAACAGAAAATTAGGGTTTTTCGTGACCTACATTTTTATTATTTGTTTTTTATCCTCAACAGATTTCCCTTTAAATGTGACCTTTATAGAATGGGACCTTTCTCTTCCGAAAAAAGTTGATTCTGTTTGTTTTTCCTGTCAAGATGCAGCAGTTTTATATCGCCTGCTCACAGTTTATTTATTTATTGAGGAATTTTTACAGGGTATAAACTAAATAGTTTTAAATAAGAAAAAAAGTTCATGTAACATGGAGTTCAAAACTCTTTTATTTTCGACATACAGTGCATCACAGTTGACGATTTTTTAAACTTGTTTGGTTATAATTTCTTTAAAAAAGACAGCAACAATATAAAATTTACTGTTAATAACAGATATAAAGTTTATTTGAAAAAATTATGGGAGCAATCTAAAAAAACTAGTTTTTGTTATAAATGTTTCTAGGTAGACATTACAATGAATTTTTTTTTGGCAAAAAAAAATCCTTTTAAGGGGCCGACTCGCGTCGATATTTTCGTGCTAATGTAAGGGTTTGGAAATACACGCTTTTCTTGAAGACGGCTAAAGGTTTTAACAAAAACTTTTTTTTATCGTTTAAAGTGATCTTTGGTACAGGCCTAAAACTACTTTTTAGTTAAAAAAAATTCTCCAAAATAGCATGAAATTATGCTTATTTATAGTCAATAAATTGGTAAAAAATTTTTTTTAAGTCACAAGCTTTTATAAAATGCACTAAAAATTAAAAAATAATTTTCTAAAATTCTAATATTATCATAATAATAAAAGCGATGGCCGCAAATCAAAGCATAAGTTAATCTAAATTTGTGATCTAAACACTTAAAGAATATTCAACATAGCAGGTCATCAAAGATATGTTTACCTACCATACCTATCTCAGAGAAATGCTGGGGTATCTTGGGTCGGGTTGGGTGGATTTGGTACCTCTGCATTTTTCTGCTAGATTAATTCTTGCAACTAGTGATATTTAATTGATAAGGATATCTTATCGTGCTAACATCGTCAAAATTTCCATCAGTCGGCCATCGCTTTTATTCTTATGATATTAGAATTTTAGAAAATTATTTTTTAATTTTTATTGCATTTTATAAAAGCTTGTGACTTAGAATAGAATAGAATAGAAAAATACTTTATTGTCAAGAATACAAGTTCTGTAGACAAATTAGGCTATAGACTATTTTGGACTAAAACTACTTTACATGATTGATCATATTTTTATCATTATTTTATCAAAAAGAGTTAAAATTTTTTTTAAAGCCTAAAAAAGTTGAAGAAAAATGACTTTATACCTAAAAGAAACCATTTTTAAAAAAATCTAATACTAACATGAAATCTGTAAAATAACACTAAGAAAACATTGTTTACATTTTTTTTCTTAAGTAAAACTGAACAAACACAAATAAAGGTGCTTGGCACCCAAAGAAAATACTCAGTACAAGAATATCAAAAAATAGATAAATAAAAAACAAGGAGTATTAAGGCTATATGAACTACTTCGGACTAAGACTAAGTTACATGATTCCTATTGTTATTATTATAAGTCCATCAATAAAAAGAATACAAAAAAAAAACATAACAAAATAAAAAAATAAAAAAGTCCAAAAAAGGACACAACATCATACCTATGTAACAATATTTTTTTTACTATAAAACAATATCACCCGTCAGTTTAGACATCAATTAATATATTAAAAAAAAAAACAGAAAACAAGCTGACCTAATTATTAAAATTTTGTCAAGACATGCTTTGGCTATAAAATTCGTCAAGAGTATATAATGGAGTTTGTAATAAGAATTTTTTCAATTTTTTCCTAAAAATCCCAACAGAAGCAGCACATCTAATATTTTCAGGGAGAAAATTAAATATTTTCCTTCCCTCATAAATTATTGATCTTTTTGTAAGAGACCTTTTAGGAATTGGTAATGCTACATGGTTTTGTTGTCGAGTAACTTGTGCATTTCCGCCCCCATCATTCCTAACATAATTTTTATATACCAAACTTGCAGTCTCAAGTACAAAAACTGATGTAAGAGTGAGAATTTTTAAGTTTGTAAAATGTCGCCTGCAAGATTCTCTTGAAGATATGTCCGCTATAAAGCGTATGGCTTTTTTTTGTAAAACAAATAAAAGATTTAGATATTGAGAGGCTGTTCCCCAAAATGCTATGCCATACCTCAAGTGGGATTCGAATAGAGAAAAATAAACTTTTCTGGCTATATCAGCTCCCAACTCTAATCTGACGCTTCTGACAGCAAAACATCCTGATGAAAGTTTTTGACTTAATTTGAAGATGTGCTCATCAAACCGTAATTGGTCATCAATATGGAGTCCTAGAAATCTGGTGACAGATTCACTGTGAAGAGGGTGGTCACCGAGGTTAATGTTCGAGATATTACCCTTAAAGCTGAGGATGTTGGATTTATTAACATTAAAACAGAGGCGGTTTGCATCGCACCACTTCTTTATTTTTTGCAGATCTTGAAATATGCTCAGCTCTAGAACGCTAATGTCCTTGTGGTGCCATAAAACAGATCATCTGCAAAAAGTGTAAATTCACCCAAAATATCCAGCTGAACAAGATCATTAATATATATCAAGAACAACAATGGACCCAATACTGAGCCTTGGGGAACGCCACAGTTTACACCCAACGAAGAAGACGACGACCCTGATGCCGACACATACTGTGTACGATGCGTCAAGTAAGACCTAAACCATGACAACACTGAGCCCCTGAAACCATAGCGCTCAAGCTTTCGCAACAGTATTCCGTGATCCACACAATCAAACGCCTTGGACAGATCACAGAACACTGCCGCAACCGCCTCACCCTTATTGATCTCAGTATAGACTCGGTCAAGAAAGTTAAACATAGCGTCATTAGTTCCTTTGGATGATTGAAATCCAAACTGCTTTGGTGTAATAAGCTTAAACTTTTTGAGGTAGGTCCACATGCGCTTTTTAACTATTTTTTCTATGACTTTTGATAAAGTTGAGAGAAGTGAAATAGGCCTGTAATTTGAGGGGGAATCTATACAGCCGCCCTTATGAAGCGGGACAACAATTGAACTTTTTAAGCAGTCTGGAAATGAGCCTCTCTGAAAAGAGTCGTTTATAGCGGAACAGAGTGCTAAAAGAGCATTATTTGGTAGCTTCATTAGAACTTCGACCGAAACTTCATCTTCTCCAGAAGATTTTTTATTTTTAATGTCTTTTAAAGCTTCAAGTAATTCTGATGGCTCAACATTATTAAATTGAAACGAGCTTGAGACGGAAATGTCAGACAGGTATTCCATTGGATCAGTTTCGTTTGTTGAAAGGTGTTCTGTCAACTTACTGGCAATGCTGCAGTAGAATTCATTTAGAAGGTTGCAGTCTACCCCAATCTGATTAAGTTTCTTTGGTACACTGTTCCCTCTAAATTCATTTATAATGCTCCAGCTCTCTTTCTGTACATTTTTAGAATTCTGAAGTCTATCACTGTAATGTTTTTATTTGGCTAAATTAATTAAGTTTTTATGAATATTTCGATATTTATTACAATACAGTATAAACCATTCGTCCTTTAAAAACCTTCTAATGTAATTTAAACTTCGTAGATTAACTGAAGATATTTTTAGGCCCAAGGACAACCATTGTTTCAATACTTTTTGTTTTGGCTTCACCCACCTTAGTGGAAACGCTCGTCTAAAGTTATCCAAAAGAACTTTGTAGAAGGATAAGATGGGTTCTGGTGACTGTTCAATACCCTGCCAATTGACTCTTTGACACTGATTTTTGAATTGAGGATATTTTTTTCTTAATATTGTATTGTCATCGGACCACTATGTGCATTCCAAATTTTATCCATATCGGATAACGGGAAGTGTGTCAAAAACACATTTTTCTATAAAAGGCGTGGGGGTAGGGGTGGAAGGATATTTTTTTCTTAATGTTGTATTGTCATGGGACCACTATGTGTGTACCAAATTTCATCCAAATCGGATAATGGGAAGTGTGTCAAAAACGCTTCACAAGATTTGATAGATAGATAGATACAGTCGAACCTCTATAACTCGAACCTGAAGGGACAACCGAAACAGTTCGAGTTATGGAGAGTTCGAGTTATAGAAACTCGAGTTACATAGGTTAAAATATATGTAAAATGTGCAGGGACCGCTTTAAAGGTTCGAGTTATAGGGGGGTCGAGTTAGAGAGATTCGACTGTAGTTAGATAGTTAGATAGTTAGACAGAACATCTGAAGCTAAATAAAAGCTTGTAAAAATCGATCATTTTCACATCATTTTTTTAATAGGAAATTGTTATCTGATACAATCGGGGAAGAATTTCGGGCCTACAAGGGACATTCCTCTAAATAAATAAAAAATAAAAATACAAAAAATTGCAGGTCATCTGGTAGGAAAACGTGTATTGTTAAACCCTTACAAGACCAACAATTGCCGCTTTTGTCATCAATAAAGTGCCCTCTGCTGGTCGATAAGAATTATTTTTAAAACAATAGCAATATCCTTGTCTTTTCGGTTTTTTACGAAACCGGACCATCAGAGCCGCAGCTAGCATTTTTGGCGCCCGAGGCAGCATTTAAAATTTTTAGTCCCTTTCACCTTGATAGAGGTTTTACCAAATCAAAATGGTAAATTATATTTGACATTCTCATATACTTTTCGCATTGTTTTTTAATTGAGTTGTTTGGTATGGAAAGTGGCACGTTTTCGTCTTCACTTTACACACTAAAAATAGGGCGGACTATAAACAAACAAATTGTGTGTAAGTGATTGGAAGAAAATATAAACATTTGCACGTGTATAAGTACCGGTGTTTTTTTTTAAATTTATATATTTTATACAGGAGGACGTTAATTAGACATTTTCACCTTAACATTGTTAACTCCTAGAGAATGAGCCAGAAATCGAACAAAATGTTCGAAAAAGGGCTGTTTCTATAAGGCTTAACCCGTGTTTGAGGTTTCTATGTGTAATTTTAAACAGTGAGACCAACATTGTTTACTGGACGCTATTTCCTGAATATGTACAGGGGGCCACAAAATACCTATAAAAATACTTTAATTACCTGTCTAAAAATCACTGCTTATTTAGCATTAATTGAATATACATAATTCCATCCACCCTTTTGACATTTTTTTAGATCAATATAATGGCACAGATTTTTAAGGGTCAGAGTTGCACCGATATTCTAGTGTAAATGTAATTTGTGGTTGTTTAGAAATACACGGTTTTCTCCAAGACGGCTACAGATTTTTACAAAAACTTTCCTTAATTATTGAAAGTAATCTTTTGTCTAGGACCAGAATTATTTTTAAGTTTAAACAAAATGTCAAAAATTAGATAAAATTATGCTTAAATATAGTCACAAAGCGACAATTTTATAATAATTTTTTTCATAGGAAATAGATCTTTGTTTTAAACGGGGAAGAATTTCCGTCTTACTGGTGATATTCTTCTAAATAATAAAAATACTCTGCCAATCTAAGGGCACCTAAGCTCACACTAGGTACTATAATTATAGTGTACGTGTGAGTTAATATATAACTAAAAACTGAAATATATTTTATTGAACTCCAGACTCAATTACCTTTCGTTTGATACCACACAAGCCATGTTTTGACTTAAACTTTAATTTTTCAAATCTACCCCCACCTTTTCTTTAAAACTAAAATGTATTTTGTTTAACTCCAGACTCAATTACCTTTCGTTTGATATCACACACGCCATATTTCCACATAAACACTAATTTTTTAAATTTACCCCCACCCTTTTTTTAAAAGTAAAATGTATTTTACTTAACTCCAGACGCAATTACCTTTCGTTTGATATCACACACGCCATATTTTTACATAAACTAATTTTTATATATATACCCCCACCCTTTTATTTGGCTTGTGTTCGGTGGATTTTCCCGACCCAAAACCCAGCGTAGGTACCAAATTTCATTAAAATCGGGCAAGCGGTTTTTGAGTTATGCGCGTTGGTCGTTACAGACAGACATACAGACAGACAGACAAACAGACAGACGGCGCAACAAAAAAGTTTCAAAATCATCTGAAACGCAAAGATATATAAAAAATTTTGAAATCGGAGCAACTTTTTTTTCTCGAAAAAATTAGGATCACTATAGCTCACACTACTATAGTGTAGTGTGAGCTAAAAATTGTTAAAATTAAAAGGCATCTGGGACGTTTAAAACGCTTACAATTTATAAAATGTTCGTATCCTCTCTTCCTTTGATAGGGGTTTTACTAAATTCAAAATTACAAGTTGTTTTTTACACTCGCGTGCGGAAAATACTAACTTGCGGCAATTTTTTTAGATGAGTTTGGTACGGAAAATGGCACTTTTTGACACTGTCGTATTTTCACTTTATTTAGCCATCTTTTAATATTTTTGTTACTGTGTGAAAAGTGGCAAAAAACTATCGTTTAAAATATCTAATTATCGTCTACTGCCTAAGCATAATTTATGTTTGCACTTTTTTTGGGCCTTTTTTTTCCTCTTCGCATTAAGTCGAAGTCTCCATTTTTTGCCTTTTCTTCGTTTATCCATACTTACTACCAATGTTTACAGGACTGTTATATAATCAAAGTTACTACCCAAATGCACTCAATAAACGAATAAGTACACTTAGTTCAATAAATAGAGGCCAAAATAGGGGGGTTACCCAACAAAAGATCCGGTAGTTCTGAATTTTGGATATGTTGTTAAGCTCAGGAGGGTAGTTAAAAATCTGAGTTTTCGTCACCCCCACCCCTGTGCTCCCTTCGCCATCTTGAAAAAACCATCAAAAATTGGCACTTTTTTTAGTTTTTTGCCTTTAGTTTTGTTCCAGTACACATTGAAATTTTTTAGAGGATATAATTATCTACAATTGAGTGGTACCATGGTTGTTCTGCGAGCAGTAGTAACGGAGCTAGATAATTTCCAAAAATGACTAAAATCACGTGCTTGGGCAAATTTTCAGATTTTTTCGACTTTAGACGGCATAAGCTCCGAAATACTTTGTTCTAGGGTAAAATTTCTAAGAAGATATCTTGTAGAGAATTTTATCAGCTACAAAATTCATTCTTTAAATGTATTTTTAAATATTGTAGCGGAGTGGGAGTAACTTTTAACTTAAAGTAAGTAAGTTAGAAAATAATAATTTTTATAAATTTAGTGTTTTAAACGGCACGTTTTTTATTTATTTTTATTTTTTCGTGTAAATTTAGTGACGTACAAAAAGGTAAGAGAGCTTAGGGGTTAAACACCTCCTTAAGCTAACCACCTCTTCAAAAAACCCCCCCAGACCCCCCAAAATCTAACATATTCAGGTTTTCTCAAAAAATACGCTTCTAAGAGAAAAATGTGTAATATACTTTATTGTAGACAATGAAATTTCGTTTTGAAAAAGGTACAACTCGATGGGGGTCCACTATTTATAAACACTTCAGCGGCGTCCGTTAATTGAAGTAATTTAAAAAAGTAAAAAAATATCCATGTTTTTTCCATGATTTATTCGATTTTTTTTTAAACCAAGGTTTATAGAACAAAATGTGTTATACATTATTGTAGCAAATAAAATTTCCTTTAAAATGCTGTACAAGAAAGTCGGATTGGTTTCATGGTTATAAATTCAGAGGCGCCCGTAAATTTAACCAATTTTAAAAAATCACAAATTAAAATATTTTGTGTTTTTTTAGTTTCTTCCACTTTAACACCCGATTGGCCCCTTTGTGCGCCGGCGAATATTCTACATAAACAGCCCGCCATCTTTGTTTAAAGATGGCGAAAAGGAGTTTGAATCCAATGTACGTAACTTTTTTATTATTATATTAATTTTGCTCACACAAATTGTGATAAGCTTCTACTATAATGGCCTTTCCAAAACACCATCAATACTTTGTTTTTCTGTTGTCTCTATACTGTAAATTCTGTTTTTTCCTCAAATACACTGTTTTATTTTTAGGTTTTTTAATTTCTTAAAGAAAACTACTGGTTTTACAAAAAAGTTTAAAAAATATGCCGATTTTTAATATGTATATATGGTCGGTACAATTTTTGCTGTAGGTTAAGCCGTTCTTGAGTTAAGGTTGGTTCAGCCTCATAAATTACATTAGATTAAATGAAATTAACTTACCCTAAGCCAATTTTTACAGTTTTTCTGAAGTTTTTCACTTCTATTTCTGTAAACAAGAAAAAATCTCTAGTCTAATTTGGCTTAGGGTAAGTTAATGTAAGTTAATTTAATTTAATTTAATCTAATATAATTTATGACACTGAACTGACCTTTATACTTAAAAAAGCACTAAATTGGCCTAAACCTACCCCTGGGTAAATTTCACGTTTTCATCAAAGTCATAAAGATCACTAAAAAACTACACAAATCGAAAGAGGATGTCAAGCTAAATAAGAAACGGCTAATAGTAATACAATAAAATTGTAAATTACGATTTGGCCATGTTTAAGCCGCCATATCTAGCTCAGTATCAGTTACTGTTTGGAACTAATAGTTGTTTCTTATTAAGCTTGACATCCTCTTTCGATCTGTATAGTTTCGTAGGGAATTTCATGACTTTGGTGAAAACGTGAAAATGTTGTAAAATATACCTAAATGTTTTTTGACTCGAGAACCGCTTAACCCACAGCAAAAATTAGACCCACCGTGAATACATATTAAAAATCGCCAATTTTTTATATTTGATGTTTTTTGTGTAAATCCAGTAGATTTCTTTAAAAATTAAAAAAAAACCTAAAAAACAGTGTATTTGTGGAAATTACAGAATTTACAGTATGGTGACAACGGAAAAACAAAGTATTGATAGTGTTTTCGAAAGGCCATTATAGTAGAAGCTAATCACAATTTGTTTGAGTAAGACCGATGTAAAAATAACAAACGTACATTTGATTCAAACTCCTTTTCGCCATCTTTAAACAAAGATGGCGGGTTGTTTATGCAGGATTTTCGCCGGTACCTCCATGTTTTTGTGACATGGTCTTATCACGAATTGACTAAAAAATAAGAATCGGTTTGCAAGACTATACTAATTTAATTTAAGGGATAAATAAGCTTACCTGACCTTTCGGCTTCCTATTGGCCAACCAGTTGAGCAATTTTTCGCTGGTTTTCTTCAAAAAATTGATTTGATGCTGTGCGGAAGCTTTGGAAGAAGATGACTTTTGCGTTGGCATAACACTCGATTTTTTTCATATTAATTTATTTGCATAATGAATCACATTTTTTTGATATAATGTCGAGGAGGTTATTGTTCATAAGTTTTTTCCTTCTTCGATTCATTGTTACTTTTGTTTTTATTATTTTCTCACTTTTTTGTCTTTAATATTAGTTAAAGTGGGTTTCATAGGTTCCTTATTTAGTCCAATTATATTTTCGTTTTTGTTTATTTGTTATTTAATATTTTTTACTGTTATTCGTTCTTGTTTGTCTTTTTTATGTTCACTTTAAATCCCGCTTTCCTTTTATTATGTCAACACAGTTGCAATGCAAATAAATTGAATTGTCTCTTCATTAATTTATTTTAATATTTTACTTAATTACAACATTGTTTCTAGTTTCCGTCTGTCTGTCTCTCGATTTGTCTGCGGATTTTTAATCAACGTTCTTAGCTTGAAAACTGTTAAGCCGATTTTCATGAAATTGATGCTGTAAAGCCCCGCCGCCTAAATACGCCACTGGTTTAAATTAGTGGGATTAGATTGATGACAAACTCAAACATAAAGACATGTTTGTAACATGTTTTACCCGATTTCCTTAAACCCTTCTCTGTTGCAAAAAATGTATCCAACGTTTTATTGTAGATAATAAAATTTCCTTTTCAACCCTGTATAAGATTAGTTTTTTAACTAACAATTCAGGAGCGTCCCTAACTTAAATCAAGTTTTATAAATCACTAAACCATTTTTGTTACATGTTTTATAAAATTTTCTCAGAAACTAAGCTCATTTACCGAAAAAATATGTAAAATACTTTATTGTAGCCAATGAAATTCAGTTTTGAAAAATATGTAATTCAGTGGCATTAGACTGACAAGACTGATGGTAAAGTCTCCAGCGGCGATCCGATTTTCTTAAAAACCAAGCTCGTTATCAAAAAATGGGTTCTTGATTATAGACAAAAAGATTTTGTTTTAAATGCGAAAACTTCAGGGGCGTCTATGAATTCAGTCAATTTTGTTACAGGTTTTATACAATATTCTTAAAAACCAACACCCTTACTACAAAATGTATTTTAGGGGACAGCGGGGCTAGATGAAGATGTTAAGGATTATTTGATTTGATTTGATTCGATTCGATTCGATTCGATTCGATTCGATTTGATTCGATTCGATTTGATTTGATTTGATTTGACTTGATTTATTTCACATTATAAAAATTAACATTTTGACTAAGGAGAAAAGAGCATCGACCACCTCTTAATAAACTTAAGGGCACGATTGTCTTTGTCTGTTGTTGTCTGGATTAAGACCTTGTTAATTGTTAGATAGATGTTTTGGTTTATAAAAATTAAAAAAAAACACACAAAAATTTAAGCCTTAATAATCTACAATAAAATTTAAAAAATGCAATTTTATCATCTTGCCCCACTAGCGGGGTAAGTTGACGAACCTATTAGGGCAAGATGACGACTAGGCGCATAGGTCACAAATGAACGTCACCTTCTTTTCATGTGAGGTGCACGCTTTATGCCACCAAACCTCACAACCTTCACATTTAATCCAGTCTTCCATTATAGATTTAATCCATGGTTCGTGGCACCCCGGACCGAAAATATTTTTATTGTTCTTTTTTGTTTGTGGTAGGTTTTGATTACCATCATTAAAAACTTTCTTTTACACTTTTGCATGGGTTTTATTTTTATTTTCTTGTTCAATTTTTTTTTAAGCTCTTCTTTATTTGAAATCGTCGTTTTAATGAAAGCTCTCTGCTCGAACGAATTTTTCATCTTGCCCCCGCTAACTTGCCCCTCGGTACAAGTTTTTAGCCAAAAATAAAAACCAAAAACGACCAAAGATGGTAATTTACATTTTCTTATATAGAAAACATAATAAATAATTTCCTAGTTACTAACAAAGATTATTTTTATATTAGATTTGTTCGCAAACCCTTATTTTTCGACAATCAAATTATATAAGCGACGACTCGGAATATAGATGCTAAGCCACTGTACTATTATTATTCTTACGAGCTTCATCAATCTTTAACCCATTAATCTTTGACTTTAAAGTGTTCTAACATCACAGTAATAAACTCGTTTTTTAATTTAAATTGAGTTCGTTAACTTGCCCCGTTCTTCATCTTGCCCCGCTCTCCCCTATACTTTACTGTATATAATAAAATCTCCTTGTGGTGTCTCACAAAGTGAGATCATTGTTTTGGTTAACTTTCCAAGGAAGTACGTAAATTGTCACAACTAGTTTCAGCGCTTTCTCTAAAATCGGTGTAGTAGTTCCAAAGCTTTCGGGAGACAGACAGACATACATTATAACAAGACGGTATCAAAATGCTTGGAAAGGTAGAAGTAAAATAATGCAAACAAGGGCGTATCCAGCTTAAAACAGAAAAGGGGGAAGGTTTCTGAATTCAATTGCTTCATTAAGGGGGAAAATTTATAATCTATTCCAATTAAATTGTCTTATTTCGAAAAATATGGTAAGACAGCTGTTCCCCTGCCCCTCCTGGATACGTCCTTGATGCAAACGAGTGAATCTAGGTATGAATTGAGCCCATTGTTGGTATTAAATCAAACACGCGTTTGCATTTTTCAAAGTTAGATAACTCCAATGAAACTCAATTTCCATAAAGATTCCGAATAAAATTGGCATAAATGAATACGCAGACGAGTAGATAAAATGTAAAAATATCGAAATAAATTGTTTTTTTTCCTGGCAAAGCGTAATAACCTCTCTGAAATTGCATATTGTCCTAGGGGCCCTCCCTCCTGAGATTTTTTATGAAATATCAGTGGCGCACCACGGAATATGTCTTAGGAGGTGGGGGGGGGCGACGCCTCATAATGTTTATTTTATGCTATTTTATCTTTTTATCTATAAAATATGTGGGAAACATCTAAAAAATCTCAGGTTGGGGGGGTGCCCCCCCTGGGTGTGCCCATGGAACTATACATTGTAAAAATATCGAAATAAATTGTTTTTTTGATAACCTCTCTAAAATTGCCTAGAGGCCCTTTCCGTGAGCATTTTTTTCTCGAATATATCAGGGTGTATTTTAAGTTAAGATATTATTTTTATGTTGACAGTTATCAGCTGTTTGCCATAACGAATAGCATAGGCCAAGGAAAAAAAGTTGCAAAAAGTTGTCTCAAAAATAATAATATGAATTTGTATTAAGGCAGTAAAAACAAACATTTTCGGAACCGAACCAGATAAAAATAAAATGCGCGAAAATTTTAGTAAAACTTGGATAATTTTAGTGAAAAAAAAAATAAAAAATGTTGATTTTAAGTTAAACTTTAGTTTAACAAGTTTTTGTTTTATTTAAGTTACAAATTTATTGCCGCTTAAAAACGCCGCTTGGGCCCCTTTTACGCCGGGGCGCCGGGCACTGCTCCGGTTTGCCCAACGATAGTTACGCTACTGGAAATAATATCAACGCTATAAAGGCATTAAAAAAAAAACCTTTTGAATCACTTGACCCACTTTTCTATTGAAAATCAAGGGCTCATGGCTTTAGTTACCCCTGCTAGTGGTTGATAGATAGAAATAATTCAAGTTCGCAAGAAAGTGTCCCCCTTGCAAGCAAAATCGTCGTGTCCAAAGATTTTTTAAAGAACTTGCTTTAGGTAGTGTATTTTTGTTAAGCAATTTTGCCAATACGAGTTCTAGGCGCCCTTTCGAACTTTGACAGCTAATATCTCAAAAATTAGTTATAAAATCATAATTAAAATTGCACATGGTTTTATTTTACGAATGACTAATAGGTGGATTAACTATAACATACCAAAACTTAATCAAATTCTAGTTACTGATTATCATTTTTAAAATACCTAGAAAAAATAAATGGATCTATGACGGATCTGATACCTTCCTAGCCCATTAGCACACTCCACGTTATATCAACCTTGAAAACAGTTTTTTTATAAATATCTCCGAAATGAAAGCTCCTACGGACTTTTTGGTTAAAACACAATTTTTTTCAAAAAATGCGCGCTACTATATTTTGATAACGGCATATTGATGCGAAGCTTCGTTAGAAAGTTAGCATTTTTTAAACTTTTTAACTGTCAAAAAATTTTTACGAGTACTATTTTACCTGAAAATTTCATGCAAATCGGTTAAGCGGTTTAGGAGCTATCGCGTTACGGACAGACATACATACACACACACACAGACAGACATCACGACGATATTGCGAGGGTAGGTCAAACTAGAGTCCCTGTATGTTGTGGATATATATATCCAAATATGTCAACATACAGGGACTCTAGTTTGACCTACCCTCGCAATATCATCGTGATGTCTGTCTGTGTGTGTGTGTGTGTGTGTGTATGTATGTCTGTCCGTAAGGCGATAGCTCCTAAACCGCTTAACCGATTTGCATGAAATTTTCAGGTAAAATAGTACTATACTCGTAAAAATTATATATGTCAACATACAGGGACTCTAGGTCAAACAACACATTTTCGGCGTTATCTCAAAAAAAAATTTTCGTTGAAAAAAATACCTTCTCTAGCCATTGCTGTGCCGGCTAGGAAGATAAAAAGGTGTTTACCAAAAGTTAATCGGCCTTTCCAATTTTTATGTAATGCATTATTTTTAAATCACTCTGTATAATAATTTTATTCCATTACCACCCTGTATAATATTAAAAAAATATCTTGGCAAAAGTGGCTAACCTGAATAAAATTTTGAACACGTTATTTTTAATTTTAAGAAATTTTATTAATTTCTGAAATATTTTTTCGTTGGCGTAAAAATACTTTTCTCCCGCGTTCGCCACCCGGGGTGGTAAAAGGGCACTTTGCGCGCCACGAGAGGTGAATTGAGCGCCGATTGCAGATGCCGCAAAACGACTGGCTGCTGTCGCCCGATCCCGAAAAGGCCCAATATCCAGAATGTAGGGCTAGCACGCGGCATTCGGAAAATGCGGAGTTGCCGGATTGAGGTGTTTGGAGTCGGAAATTTCACCCGGAATGCTAACCCCGCCAAAATATTCCGTGCTGCTGACTGTCAACATTCCATTGTATAGCCAAAGTGTTATGCCTAAATCATTTTTTGTTGGGGCACCATGGACCCATAAGTGTCTAGGTGCATGGAGGTTCATTAGGGCTAGAGTCCCTGTATGTTGACTTATTTGGATACACCGGGAGGGCAAAAAAAAACCGGACTATTTTTTTTTCTTATAGAGAATTAACAAGAGTTTTGACTTAATATATTTTTTTTTCTGCCATCTCAAAATCCAAGATGGCCGACGAAATTAACTTGTACCCTTCAAAGATGCTCGTTTATTCTTTTGTTGGGAACATGTTTTAATTATTTTTTTTTAATCAGTAAAAAAGCTGCATTTTTGCCACGCACAACAAGGTACGAATCAGCAAAATCGGTTCGGTGGTTCTAAAAAAAAATATTTTTGTTTCAACCATTGTTTTGCATATTATACGATTGCCTTGCCAATCATATCTGCATTTATGTCCTTATAAATTCATTACTACGAAACCGATTTTAATGAAATAAAAAACATCCTGATTAGAATTGATTGCTTTTTAAAGATCATGATCAAAGTTTATCGCCATCTTAAAATATAAGATGGCGGACAGAATCATACTTGATTCTTCCAAATGGCGTGTTTATTATTTTCCAAAAATGTTTTAGTTTTTTTTTAATTCATATAAAAGCACTAATTTTTGCCCCACACATCAAGGTACAAATTAGTAAAGTCGGTTTAGTGGTTCTCAAAAAATCCATTTTTGTTTCAACCATTGTTTTACAGATTATACGATTGCATTGCCAATCGTGTTTGCATTCATTCCCGTATAAATTAATTTATTATTAATTACTAAACCGACATTAGTGAAATAAAAAAATCATGGTAGGAATTGACTGTTCTTAAAAATTATAATCTAAATATTATGTGTGGTTCCTCTTTTGTTGTGTTTTATCAAGCGTCAAGACTAAGAATTAGCTCTGAAGAAGACTAAAAATATAGTCGAAACGTCAGCACAAATCAATTGTCTTTTGAATACGCTTAGTCCTAAACCTATGAACTTTTATACCTGTATCTAACCATAAGGACGATAATTAACTCTCATTAAAAAGAGTTAAAGTGTAAATATTTCAGACACGGAAGCTCCTACGAAGTTTTCAGTAATAGCATAAATTATGGAGAAAAATGTGTTCTACTATATTTCGAAAACCGCATATTAATACGATGCTCCTTTAAGAAGTTTTCATATTTTCAATATTTAAAATGTCAATCATTAGCATTAATGGATTTTGACCAAAATCTAATCAGCTCTTTACAGTATTGTACACTATTTTACCTACTATTTACTAATTTCATGAAAATCGGTTTGGCGGTTTAGGAGCTATCGTGTTACGGACAGATATACACACACATACACGGACAGACGTCACGTAGGACAAAATACACCCAAAATAACACATTTTTGGCGTTATCTTATTGTCCTAAGATCACAAAATTATGTTGAATATTGGGATGGAGAAGATTTCTCTCGGATTTCATGGAAATTCATAAATCCGTGTTTCCTTTCCTTTCCGCCATTTGTCCTTTAGCTGGATAGAACATCAATCAAAATTGTATGAATACTAATAAGCAGGATTAATCTGTTATGTTTGGTCTTGTTTGTTTATATTCCGGAGATTCCTGGTAACCCTGTGCTTCTATGTATATTATGCATGTTTAATACAAGCAAATACTAATGCATCTTTGATACAAGTTAGATACTAATTTAAATGTCAATTTATCGGATTGGAGTGATAATTTTATACATTATTGAAATAAAATCAATGTTAAATAAGACTAAATAAAATAATTAACTTTGGATAAATAAAAATTGGTAACAATTTTCAAAATGTTTATTTTGTTTGTAAACAAATCTTGGACAATTCAAGTGCGCGTATATCTTTGTTCGCGTTCGTCGAAATTTCCTGTTTTAAACAGTGCCGAACATGTGCACGCTTAGAAAATAATGTTCGAGCCGCGGCCCGCCAAGCACCCCCACGGTAGCCAGTCTGATACTCTTTGTGCAGCTCAGGAGTCTTTATCGTGCATACCATCTACGCTCTTAACACGGGACCATCCGCTTCACGCGACTTCCGAACCGGGGCCTTGTATTAATCATCAATTTGCCTACTCCGCCCAAGACAAGCGTTACCCCTACCTCCAGTGAATCTGTATTCGCAAACGGATAATAGGTTCGAGTTTGTACAGGCAGGCATGGGAATCGAACACACCGCCCTCTGATTGTAAAGCACATGCGCGCCCACTGAACCATCAGGGACTGGGTTCGGGCTACTAAAGAAAATTTTCCCAAAACCGGTTTAATATAGTTCTAGACAATCAAAAAGCTGGGCAGAATTTATTTTAAGTTGCAGGTAATCTATTCGCACTCATTGTGGTACAGAAGAAAATTTAGTTGTTTTTTATTATTGCACGCTAATGCTATCAGAATTAGAAACTTCCACCATTCTCGTAACTACGAAATCGTCGAAATAAAAATAATACGGCTCGACCGATAACGCTAAGTTGTCTCAGTGCACTAATTTAAAGTGAACATGAGATATTTTATCAGCCAACGATAACCGTGGACGCGGGTGGCATCAAGGGGGTGCGGGCGGCACCGATCCTTGCAATTTCTGTAGAAGAGCACAACCGAACTAAGGCCCAGATTCTATGTACTGTAAAATTCTATAGGGACAGGTCTTCCTCTCTATATTTCTTAATTAAAATGCGACATAACATATACGGTGTACAGAATTTGAGTCCAGTGAAGCGTGGCCAGCCGGCCTACGCATTCACCACATCCTGGTTTGAATACGAATAGAATAGAATAGAATAGAATTTTATTTTTCGTTCTCATTTTACATAATATGTATACCTATAAGGTGCAGAACTCGTCATTACAATACAAACACATACATACCGGGTATTAATTTCTAGTTAGTATTCACGTCTTTGATGCATCCTTTTGGGGTTATTGATAGTTTATGATGAAATTATTAATTAAAGAATGATCAAATTTTAATACTTTTTTTTAAGTAAGTAAAGCACATGTGAGGAACTACCATATTATATACATGCATTCTCTTTATCGAAAATTTATTTTCTTTTTACAGAAAAAATTTCTTAAAAATATCAAAAAAAAAAATTCAACAAAAAAGCAAAAATCGTAAAATATAATAAATGTCAAGACCCTTAAATCAACTTTATTCAACAATAAACTTTAGAAATGTTGTATACCAACTCATCTATTGGACATAGCAAAATGGACGAAAATGTCAAAAGCAAAATTCGAAAAAAGTGAGAAAACATGAAAACTCATGACAAATACTAGAAAACTTAAAATGTAATTAGATTAAAATAGGAGAATATGGAAATTTATTAAAATATATTATGTAATAAAGCTTAAATCAAAGGTTTTGCCAAGGCAGAACAGACCTCCTACCGCATTAGCTGTATATAAAGCTTTCCCCCGCGGCGTTGCTGGAAGCCGTGATATATAGGTAGCTGAAACATCTCTAAATATAGTATAGCTAAAAATAGAACCGGCAAAAATCGAGTCTGAGGCAAGCACTTAGGTCGTCCGAGATGATTTAGAATGGGTTATTAAATCTCGCGTATAACCTGTGAGAATATGATGGTAAAAAATTAATTTGGGTATACAGGATCTTGAAAAATATCTATCTATCTATCTATTTAGCCTTCTTCGATCCATCTTTAGACATAGACCTCCCCCAATATCTTCCATTCCTCTATCGTGTTCATCCATCTAGTCCCCGCATGTTTCTTCAAATCGTCCGCCCATCTCATTTGGGGTCTTCCTCTACTTATTTTATTTTCCCAAGGTCTCCAGTTTACATAACATTTGTTCCAGTGATCGTCTTTCTGGCTGATATGACCGGCAAATCTCCATTTTAATTTTGCAACCTTTCCTCTGACATTCCTTACTTTTGTCCTATTTCTTATACATTCATTCATTTTTCTATCTGTTAGCTTTACATGTAACATTTGTCTTTCCATTGATCTTTGGGCTTTTGTTACCTTATCCATGTTTGATTTTGTAAGCGTCCAGGTCTGGGATCCATATGTAAGCACAGGAAGAATACACTGGTTATACACTTTCGTTTTAAGGTACTGAGGATGTTTTTTATTTTTTAGTATGTAGCTTAATTTACCAAATGCTGCCCAGGCCAATCTTACTTGTCTCTTGATTTCAGCCGTTTGGGTGTCTTGTTGGAGTTTAATAATAATAATAATAAAAGTTGTGTCCCAAATAACAGTACGATTTTGAATTTTAGTTAAATGTGAAAAAAGTTTCGCAGGGATTTTCAAAGAAAAAAAACTGAAATATGGTCGTCTGTGAAACAAATCTCATAAATTGTGGCGATGGTTCCAAAAAACCAGGAGGCCTAGTAAAAAATTGTTAACGTCAATCGATTGGCTGTAGTGTCTAATACAAAAATTATATATTAGAAATTTTATAATAATTTGTTTTTGTTTAAAAGATGGCGTTTTACAATTTTTCAAAAAATATATTTTTAAATTTTTGCTCGATATTTTAAAAACCCCTGTAGATATTTTTAATTTCGATACAGCTTCTCATTAGGCTTAAAATAGCGCAACTTTTTTTTCATTACATCAAAATTGTATCTCTTACCGTTTGCGAAATTCCCAGTTATCTGGGACACCCTGTGTACTATTTTGCTTTCAGCTTTCCATCTCTAGTCTAACTAGAAATTAAACCTCTATAGCTTCCTCTTTCATTTCCTGGTTTTCGATTTCACTGCTATGCTGCAGTGACATTGACCTCTATTTTGGCAAAATGCGTACAGGGCCTTCCCGTTCTGTCCTATCCAGCCAGAGCCACAGGCAGGCGGCGCTTGTTTTTTGTTAGAGATATTTTAAAATAAGATGGATGATTTTAAACACGTTGATTAAACGAAAAGTATCCACCTAGGTTTTTGCAAAGGTTCTAAAACAATAAGTTGCTGTTATTTTTGTTTTGTTTTTGTTGAAAAAGAAAGAAAATCCCGAACTACTCTAATGGAAAAAATTAATATTTTTAGAGACCCTGAATAGTTTTTGACAGTTATAGTTCATTTCATAATTTCTGAGAAATCTATTTGAAAGTTATCAGCTGGTTAACAATACCATAGACAAACGAAAGTTCTCTCAAAAATTATCAAATGCACTGTTGATTTAATCCCAAAAATTAGAAAGAGAGGAAAAAACACACAAAATATAAATTTTATTAGATTTTTTTTATAATCTACACAATATCCCTGATTAATAAAACACGATTTTAAAATCTTCTATGTGGAATTGATTGTACAGTCGCTCGATATATAAATTACCTTATAGGCAGAAGGTATATTTTATGAATAAAAATAAAAACAATGTTTTCAAAATATTTCTAGCCTTTACAAAAAGGCCAGAGAGAAGCAGAACACCCCTAGAGGTCCTAGCTGCCCTCTGGCAACAACACTTAAACTATCATTATCGTGAATATCACCTAAAAATAAAGACTTCAAGTTAAAAAATATATACATTTTCTTGACTTGAGTCTAGTTAAAAATATCATAAATTATATGTGAGGCTACGTATACAGTCGACAAAAAAATAATATACTTTCCAAAAAATGCATAAATCAACCAGATTTAATAAATGAGTCGGAATTTAGTGAAAAGTAGGCAAAGAATAAGGCATTTATGGTAAGTAAAAATTTGCACTTTACAAGTACCTAGAAATTTATTTAGATATATTTACTATTATAAGAACAAACGCAACGTTTAAGATTTTTTATGTAGTTTTCTTGACTAAGGGTATAATTTTATAGTTTTTACGGGCCTTATTCAAACAAAAAAAACAAACCGATTTTATGCAATCTTCATGACCTTTAAGGCTTACTTTTTTTAAAAAAATAAATAAAACTTTTAGACTTAACGGAATTTAAGTTGACGTTTAGCGCAAACTCGGAACAGTTGCTTTTTTGCTTGTCAAATCATGGCCTAGCAAGAAATCGGTGAATATACGAAGATATAATGCAACTGATAAACGATACAGCGGTATTTGTTTATAAGTGTGGCAACTTTTTATATATTGCAGAAAAATAAAAATGTATTTTTAATTTTTTAAATTTTATCTACTTTCAAGGGCGTAGTATAAAGCGTAGGTATGACAAATTTAAATTAATGGTATTTTCTTCATTTTCTGAAGTTATTCACGATAGGTAACGATAGTTTAATTGTTGTTGCCAGAGGGCAGCTAGGACCTCCGAGGGGTGTTCTGCCTCCCCCTGGCCCTGTTGTAAAGGCCAGAAATGTTTTTTAAAATCAGATTATTGATTTTAAAAATGGTTTTTATTTTTAATAATAAAAAATTAAAAACTCGAATAAAACACGATGTGTATAAATAAATGCACCTATAATTTTTAATTTGAATTCAGTACTAATTTCTTTTGTGGGTAAAATATATATTCAGGTATAAATTGTCTAATTGACTCGACGGGTTAGCAGCAAAATCGTGTATAATTTTGGAAAATGCATTGTACTGCAGCCCCGTAACTATCGACCTTTCCAAACTTATAAGGTCACTAGTAAAATCACTGTGAAAAATTAAAATAAAAAACAAAACGTTATTTAAAAAATTCTCAAAAAGTTACTTATTTAAAGAGAGAATATTCTGTTCAATCATCGTTCATATCTAGAGGGGTTTTCAAAATATGAAGCCAGAAGTAAAAAATTCTTAATGTTTTTCGAAAATTTGATATATCATCGCCATCTTGTAATAAAATTTGGTTGTTTTTATAAGCGACTCAATTGAAAGTTAACGAATTTTTTCAAGGCCTTCTAATTTTTTTAGAAACCGTTTCCAAAATCCTTATGTAGTTACTTTTATCTCGGACACCCTGTAGAGTGATTAGTGGCCCAGAATCTTTATTGCTCAAATATTTAAATCAAATTTTGTTAAGAGTTAAAGTGACCTTATCGAATTTGAGGTTTTGAGGGATTAGGTAAATTGGATGGCGCAAAGATAGAGGCTTTCTGCTTAAAACGAAGCGTTGCCACGTTTAATGTATACTTTTTCCTCGAATTTTTCTGGACGTCAAATATGCTAAATTACATAGGGGTTTTGTAGTTCAATTCACAAGTTTTTACCTTTCTAAGCCCGCGCAGCAATAGCCAGAAAAGGTAGATATTGTTTTCGATAAAAAAAAACTTTTTTGAGGTAGCGCCGAAAATGTGTTATTCGGGTGTATTTTAACCTTCTTAGCAATATCGTCGTGACATCTGTCCGTGTGTGTGTCTGTGTATGTGTATCTGTCCGTAACATGATAGCTCCTAAACCGCTGAACCGATGTTCAATACTTGAATAGAGGCCAAAACAGGGGGGTTACCCTACTAAAGGTCCGGTAGTTCTGAATTTTAAATATGTTGTTAAGCTCAGGAGGATAGTTTAAAATCTGAGTTTTCGTCACCCTCACCCCTGTGCTCCCTCCACCATCTTGAAAAAACCATAAAAAATTGGCACTTTTTTTAGTTTTTTGCCTTTAATTTCGTTCCAGTACACTAAATCGCAAAAAGAGTTATATGAAATTTTTTATAGATATAATTATCTACAATTGGGCGGTACTATGGTTGTTCTGCGAGCAGTAGTAACGTAGCTAGGTAATTTCCAAAAATGACTAAAATCACGTGCTTGGGCAAATTTTCAGATTATTTCTAATTTAGACGGCATAAGCTCCGAAATACTTGGTGCTAGGGTAAAAGTTCTAAGAACATATCTTGTAGAGAATTTTATCAGCTACAAAATTCATTCTTTAAATGTTGTTTTTAAATATTGTAATGGAGTGGGAGTAACTTTTAACTTAAAGTAAGTTAAAAAATAATAATTTTTTAAAATTTAGTGCTTTAAACGGCACGTTTTTTATTTTTTTTTTGTTTTTTTGTGTAAACTCTTTTTGCAATTTAGTGTACTAGAACGAAGTTACAGGCAAAAAACTACAAAAAGTGCCAATTTTTTATGGTTTTTTCAAGATGGCGGAGGAAGCACTGGCGTGGGGGTGACGAAAACTCAGATTTTTAACTACCCTTTCGACCTTAATAACATATCCAAAATTCAGAACTACCGGACCTTTTGTAGGGTAAAACTTCTCTATTCATTGTACTAACTGTAACGACCTGATTATATTTTGGTCAAATATTATTGCTAATGACAGTTTTTTGAGAGTATGAAAATTGAAGTTATGCGAATTTTTTAACGAAGCATCGCATCAATATACGGATTCCAGAGTATATTTTTCTCAATAATTTGTATTATTACTAAAAACTTCGTAGATGCTTTCGTTTCTGAGATATTTAAATAAATGCACCTATAATTTAATAAAAATCTAATTTAATTTAAATTCAGTACTATTTCTCTTGTTGGTAAAATATAAATTTTGGATAAATTGTATAATTGACTCGATGGGTTAGCAGCAAAATTGTGTATAATTTTGGAAAATGCATTGTGCTGCAGGCCTGTCACAACGAAATGTTAAAATAAAAAAAACGTTTTTTTTTTAATTCTCTGAAAGTTACTTATTTGAACAGATAATATTCTGTTCAAGCTGCATTCATATCTACAGGGATTTTCGAAATATGAAGCTAAATCTAAAAATTGTTAGTTTTTTTTGAAAATTTGATATTTTGTTAGTTTTTTCTAGGCGTTCTAATTTTTTTAAAAACCGTTTCCAGAATCATGAAGTTACTTTTATCTCGGACACCCTGTAGAGTGAGAGGCCCAGAATCTTTATTGTTCAAATATTTTAATCAAATTTTGTTAAAAACTAAAGTGACCCTATCGAGTTTGAGGTTTTGAGGGATTAGGTAAATTGGATGGCGCAAAGATAGAGGCTTTGTGCTTAAAACAAAGCGTTGCCACGTTTACCGTATACTTTTTCCTCGAATTTTTATGGACGTCAAATATGCTAAATTGCACAGGGGCTTTTGTAGTTGAATTCAAAAGTTTTTTAAGTTACAAATATAAACAAAATATAATAAGACATGTTTGCGGTTTTGATAATTATACACTTTATCATAACAAAAACATTCCATATGAAAAAAAGCTAAGTACACGAAAATGGTATTCTGTAAAAAGAATTGAGATAAAAGTAAAGCCAAGGTCTCCAATACAAATTTCAAAATGAAATGTTTTTTTTTAACTTTGCTATTACAGCCAAACTTTTTTATGTTCAAGTTAGCACTGTGCCTAGAAGTCATTTACATCCATAATAGCCAAGTTTAGAAAAACATTCCCAAACTAGTAAGAACCTTTCATTTTAAAATTTGTGTTGGAGAACTTGGATTTACTTTTATCTCAATTCTTTTTATGGAATAACATCGTGTACTTGGCTTTTTTTACATGAAATGTTTTTTTTTAAGATTTCACTCCTTTTTTAAAGGATTTGGATAATATTTAAGTTTTAAAGTAGTAAAATATACGGAATGTTGTTCAAAACTTTTGCAATGCCTTTTTTTCCTATGGTTTTATCATAGTTCCTATCAGTCTGTCAAAGCTCAGCTCTCTAGCGTTTCTGGAAGTGGGCAATGTTACTTTTACATAATTTTACCTGTATAGACGAGGAGAGTAAATTAGAATTTCGGGGTTTTTTGTGATTTTTTCCAAAGGTTTGGTCATAATTTCTATCAGTCTGCCAAATTTCAGCTTTGTAGCATGTGTGATAAAAAATATTAGGCAAAAATGTCATTTTCAAAAATTATCGGTTTTTGGTTGCCACTATCTCAAAATCTGTTAGACTTAAAGGTCAGGGTAGCACACCCATTTTGTAGGGATTTTAATTTTAACTTTTAACATAACACATAACATTTTTTTGGTACAACGCGCCGTAATCGAGTTATAGGCGAGAAACTAAAAAATTGCACCTTTTGACCCCCCTTCGCCACTGAAGCGGGAGGGTTAGGGGTGGGGACTTTTGATATGTTAATGTCCTAAGTACCCTAAAACTATTCCCGGATAGAAAAATTCTCCCCCCCTCCATGCACTCTACAACCCTCTCGTTGACTGGACTAATCCGTGAGTGAGTGAGTGGCAATTTCGATGATTTTTGAAATTTCGTAACTACTTTACTACTTTATGGAAGTCCGTAAACTTCGGAGGGGTTGTTAACTCTTAGATCTACGACTGTGCAAAGTTTGAGTTTTGTAGCTCATTCCGAAGTAGAGTTTTAGATATTTTAGTCGAATATGGACTGAAATGTTTCAAAGAAAGATGGTACAGCAGTTTGCGCGAACTTGGCGGGGCACTGCCGTGCCCTCAGATTTAATAATTTTAATATTTTTTTGCCAAATTCCAATCCACTATTTGGTTCTAAAAGACTTAAATCTGAGCTTCAATTTATAAGGAAATAAGCCTTAATGCACCAACAACTGCATAATCTGTTTATTGTTTTAACCAAAATCATAAAAATTAAAAAACTCGGTTTCTGTGCTTTGTTCTAACAGCCTGTAAAGTATATTTTTTGCATGTTAAGTTTAAAAAAAAATATTACTAGTGGAACAGCTTTTAACCAAGTTTTATTTAAAAACGAAAGTTTTAGGTCGGTTTGTATGTTTTTTACATTCTCTTAAGAAAGGTATGAAAATGGAGCAGTGTTCTCAGGAGTACCATAAGGACGAAACAGTGAACTGTCATCACTTATTAGGTATCCCTTAGATCTTGGACCCCAAGGCCCCGTGAGGTTACGTTTTCCAGCTACCCACGGAAAGATACGAGAGAAACAAAAACCCTTATTTAACTTACAAGTACTAAAATTTACGTTTGCTAGTATTTGGCTTTAAACTCCGCTGACTGACGCCGGCGTCTTAAAGGCGGAAAAACGCAATCAACGTTAATCTGACTTAAAAGACAATGTATGTCGTAGGTCACGTAAATTCTCTCTTTCAATCGTTATTTTTACCGATCGATGATACAGCAGTTTATTACTTCCCTGCTACTGTTCTAGTTTCTCCCGTATTCTGGTAGATGGCGCTTCCTGCGGAGTATACGATTTTTTTTCATACTAGAAACGTAAGATGAGAGACAAAACCGTATACTTAACAATGTCTCATCTACCAAGCAGTATTCTGAGGAGTTCCATAAGGACGAAACAGTTAACCGTCAACACTGATTATGGTCGATTAGATCTTGGAGCCCCATGTGGTTAAGCTACTAAACTTTCTTGTAAAATAAGCAAAATATAAACGGTAAAATTACGATAGTTTCAAGGAGAATTATACCTATTAAAAAAAAATTACTCAACATTAAGCGATTCCCATTTAATACTATCGGAAATTGGACACACTGTATGAGTAAATTACCATACGAGTATAATGTGTAATTATTGTTGGTTTTGTAATATACTTTTAATACACCTGAATCACGTGTAATTCTTAGAATTTTTTGTAATTTTCATAATTGTGATATTGTTTATTTTGTTTGCCACCCACAAGTAAAATAGTTTGTATCTGATTAACCTTTAATTTCTTTTGTTCTGTTATTTTATTCTGATAATAGAGTATTGTTCATCATATCATTCATTAGGTAGGCGTTATTTTGCATTATAATTATATATTTCGCGTTATCGTTATACCAAGGATAAAGTATTATGACGACCAAAAACCGAACTCCCGAAGTAAGATGAGCTCTTTACGAGGGGTATTTTTTATATTTTAAGACACTAATTATGCAACAATGAAAGACTTAAGACAGGGATGCTGTATCTCTTCAACTCTTTAAAATATATATATAGCAAGCAGTAGCTCTAAAAACTGGAAACGTAAATTACACGGAATAGGAATACAACTTAACGATATATTTACCATATACACACTACAGTTTGCTGATGTTCAAGTAATTGTAGCTAATGATAAAGGAGACATAGAGTATATGATGAGAAAGTTAACGAAAGAATACCAAACGTGGGGGTTAAAAATGAACGTGGACAAGACACAATACTTATGTATTGGAAACGAATCAAGTGACTTAGAACTGGACAATGGAAAAACAATATCTCCATGCAATGGACAAGTACAAAAGAAAAATGGAAAGTGTCGAAATGGATGCAATCAGTTGTACGGCCATGTACAACGGCTGAACGAAGAAATATTACCAAAACAGGTCCTAGAATGGCAACCAATAGGGCGCAGAAAAAGAGGGCGTCCTAAACTGGAATGGCAACAGTCATCGAAGAAATGCCATGCAACAGTCAATCGAAAGATCAATGAGTCAAAAAAACCTGACAGAAAATGATTGTCAAAATCGAAGGAGGTGGAGAATCGGCATCGGAAAACGTAGAAAAATGTTCTAAACCGACATAGTAGTAGTATAATTTCCTTCGAAAGTTGTAAAAAATTATAGCCCAAAAATGTTCTCGGTTTAATTCGATTTTTCGTTGACTTAAAAAATTCACTGTAGCTATAAAACTATATGTATCGCAGTGACATTTTAAATTTAAGTTTAAAATTTAAAGTTAAAATGAAGGTTAAGTTTTAGTAACGACATTCGATCAGTTCGGATTATCCATAAATTACTGTACAGTGAAACCTCCTATAAGCGGACACTCACGGTTTGGTCGATTTTGTCCGCTTATTGGAGGTGTCCGCTTATGAAAGGGAACTGCGAAATTTTAATTTATATTTATTAAAAATTTCCGCTGCTTGAGTCTTTCCGATATTACATTTTTCAGCCACCTTTCGTGCTGATAGATGTTCCTTCTCCGAAACGTTAACAACTTCCATTTTTTTACGCAAACTAAGAAGTTTTTTACCAGGCGCCATTTGAAAGAGATCTATTACTACCCAACTGAACAATAAAAATAAAACACAGTAGTCCCGCCGGGTAAAATATGTTGTAAATACGACAGAAGTATTTAGTCTCCGCATTAAACCGGAAAGAGGTAATTTCGCGGCTGCAGAGTGCGTTGTTGCCGACATACTACATAATATTTATGCTCATGTCGTGCAGCGGTCCGTCCCGCTGTCAGAGGTTCGCGTCCGGTTAAGGGAGGTTTCAGATTTTTTTAACCAAAAAAAATTGTCCGCGTCCAGTTATTAGAGTGTCTGGTTATAGGAGTGAATTTTTCATGTAAAGAAATAGGGAAAAGCTTGGTTCTAACAAATTTGTCCGCCTAAAGGGAGTGTCCGCTTATTAGAGGTGTCTGCAAGGAGAGGTTTCACTGTATATCAGAAGATTGTTTTGGCAAAAATTAAAAAATAATTCTCTTGACAGTATATTTAGCTATAACTGTTAGAACATTGACCTGATAGGCAAAGATAAACGAATGTTTAAAAATTGTTATTAAATATTTGCTGGCTATCGTTTTTAATCAGCCATAACCATAAAAGCACAAATAGACTTCCAGGAACATTGTGATAAAAGTATGGTTGACTAAAATTTCTAAGGTATGTTTGTTTTAGTAAGCGATTGCGACATGACATATTAACTTTCCACACGTCATCTTTTATTATATCGAGGTCAAAGTCTCTAAATGCTTAGCTTGCAAAAGGTGGTGTAGTCGCGATTTTGACATGTTGTTCACATTGGAAAAAAACAAATTTGAGTTTTCGACCTTGGGGGAGCCGCCTCCCCATCCGCCGTATTGGATTTAGTGTGCTCAAAAAGGGTTTTTTTTTAATTACTTGGTCCCTGTACATTTTAGAAAAATATGCTTTAGACAAAAGTTGAAAACAATAAAACTTCCTAGAAAAGCGCTTTTACACAACCTTCTGATACGTCGTTTGTAAGGGCATTTTATTTTCTGAAAAAGGTGTTTTAACATTTGCTTAGTTTTTTTGAAAACCGAATAAAACCTAAAAAAACATTTTTTTTCGTGATCTTAAAAAATAACTCCAATTTATGAATGCCAATTAAGTGCTAACCATGGACTAGGCGCACTTCGGCGATACATCGTTTAAAAGATAATTTAATTTTCTATAATAAAGTTGATTACACACTTTCTGTAAAATACTTACCTTTTGAGAAAATTACATAAAATACATAGGAAACGAGTATATTGTTAACACGTCAGGATTCGTATCTCAGCAAGGGTACTACCCAGAGAAATCAGTGATATCTCATTTTATGGACTATTAGTTGGTCTTTATTTTATATTATTACAGATTTTCTCAAAAATAAGCAGTTTTGAAGTTCAAGCCACTAAACAAAAAAATTGGTTCATATATCCAAAATGGTGGCGAAATGCTTAGCGTCATAACTTAAAAACCATTTGTCTCACAAAGAAACGTGTGTTTTTGTAGGAAATTTCATTGTCTTCAACTTTTGTCTTTTTTTACTAAAATGTACAGGGACCAAGTAATTAAAAAAAAACCTTTTCATGCACACTAAATCCAAGATGACGGGGGAAGCCGGCCCCCCGCAAGGTCGGAAACTCAATTTTTTTTTATAGGACTCCAATGTAAACAACATATGTCAAAATCGCCACTACACCACCTTTTGCAAGCGGGGGGTCTTTTCTTTGCTCTAATGACTGGCCTATTTGAAATTTTTCCCAGTGAGTTAATTCATCTGAATTCAACGAAAACAAGTACATTTGGTAGACCATCTTTCAGATTTTAATGATTTTTGAAATTCATTATTCGTATAAAAGGGTTGAATGAAACATCGACATCCCCGAGGAAAAAGTCGAAATTCGAAAATGGCTTCCCCAGGTAACGATAGTTATGTCCCCAGGTAACGATAGTTATGTCCCCAAATAACGATAGGTATGTCTTTTTTGTCGGGCGCGTTAATTTCTTTGTTTTGGTGGTGAAGTTTTTAATAGGTAGGTGCGTTATTTTTCTAAAAATGTTAGCGACTAAAATTCCAGAACAGAGGGCTTTGCCTACGTTCATTCCTATAAAGAAAAATTCAGTCAAATACATATTTCAGTTATTCATCATTTCTCAGTTATAAATGCTGCTGCCAGCATTGACGTCTCTTAATATAAAAATGGACGTACAACATATACGTCATATTCCAATAGGGTCGGATGGGCTCAAACAAACCGGCCCTGGCAATTTTTTTTATTCGGCCCTCGCTTCGGCAAAAAAATTTTACGGTAAAGAAAACGAAGCAATATTGTGTTATTTTTGTTCTTGATATTATGGAGGTTTTGTTATTAAATAACATGCTAATTTTAAAGGATGTAATTTGCATTTTGAGAAAAAAAACTTTATATAAACATAATATGTATACATGTCCTAAAAATCCTAACTTGTGAGATACAAGGTGTTTAAAGACTTTCAGAAAATCTCCTTTTTTATTAAAATCTGCGATACTGCTCTAGATATTTTTGTAAAGTTTTATATTCTGTATGCCTATATTAAACACTAAATCCCTATTAACATAATATCACATTTTTTCACAAAATGAAAACTCAAAGAAACAAATAAAAACGTACAATATCTCAACATTTAACAGCCGACTGCAAGTAATTTATTTTCGAATTTAGGTATTTGGTATCGTATTAAATAAAATTTTTAAAAAAAGTTAAAAAAACAAATAGCAGTAACTGTAGTACTGCCTTATAAACAATTAAAACTTTGAAGTCGTTTTTTTCCGAACCATACTTTCGTCACTTGCGCCCTTTTAGCTACGGGGGGCAAAGCAGGTATGCTAATTTTTCATATGGTAACGACTTTTTTAATAATGAACTTGATACTGCAATTTTATCTATGATCTCCTTAATTTGAATTGGACCCAATACCGATTTTTCAATCGGTTAATCGATTTCTTAGATTTTTTATGTATTTTAGCACCAAAAATGATCTTTCACAACTAAGATATGAGAAGGGGGAGATCAGGGGGATCAATCCCCACCAAAATAGTCAACAAAGTGTGTTAAAAGAGATTTCACAACAGCAACACAAATAAGAAAAAAAATTGAACAATATTTTTATTATCAACATTTTTTTAATCTCCCGATTTTTTCATCTGGATATTGGTATATTGTAAAAAGATATTAATAAGTTAGTGCCATTATCACATTATCTCCTTGATACATTATACTTATTTTAATATAAAAGTAACTGTAACAATCAAATCGAGTAACGCAGGCCTGGAGTTACTATATACAGATTTTTTAAATTTAAATGTTTAATGTTTTAATTAGTTCGTTTGTCAAATATACAAAAATAAATATTAATAATTTGGAATAGGTATATCGGGCCTGCACCCCAACTGGCCCTAAATTGTTCCGGCTTCCGGGCATTTGCCCGGTTGCCCGCCTCTCCCATCCAACCCTGACTCCCTGTTACCTATTTACACAATGGATGGCGTTTGATGCAAACATTCAGAAATAAAGGTACGAAAAATGCACACACACCAAATTTAAAAAGATAGAGTTTTTGTCAACTGTACGCCGATGATTTGACGTAACGAATACAAGAATAAAATAATATTCATGCGTAAAAGTATAACCAATCAGCACATTTAATTTACGGACTAGAAAAGGATAGACTTATACCCATTCATATTGCTATTTCAAATATGTTTGCATTCTGCATCGTAAGGTACCGTAGGTATTGCAATAATACGTACTATAGGGAAATAATATGCATCCCAACTAACAATTATAGTAGCTGCTACATGCTCCAAAGGCTTTCCTACTTTCTTATGGTAGAAATGTGGTGATCTCAACCAAAATTCGTTACTTTTTAGTTCTGACTACTGTTTAGTATCACGAAAAAGTAGAAGTTTCGTAAAAACGACCCTTTAAACTACCTGATGATTGTTTCTTGATAGTCTAATCTGATAGTCTGCTCTACCACAATAGCACGTTGCCAAAGTTTTACTTTCTTTTTAGTCGTTAATTCGTAGTCACCCCGACATTTATATGTTACTTAATTACCACTACAAAGTTGGGCCTAATTGAAGTCGCAAACGGGTGTATCCGACAACTACCTTATAACTTTATATTTTACTACATAGGTTTGGGTCATCATAGTAATATCTGATGTAATAATGTAGAGAAAATTACTTTTGAGGACAACCTAAAAGTCACAAAAACTTTGATTTTGTTTTTATGTCAATCCTTCAAAGTGGAGACTACTTCCCATTTCTACTTTAAAAACGTAAACATCTTAAAGTCGCCTGTTGGTCGCGACTAATGTTAACCTTACTTTTTGTGGCTCCTTAAATTATTGCGAATTTGTTATAATTTATAATCAATTAAAGCAAGTAGCGTTTATAATAAATTCTTAGCAAAGTACGACTTGTAAGCAGAATTTTAAGTTTTGACTTAAGTGCAACTAATACAAGTGGTATAAATAGATCGAAAATGCTCCCTGGTTGTCATTGCTACGTTTTCATGCGAATTGCGTTCGGTTTAATCTTATTGGAATAAAGCCATAATAACACTATTATTGCAGTATTTTGACAGATTTACATTGCAGGCTAATAGTTGATCTTTCAAAATTGAGATACCAAAGTCAAATACCGAACCGAACCAATACGTGTACTAGAGACCCAGAGAGAGAGATGTCCTAAAAATTTGGTTCTGTTGTCGCGAAAAACAAATATCTAAATTTGGCAACCCTAGTTAAGTTAGATGCTAGGTCAATTTTTAGTTTTTATTGGTAGGCTTTAAGGTAGGGTTGTCAGATCTGTTTTAGGTCAAAACGGGACTAAAGTTAAAAAAGAAGCAAAAATATGGGATAAAGCAGAAAAAAAAACATAAAAATACATATGGAAAGTTTAAGAACGTTTGTGAGCCACTTATTAATAATGATGTCCGTAATATGCACTTGTACACAAGCATATGTTAAAAAATAGTTTTATCATTTTTGTGTTGCAGTTGACTTCTTAAAATAAAACAATTCATGTGAGATAAATTGGTAAAAGTTTAAAATTTTGTGCCAAGTTTGAAAAATGGGACAAAGGACGTCCCGTTAATACCTTGTCCGCCTTGATTTTTTATTGTAACAATGACAAAAATATAACATTTTAACCTAAGCGCATTGTACAACAGCATTCCCCAAATTATGCTGAATTGATGTACGGTACTTATATATTCAATTAAAATTTGTTTACTGCTTTAATGTAATATTTAATACCAACAATCAATTCAGCGTTGACAAACTGTTCGAAGTTGCGATGCGATAGAAAGACCTAGTACCACACCTTCTGACACCTTCAATAAGAAACATTTTAATATTTTATGTATCTGTTCCCCAAATGATGACTTTCTAGTCGGACAACTTTCCTAATAAGTAAAATTTATTGTAAACCATGTAGGAACTCATAAACCTTACTGATTCTAATTAGAGTTTGAAATAAAGATTGGAAAATTTAATTGATTTTAGTATGTTTTGTGCCCATTTGAACTATACTTATTGAGTTATGGACGCGTTCCCCAAGTAATTTTTCAAGTATAAAGAGAACAAAATTAAATTAGGGACGTTTTTATTAAAAATGTTTCTGAAATGTGGAGATGAGTTTGAAGTATAACAATCTGACAATAATTTGAAAACTGTAATTTACTACAGCTTTAACTAAAAAAATCTTCTCGAATTGAAATTCTCCACCTCCATGATTTTTACCCATATGTTTTGGTATATTATAAAAACTTTTTAAAATTTACTTTTATTTATTTATTTATTTATTGGATACTTTACAAACATCACTAATTATGGTAATAACATAAAGAGAAAAATTTTATGAAAAAAGTAAATATTTAAAACTTAACCTACTGCCTACCTACAAAAGAAAAAAATATGAAATATTACATAATGCATAATGAATCGTTATTGCCAAATTAATTAAATCATAAATAATAAAACAAACTGAGTTGAAACCTGGTTGAAACGCCATGGAAACGCAGCAACCGACGGCAAGACGACAGTACGGATTTATGTGTGTGTGTGTAAGAGAGAGCGCGAGACACAGAGTAAATTAACGACCAACGTATTTTCGATAAAAACCGCCTATTTGTGGTAAAAACAAATATTAACTTTTAAGTTAACAGGTGCTAGTGAAGTACCACTTCTAAACAGCTCTACTGACCTATCACTTAACTACAACTCAGTTTTATCCCAAAAACCACCTTCACTTAGCTTCTACCACCCTCGCTTAGGTTTAGCTTCTACCATCAAAAAATCAACTACTACCACCTACCGTAGTAGAACCTAAGGGAAGGTGGAAGTACTTGATTTTTTTTGTGGTGAAAGCTAGGAGAAGTTGGTGTTAGAAGCTAAGCAAAGGTGGTAGTAGTTGGTTTTTTAGGGGTAGAATCTAAGCGAAGGTGGTAGTAGTTGGTTTTTTGTAATAGAAGCTAAGCGAAGGTGGTAGTAGTTGGTGTAGAATCTAATAATTAAAGGTATTTTTGCTATAAACCTAAGCTGTAACTAAATAATAGATAAATAGGTAACTGTATGGCAGTGGTAGAAGCTTTTATTTATTAGTTATGATTTGTTTCGACCCTATACAATTTAGTCTGACGTGAAATAGTATAAAAAATCGTTGGTCAGTAATATCCAAGTCAGTAAAATTCGGGTCAGTATAATAGGCAGACCTCAAAAAGTGTTTTGATTTATAAACAAATAAAAAATGGCTTTCACAGTCTGACTGAACCGCAGCAAAAATCCTTTATCTATGTTCACAGTGCACGGTCTACTGTGATGGCTTTGGTCTTCTGTTTTTTACTAATCTTATTCAACCTAATCTGTGCTTCTGTTAAAATGGCTTTTTGATGAATGATGCCACAAAACAACGAAGCCTTCAAGTTTATTATAGTGCAAATAATCTACAATCAGGTACAATCTACATAGAGAAATGATGAAGGCACGTTAACCAAAGGAAAATAGGTAAGGGAGAGAGCTATTAACCATGGGGAATACACCCTTTATATTGTCTTTCATTATTCAGAATAATGATATCTGTAGGCAAATATTTAAAATACTATATCTTCAAACACATCGCAGAAGCCCATGTATAAAAATTTTCTTTTTTTGTTACAGGATCCACATTTTCCAAGACGAGGAAACCTCTACAAATGTGAATACAGCAGATTTTGGGAAGATAGGTATACATGATAATCCGAGAACTTTTACAGAAACCTATGGCCTAGTTTGAACTAAAGAACAAAAAAGTGTTTGAATTTAATTTGACAAAATGTTATTATTAGTACTACCTACCTACTATAAAATTAAAATAAAGAACATAAGTTTTTTCCTTACACATTGAGCTGTGTCAGGCATCCATTATAAATGTAACCCCCCATGAGATCCACTATCCGACAAGATCCACTATCCCCACAAGATAGTGAGGGGGTTACATTCATAATGATTACCCCTGTACATGTGGCAATGCGTTAATCCTAAATCATTTTTTGTTGTAGTCAGTAGAGACCCACATGTGGTCGTGGTGCATCGAGGTCCACTAGGGCCTGCCACCACTTTAGAATACAATACCCCTGTACATCCAAAAAATTGATGTCTTTTGTTTTATTTAATGGTCATGTCAGAGAGGGGGGTGGCATGTTCCTCTCTTTTCCCCAAGAATTACATACAAAATACAAGACACATGTGGTATTACATATATATTTATCGGTTTCACAACGTTCTACGTCTTCCGATACCCAATCTCCACTCGTTTCTGTTTGCCCATAATTCATCATCTAGGCCTCTTATTTCACTATCTATTCCTTCTCTCCAGCTTCTCCTTGGTCTTCCTCGTTTTCTTCGGCCAGTTGGTTTCCATTGTAATATTTGTTTAGGTAGTCTTCCATCATCCATTCTTTGTACATGTCCGTACCACACCAGTTGTTTTGTTCTTATATCATCCACTAGAGTACGTTCACCCACTGTCATAATTTCTCTTATTCTTTGATTAGTAACTCTTTCTCTTTTTGATTTCCCTGCTGCTCTTCTCCAATAGTCCATCTCCGTAGCGGAAAGTATTTTTTCTGTTCTATCTTTGATTGGCCACACCTCTGAGCCGTATGTAATAATACTCTTTACAATTGTGTTATATATAAGCTTTTTGTTATGTTTTGATATACTGTGGTCCCAAATTATTCCATTTAATAAAGTTATTGCTCTTCTTCCTTGTACGTTTCTATCTTTTATAGCTTTGTCTAGTGTTCCGTCAGCTGTAATTTTCAGACCCAAGTATTTATACTCATCACAGGACTGAATTCGCTGCCCAGTATTTAAGATTAGATCCTGTTTCCTTCCACCAATACACATATACTCTGTCTTATTGATATTAACCTCTAGTCCCCACTTATTGTACTCTTCTATTAGTTTTCGTGTCATATATTCGAGGTCGTCATAATCCTGAGCCACCACTATCTGATCATCGGCGAAACATAAAGTATACAAGGTGGTTTCATTCAACGGAATTCCCATGTTTTGGCATTTTCTCTTCCAGACTTTAAGGACCTGTTCCAAATATATCTTGAAGAGCGTAGGCGAGATACAGCAACCTTGTTTAAGACCTTTATTTACTTGAAAGCCTTTGGTTAGTTTTGCTTTTATTTTAACTTTTGCCTTACTATTGCGGTATAACTCTTTGATGGCCTTAATTAGTTGTACGCTTATGTTTGTCTTTTCCAACGCTTTCCAAAGTAGATTTAGTGGTATACTATCATATGCCTTCTGCAAATCTACGTAAAGCAGATGGAGCTCTTGTCCGTATGCCATTTTCTTTTCAATAACTTGGGTTATACAAAAGAGATGATCTGAAGTCGATCTACCCGCCCTGAAACCAGCTTGTTCTTCTGCCTCCATATCTTTATATTCGCTCTCCACTTTATTTCTTATTATTTTGCCATATATTCTGCTTAGCGTACTAGTTACAGATATACCTCTATAATTGTCACATATATCTTTCCTTCCTTTTTTGTGTATTGTGGATATATATGACGTTTTCCACTCAGTTGGTACTACAGCTCCATTTAAATATCTTTGGAAAAGATTCCGTAATCTACAAAACAATTCTTCAGTGCCATATTTAATAAGTTTAGCTGGGATATTTCCGGGTCCGGCAGATTTACCGCTTTTTAAGGTTTTGCACACGTTTTTGACCTCAGATATTGTGAGGGGTACTGGAGATCCCATCGTTCTAATGATATTGTCTCTTTCGTCTTCCTTGAATTCTGCTCTATCTTCAGTTAAAAGTTTTTTAAAATGCTCATCCCATTCTTTGTCTGGTATTGGTGAAATAATATCTCTGCATGTTTCTTTTTTGATCGATCTTATAGTTTTCCAGCTTTCAGTACTTCTCCTACCTCCTAAGTAAGAATCTATTTTCTGGCACTTTTGCATCCATGATTGATTCTTCTTATCACTGATCATTCTTCTCACCTTTGATTGCGCGATTTTGTATTCTTCTCTGCTTCTATCTGTCTTTTGGGATAAGTACGTGTGATATAATTTCCTTTTTTCCTCTATTTCACTTTCAATCTCAGCATCCCACCAGTATGGTTTTGTTCTTTTAGGAGTTTCTTCCACTAATCCTAGTGCTTCTTTTGCAGCTTGATGGATGCCTAATGTGATACATTCGTATTCCTCATCTGGGGTTTCACCTGAACTTGAATTAAGTTTTTCGTTCAGTCTCTTTTTGTATAAGTTTTTTACGCTGTCATGTTCTAGGCTTAGTAGATTATATTGACAGTGATCAATTTCCTCATTCACTGTATCATCAAGATTTTGTTGATGGAGGCTTCGGCCTTGATAAGGAAAGAGAATTTTGGTCTCCAGAAAATAGTGATCACTTCCGCATGTTGATCCACGCTTTGTTCTGACATCTTGAATTTTTAGTTTTGTCTTTTGTTTAGTGATAAGATAATCAATGACGGATTTTAGGTTTTGTGAGGGTTTGGTCCAGGTATATTTGTGTATTTTCTTATGTTGGAAAAAACCGTTTTGGATTTTTAGGTCTAATTGCTCACATACTGTGATAAGCCGGTTTCCATTGTCATTAACAACATCTTCTCCATATTGGCCAACTGTCAGATCATTTACTCTGTTACCTGTTCTACTATTTAAATCTCCCAATATTACAATTTCTCTAGATGTACTTACTGCTGATATTTCATTGTGGATTTCTTCAAAAAAATTGTCTTTCACGGCTACATTTGCATCGTCATTATACGCATATATATTACACACCTGAGCAAAAAAATAAGGTTTTATAACTAGATAGATAGGTTCAAAAACAACCCCCCCCCCATGTTTAAAACTATGTTTCCACCTATGTGTGGCCACATTGCATAAAAAATCTCATTAGGTGACCTTGCATTTAAATAAGTCAATGTATGTCCCGTTGTGTGATACATTTTTTTGAATCAGGGTGAGCACACATAGGTGGAAACCGGGCCTCACTGCCCCCTCTAGATAATTTTTTAAATAAAAAACTACATAAACAACTTTTATTTATTTCAATTAAAATAACTTATTACAATAATTGATTAAAACATTAAAAGCCATACTAAATATATTGAGAATGACAAAGGCTGACCTGAAATCGACCAGGAAAGAAGTCAACTTAAAATTTGTCTGGATCATGTCAGCAAATCCTTGGTTAAGTAGGTTCAGTAGGGCAATGAATTGTGATTGTTTTCATTGTTGGTATCATAATAATACACATGTTGTCGAGTGATCTATTTATGAGAATACATGGTGGTTGGGCATTGGTTGCAGTCCCTATCATGTACCCCAATGGTGATAAGGAGACCTCATTGGCCTTTAGCAGCTAGTCATAGAGTTAGTTCAATTGCAATACTTCTTTAGCATTTCTGGTTACAAGCAGTGATCAAATTTAAAAAAAAACAATGTGACAAATAACTCAGATTTTATAGTTAAAATTATTTGTTTTTATTCCAATTAATAACTTTTCAACTCGGTTAGACGAGGCCATAAGTCCATGAATACATCCTTGATCAGAACATAAACTAGGCCTTATTGTAAAAGCGTAAAAATTAGCTATGTGTTTTCTTATATCTTTGTTAATAAATACTAATCTATCACTATCATTTTTAAAGTTTTTTTGCCTGAGTTTGTTGATAATATTGTAAAACAAAATAATTTGTTTAAAACTTTTATTGTTGATCCTCCTTAAATGTCAATGACAAGTGACGTCTGTTGCTGACGGTCCGATCGTGATTTGCTTACCCGCGCGGTTGCTGACACCCTCTAGTAATTTTTGAGTTGCGTCGGTCGGTAACACGTTCCCGTAACGGATGAGGTAGAAATTTCAATGTGCTATCTAGATCTATAAGGGAATGGAGACACAAAAGTAGTAAGTGGTACGTAGCCGTAACTTAGGCTCACTTTCAAGTAGCTCTCCCCTCTATGAAGGAATAATTTTTGTACGCCATGTTTTTTTTTGAAGGACAGAAAAATTGTTTTTCTTATTTTAGTTTTGAAGCCCATTTTACAGAGATATAGTTGTTCGTACACAAATTAATAAAAGCTTTACCAAATATCCAAATTAAAAACCATTTGGTCGGATTATCTGCCAATTATAAAAACATAACCTTAAAAACTACAACGAAAATATTCCATCAGCTACCAGAAAACGGCTATTTTTTGCAATAAACATAATGCATGTTGCACATAAAAATTTGCATCGCAGTTGAATTTTGATCTCTGCTCGTTAAATCTCGTAATTTTATATAACATAGTACATATTACAGACATAACCAAACTAAAAAACTTAGCGTGTTTGTTTACTGTTGTGTTCCATATTGTATTATAATAATTCTACCAAAAAGAAACGATTATATTATTTGCAACTACATCGCTACTTTTATGCCATTACGGAAAAAAAACAGCCTCTACGACGTAGTAGATGCCTGGCTGCGACGTAGTAGTGTAGTTGTTACTACAGTGACTTTAAACACTTGGCCTAGTAGTCATAACCAGAAATTGGTTCCCCACTTAGGGAATTAACACGTCGCTGTATGGTATACTGAGACGTAGCGGGAATACGTTGCGGTTACCTTTAAGAAATTCTTTCTAGTTGGGGTTTCGTCGTGACAACTTTAAATGTTTGTTGGGATATGTCTTTGAAAGCAACCAATCAGGTCTTTTTAGCTTAAAGACCCCAATGCCCTAATGTTTGCATCATGAATGGGCAGTTACCGTGGGTATTGGAATATTATGTATATGACGTACAAGTCAAAGCCTGTTACGTTTTCGTTGAGAAGTCCTGAATAATTGTTAATAATATGGAAACTTACCGGTTTGGCAAATCCCAGAAAACTCAGCTTCCTCAAATTATTCTTCTCTGCTGTATTCATCTCTTCGCTATCAATATTTTCCATTTTTACACACTATTGTTGATTAAAATTTTAAAAAGTACTTGCAGTTAAATAACTACACTAACAAAAATGTATATAAAGGCTTTCATATGCGTCAAATTTGTTTTGTTTTTAATCACTAGACACGATCTGTAATTTCGAAAATTGAAGAACAATTGTTGTTTTTAGTTAATCACATCACTACACGATCTGAAGTTTCGAAATGTAACTAAAAAATTAAAGTCTTAAAATTGACACTACTTTTAGTAATGTTTCTGTGCATTAAAAAATAATACACTAAAAAAAGTTTACTTACAAAAAAACTGTGTAAATATTAAAAATATTTATATAGCACGAAGTTATAATTATGCACTGCAAAAAAGTCACGTGTTTTGTACACAAAGAGAAAAGTTAAACTATGTACACTACACGAGCGAATCTACGCAAAATTCGGGCGTTTTTTCCTTGGAGATCTTCCCATAAAGGTGACAGCAAAGATAACTTGGAAGAACATGTGGTAGGGCAGGTGTTCCAGGAAATTTTCGTCTATCCACGCACCTCCCGCGCCAGGGCGTTTGGGCGGGTACGCTTTATTTTTGGTAGCCGTTTTTCGTTTTAGTGCCGCCTGTTGGGTGTCTGAAAAAATAATAAAATAGATGTATCATTTCCTGTTGTATGAGGGTTGATAGAAGTTTGTGCCTATCAAATTACAAAACTTTATAGCGAGGTGACGAGAACGTTCGTGAAACCTCTATACTACTCTTATAACGCTTAAATAAGAAATCGTATAAGGGTGGCGGCAACAAAACACGAAATGTTATTGCCACCACAACGAAAAAATGTTAGGTTTTAGTGGAGGTTTATAAACATAAACCTCCACTAAAACCTATCATTTTTGCGTTGTGGTGGCAATAACATTTCGTGTTTTATAAGGGCTGCTAGAAGATTGCGGCTACCAAATTACAAAAAAACTAAAATTTTATAGCGAGGTTGAGAGAACGTTCTTGAAAGTCCTATACCATTCTTATGACGCTTAAATGAAGAAGCATATAAGAGGTGGCGGTAACTCTTTTATAACCCTTAAATACCTCTAAACAATCTTACTACGTCATATAAGAGGAATAAGAACGTTGGCGCAACAGTTATAAAACCAAATGAGGTATTCTGGTAATCTGGTTTTTCCATACTATTAAATCCCTCCACAGAAAATTTGGTGAAATTAAAAGAATTCTGAGGTAATCAAGTCACGGCTGGATACATACAATGCAAACACCTATAATAATAATGGAGAATATAAGCAATATCACAATAAAATATTCTTTGAAATCTGGTTTGTATGCCCTAAAAATAACCTTACTGTAAAATTTATGGATTCTGGGCTTAAAAAACTCGCGCGTTCTAGAAGGTGATTGCTAAATTACATGTGACTATTTTTTTCTAAAAGAATATTGTCAAATATGATTAAAAACACTTTCATATATTCTAGAACATCATTTCGTGTTGTATAAGAGTTGCTAAAATTTTGTGGCTACCAAATTATAAAACCTAAAATTTTATAGCGAGGTTGCGGGAACGTTCTTGAAACTCCAATACCACTCTTATAACGCTTAAATGAAGAAGCATAATATAAGGGGCGTCAACCTATTTATAAACCTCTAATAAACCTGTAATAAACCTAAAATGTTTGCATTGTGGTGGCGGTAACTCTTTTATAACCCTTAAATACCTCTAAACAATCTTACTGAGTCACATAAGGGGAATAAGAACGTTGGCACAGTTATAAAACCAAATGAGGTATTCTGGTAATGTGGTTTTTACATAGTATTAACGCCCTTCACAAGAAATTGGGTGAAATTAAAAGAATTCTGAGGTAACCAAGTCATGACTAGATATAAACACCTATAATAATAATGGAGACAAGAATTGTGAACATATTTCATAGTTCTAAGATCATTTCATTCATTTTCCAGTTTTTTAGAGTAACATGGTTTTTAAAAAACCTGTTTAGCAAAACTCTCTAATATAACCCTTATAAGTTTACCTAAAGTCCCACAACCCTGCAAAGAAAAAAGTTTGGTTTTTTGTTTTTATAATGATACTCTTATGAATATAAGTTCTTATAAAGGGCCTTTTATAAAAACGTACTATGGTTATATAATACAGCTAAAGGGATCATGTTCTTTTGGTTGTACATTTATAAAACCACTTTTGGTTAGATAATATAATGTTTGTTCCCCAGGGTCCTCCAATAACCTTTATATAACTTTCGTAACTTTCGGGTAGTTTATAGATCAGGATAGTTTGGTATTTAATCATTTATCTCGATTTGAAATATCTAATGTTGTTAAAAGCGCACTCTATGTTTTTTCTGTACCTTACTTCATTAATCTTTGACTATATTTATTTTAGTTTATGTATGTAGTCGATTAGGACCTTTTTATGTTGCCCCTATATAGGATTAAGAGAACTATTTGTCTAATTTTAAGAAATTATAGAATCAAATATAGATAATTTAATAATAGTGACATTTATCGTCACACCACACTCTAGCGGAAGGTACATCACAAACGGGCACTCACGCACATGAATTTCGACAGGTTTTTATAAATCGCGTTAAAGTACGCTTGTGTATGGTTAGCTTAGCCAAACTATGTAGAGGATTTTTTTACAATTTGAATTTATTCGGTTATTTGGTTAAAAATATTTATCTAATTTTCTAATTACCCGTAAGCCAGACACATTAAACGTTTATTCTAACATAAAAATCTTTATTAGTATTTCCAAGTGGAAGATAAAATTCTAAAATGGTAGTAAAAGGCGCATAAAATTTTCCGTGGATTCATCATAATAGTGACAGCTGTCAGACGCGGAATTTTTTTCTAAACCGACTCTGTATTTTTCTTGTTAGGTGATTTTACATGTTTTAATAAAGAATCTTTAGATCAGTCAAATCATCTCTAAATAAAGATTTTCGTGGCTATTTTCTAACTGATGCACAAAATCAGAAGCGAAGTATCCACAAAAAACATTATTTAAAACGATTTTACAGGTACAAAATGGCCCTAGTTCTGATAACAAACGAACTTTATTTACCGCGAATTTTAGTCTATAGATACGCGTTATTCAAGTTTATTTAAAAACGATTTTAGTTGGCCAATAAGTCTCTAAAAATATGTAAGTTCTCGTTTGTAAATTAAATCTTTTTTAAAAGATCTAGGCGAGCCAGACAAAAAAAAAGTACGATTTTATTATTATTTAGATTAAAGCACAAAAAAGCTTATTTTTATAGAACCTAACCTTGTTTGTTTGCACTACTAAAAAAAACCTTTTTTTTTAACAAAATACGATTATCTACTTTAAGCTACTTTATGTCTCTCTAAAGAACATTTTTTAAATACTTATACCCGACTGCCAAAATTTATTGAAAAATAAAACATATTGTTTCTCAAATTTATTTGACTTAAGGTATGTGAGGGGTATAAGGCCCACCTTACTTCTATGACCGAATTAAAATGAAACAAAAACACAATCTAAGATTTCTCTGGTAATTTCCAATGCTTGCTAGAGTTATCCAGCTCACTTCTGTAAAATGCCTACCTTTTGAGAAAATGACATAAAACTGAATCAAACAAGTTTAATGGCTAATCGGACAAAAAGGAATTTTTTGTTTCCCTTATATTTTTCCGTGGGTAGCTTGAAAGCTTAACCTCACGGGGGTTTGTTGTTTGATTTCTAAATTCACGGGTACGAAATTTCACGTTTGTTAATAAAACTGAATTATTTCGATTTATTTTGCATATACATACTATGGAAATACATAGGAAACGGGTCTACTGCTAACACATCAGGGTTCGTATCTCAGCAAGGGTACTACCCAGAGAACTCAATAATGTGTCATTTTATAGGCTATTAGTTGGTCAGATTTTCTCAAAAATAATAATAAAATGTTTAGCGCCATAACTCGAAAACCATTCTTCTGACAATAAAAACGTACAGTAGCGTTTTTGTAGGAAACTTTATTGTCTTCAACTTTTGTCTAAACCTTTTTTTTCTAAAATCTACAGGGACAAAGTAATTTAAAAAAAAAACCCTTTTTGTGCACACTAAATCCAAGATATCGGGGGGAGACGCCCCGCCCCCGAAGGTCGAAAACTCAAATTTTTTTAAGGACTCCAATGTGAATACATATGTCAAAATCGCGACTACGCCACCTTTTGCAAGCTGAGTGTCTTTTTTTCCCTCTATTGACTGGCCTATATAAAATTGTAATTATAAACGCATAGCCTTAACAGTATAAAGCGTGTTATTTTAGGAATCACTATTACATATTGCTTTTGGTAAAAAAAAAATAAGTAAGATTCAAACATAAAATATTTATTTTCAAGATTTTTAACTGTTACAATGTTACAAAATTTTATAAAAATCGGTTCAGCGGTTTAGGAGCTATCGTGTTACGGACAGACATACACACACACACACACACACACACACACACACACACACACACACACGGACAGACGTCACCACGACATTGCTTAAGGTCAAAATACACCAAAATAATACATTTTGTCACTTGCCAAAATATGTAAGACACCTTCATAGTAATAAAAAAATATATTATTTTTCTACACTGTCAAACTCTGTCACGGCTGACAGTCCACATACCAGGGTGTCGAAACTCAAATACAATTCGTAAACGAATTTCTTTCAAGAATTGACCTTTTGATCTTTATATTATATTGTTTATCAAAAAGCACCTACTACTTGCTGCGACATTACATGCTGACCTAACGTAGCGGATTTCCGCGGGACATCACACCTTACCTAAGTGTATTTTTAACAGCTTGCCAGATTTGGGATTGCTTACTTAGCTAGTTTCTTAGTTACAATCGGTGGGCCTTATTAAAGGGCGGGCCTTATACCCCCAGTCGCCTTATAACAATATTTTTTACTGGAAATGATTTTTTTTTATTAAAAATTTTATGATTTATGATTTAAAACTAACAAACTACTCTTATGCGGTCACGCTCACCCCATCCCATAAAACTACACTTTAATTACAATTTATTTATTCATTGCTAGCCGCCTATACATAAACAAACTTTACCTTGTTACTTTAATCAATTGAAACCAAACTTAGTGTGAAATGGCCTTGTTCTTGACTTTTATAAAATAAAATGACCGAGAAAATGTAATGACATGACATTTATTGGTATTTGTTTAATATTAAATGAAGCTTAAATGACTTCAAAGATCGATATGCTATAGTTGAATTGAGTCAGTTACATATACTTTATTTGCATACGTCAGGGTCGCACCTACAACTAATTTTCGAGGGGGATAAAAATATATATCGCAGTAGCTCTAAAAAACTGAAAACGTAAAGTACACGGCATGGGAATACAACTTAACGACCGATTTACCATATACACACTACAGATTGCTGACGACCAAGTACTTGTAGCTAATGATAAAGAAGACATGGAGTATATTTTTTTAAATTTTTTTTTATTTTTTTTTATTTGTCAAACACACTGTGTTTATTGTATTACAATCTAGTCAGTAAGACTAATTAGCAATTTTGTTTTAACTTAATTTACTAGAAAAGTCAGATTTAAACTTAGGGTTCACTCAACAGTTCTCCCCGCTTTGTTTAGTCTGTAACTCACAATTGTGTTGTGTTTATAGCATTATTTTGTTTTATGTGTAATTCTCTTAGTTTACTAGCTCAAACGGCTTCACTCGTTTTAGTCTTCGAACTAGCATAGTATTATCTAGAAGCTGAATTGCTTCCACATTCACATGCCGATGGAGTCTACCTTCATGGCTTTTTGCGTACTTTTTTATAGTCTCTGCTACAGTTTCGATTTTTAGATCTCGATGAAGGTCACTATTTCGAACGTACCAAGGTGCATTCACAATGTTTCTTAATACTTTATTTTGAAATCTCTGTACAACTAGAATGTTACTCTCTTTAGCACAACCCCATAGTTGAATACCATATGTCCATACTGGTTTCAGTATTTGTCTATAAAGCAGTAACTTATTATGAATTCTTAAATTGGACTTCCTTCCAATTAGCCAGTTCATTCTTTTATACCTTATCTCAAGTTCTTCTTTTTTTTTCTTAACATGTGCTTTCCAGCGCAATTTGGCATCAAGTGTCATACCTAGATATTTTGCCTGATTCGAATATGGTACTGGAATGTTGTTAATTGTTATTTGTATGTGATTTATATTTTTGTTTGTAAAATCAACATGAATTGATTTGGTTTCATTTAATTTTATTCGCCACTTTGTGGTCCAACTGTGAACTTGGGTGACTGGATCCTGAAGTTTTTTTATGCATTTTTCAATAGATTTTTCTTCCGTCAATAAACCAGTATCAACGGCAAATGTTGCTAAGTGACAATTTTCTGGCTTGGGGATATCACAAGTGAATAATAAGTATAGATAAGGCCCTAGTACGCTACCCTGGGGCACGCCTGCTTGAATTTCTCTTAAATTTGAGTATGAGTCTTCCTGTTTTACTCCAAAATGTCTATCAGATATGTATGATTCCAAAATATCCGAATATTGTTTTGGCAGATACCGTTTTAGTTTAAAATTAAGGCCTTCATGCCACACTTTGTCAAATGCTTGTGCTACATCTAGAAAAACTGCAGAATAAACTTTTCCCTCTTCTAGTGCTTTTTCTATTATATTAGTAATTCTGTGTACTTGATCTATCGTGGAATGCTTGTCTCGAAAACCAAATTGATAAGATGGAATAATTTCTTGTCTTTCTATGATGGGTTTTATTCTTTTAAGCAATAATTTTTCATAGAGCTTGGATATAATTGGCAGCAAAGAAGGCCTATAAGATGACACGTCATGGAGTGGTTTTCCCGGTTTTGGAATCATGATAACTTCTGCAACTTTCCACAGTTTAGGTACATACCTAAGCCTAAAAGACGCATTAATTAGGTTGCATAGTTTTACGATAGCTTTTCTGGGGAGTTGTTTTATGACTACCCCGTTAATAAGATCATACCCTGGGGCTTTTTTCGAATTAATATTTTTGATTTCTGTTAATATTTCTTTTGGTGATGTAAGCTTAATATGGTCCTCGATTTGATGGGGTTCATTTAAATGAAAGTGTTCATCTGGTGCTTCGTGGGGCTGAAATGTTTTTTCTAAATGATTTGCAAAAATATCTGCTTTTTCTTCGTTACTCCTTGCCCACTGGTTGTTAGATTTTCGTATGGGTGGAACTTGGATAATTGGTCTTTTAAAATCTTTGGTTGCTTTCCAAAGGGAATAGTCGGTATTTTTATAATCTGTAAGTTCATTAAGAAAATGGTTAATAGATTCATTTTTTATTACTAGAATTTCTCGCCTAATGCGCTGCGTCATGTTGTTGAGATTTGTTTTGTCCCGAGGATCACGGCTTTGCTGCCACTTTCTTCTTAGTTTCCTTTTTTCCAATATAAGGTCTCTAATTTCCTTTGGATAGTTTTTTCCCTTAAAAATTCTCTTTGGTTTTGGACTGTTTTCCCAAGCTGCTTGTTGAATATTTGTAAGAAAATATTCAACTTCTTTATCGATTTGTTCTGGCGTTTGCAATGGTACTGATAGGTTTATTTTTTCTGACAGACTTTGTTTAAAACCAATCCAGTCAGTCAGTTTATTAACTAGTGAGATATTTGCTTCTTTCTTTATTATGTTTTTACTAAGAGTTAGAATAATAGGTGAATGATCTGAGTGTAAATCAAAACTTTCTTCTATATCTACAAAACTTAAAGATATATTTTTTACTATAAAAAAATCAATTAGATCTGGAATTTTTCCTGGATCTGTTGGATAGTATGTGGGCTTACCAGTTGATATCGGCTCACATTGATATTCACTAATAGCTTGCAAAAGTTCTTTTCCTTTAGAATTCGTCAGTCTAGATCCCCAGTAGGTATTTTTTGCATTAAAGTCACCTCCAATTATAAAACGGTTTCCTAATTTTCTGAGAAAATTAAGATATTGATTTTTCTTTAGTAAGTGCCGTGGTGGTATATAGACAGCACTTATGACTAATGTATATGTTTTGGTTTTTACACTTACTAATGTAGCTTGAATCTCTATGGTTTTATATCCCATCTCCTCATAGTGTGATATATTTTTTCTAATTATTACAGCACTTCCCCCATGTGCAGTATTGCTAGGGTGAGTTGTATGATACACTTTATAACCTTTAAATTTAATGTGAGACTGGTTAGTGAAATGAGTAATTCCACGCCAAATCATCCAATGGGGATAGCTGCCATGTCACGAAAAAAATCCAAATTTTGATAACATGTATTACTGTCCTTAGGAATACCAAATTAATAAATTTTTATTTTTAATGTCGCCTCCTGTATTTTACAGACAACTTCAAAGGTAAAATAACGATGAAAAACAGTTGCGACCATAATTTTTTTTATTTTGATTGTATTAAATCTAATGTAAAAACAAATTTGACGGAAGAAATCTTTAATATTGGTTGGATGATCCTATACAGAAAAAAAAATAACTTCACTTTTTTGAGATCGCAAAAATAGTTTTAAAAAAATAGTAATTTTATGATTTTCTCAATTTTTAATTATTTACACCGGTGCGGAATATGGTCCATCAAAAAAAAGTCTATGCGCATATTAAAGCTCAGTGTCTTGGCTATCATACAAGGTAAAAGAAAAATTTCTAGGTCTATTGGTTTCAGCAAACTAAATTTTTAAAAATTGGAAAAACCGCAAAAACCTCATAATTGGCAACTTTTGACTAAAAAAATTAGCATGTCTATCTGTCTATTGAAACTTCGCTTGTAGCTTGTTTTACTTGACAATGTATCATTTATATAAAAGTTAAACAAAAAAGTTGGGTCTATCATTTTAACATCAACTTTTAGGCTATTTGGTTAAAGCATGTAAAAAGTCACATTTTTTAATTCGGTCGCAAAAAGAAAAAATTATATATAAAAATCATCGTCAGGGGGTCTTATTTATACCCACATACTGTTTCGCGTGACATCCTAGTTTGTGGGTTCAAGTACCATCTTCGTACACTGTTGGATATTTTTTTTTAGTTTTAAGAATAAATTTATATACTGACATTAATTAGTCTGTCTCTTTGGTGAATGAAATGGTTCAAGTTTAACAGTGGCGTATGTAGGAGGAAAGGGGGTTGGGACTTAATCCTTCCAAAGCCATTGAATAACTTCTCCTAAAGATTTAATTTTTCTGAAAGAAGAATAAAATGGTTTTGCAGGACTTTGCTTTTACTCAAGCCCCCTCTCCCAACCCCCTAGGTAAATTTCTGCATACGCCACTGGGCATTAAAAAAAAAACTAAGTACAAAACTAACGCATGGTAAAAGCCCATGTGATGCGTTTGGAGGTACTGTGAAACGATTTGTTTTACATTAAAATCTCAAACAAACAACAACTGGACACCATTCTTTCACTCCTCTGGATGATTTAACTATAGATGCTAAATTTACTTCAAGCTCAGAAAAAAAATTTGTTCGGTTTCTGAAATTATAGAACTCAACTTCTTTTCCGATTTTTTAAATATGACAGTAGGTAACTACTAAAAAAGTAAATAAAATTTAAAAAAATTTGTGTAGTGACCTTATGAAGAGAGTTTAGATCATAATTTATTGAAAGTTGCTCATATAAATAAACTTTACCTTCTGATAAACCTTAATTTGCAGGGGTGGATCTAGAAACTTTATTTTGGGGGAAAATATCATAATAAATATTTCACAAAACTATTTTGCATAGTGACCAGGAAGTGTGTTCTATGTGTCATAACTGAGTAAAGTTTCAGATTTGGGGGGGGGGGGGCATCCCCCCCGTAGATCCACGCCTGTAATTTGTGATGCAATTTAACATCACTAAAAATATTAAAATAACAGAAAAATGTGTAGTGACCTTAAGGATTACAGACCCAGATTTTTTATTCTTGTTTTTAAAAGTATATGATACAGTGAAAAATTTACCCTACTTGATTACCACCAGCACCCCGATAGACAGGGTCATTTTTGATGCTGAAGTTGAGGGTTTTCCCAGACATTCTTAACTTCTTCGTGGAACTCCAAGGTAACGTCTACTTTTTAAATATGTTTTATACAAGGAAGATATAGTCCTTGAGTATGGCTTTCCAACACTGTATCAAAAATTTAAGAAAACATTACATTTATACCCCAAAAAATATGAAAACTTCGAAAATTTCTGGGTTTTTTGGATATTCTCTAAATTACTCTAATTAAGCCAGTATAAAAGATTTTGCTAAACATCACATTTTTTTGAAAACTACTTTTATGCATGTTTTCAAAATTATAGGTTAATTTTTTTTAGGTGCTGTTTACTATGAGCATAATTTTTTTCTTTAAAGTCCCATTTTGACCTTTTTTTAGACTTTTCAAATGTGTGTACAACATACTAATTAAATTTAAAAATCGAAAATTGTGCAAAAGTGGTTAAGCATAAGCTGTTTCATTTAATAAGCATGATTAAAGAAAAAAATAAAATGTCACGGCAACACTTTTTTTGTAAATTGGATGACTTGGCGTGGAATTGCTCAAATGCGTTTCTGACACACATGGAGTATATGATGAGAAAGTTAACGGAAGAATAACAAAAGTGGGGGTTAACAGTGAATGTGGACAAGACATCGTACCTATGTATTGGAAACAAATTATGTGTGTTAGAACTAGACAATAGACAAACAATGCAGTGTGTCCCCGAATAAAGTTGACAAAAGGAGAAAATCCTTTATTTTTGATTTTACAAAAAAAACTCATTCTTTATAAAAAATTCTGCTTTTTGAAAAATTAAGATTACCATAATAAAATCTTTGATTAGATGTACAGGGTTTTATCAAATTAAGAAACATGTTATTAATAAGAGGAGAAAAATCTTTATTTTTAATTTCATGAATAACATCACTCTTTATAATGTGATTATGTTATCTTGTTTTTTCATCAAATGTTTAACTTTTAAAAATTAAATCCTGGATAGATTTTGTTTTCCTAGATTCATAGTTTAATTTTTTTCGTTTTATGTTGTGATACAAACAATTTTTTTACATAACATTTTGCTTCACTGAATAAATATACTGTCCTCTCCCTCTTGGATTATTTTGTTTCTTAATTCGATAACACCCTGTACGTCTAATGAAAGCTGTTAATATCGTTATCTCAGTTTTTTGACAAGCAGAATTTTTTATAAAGATTGATGTTTTTCGTGAAATGAAAAATAAAGATTCTTCTCCTTCTATTAATTACATGTTTTTAATTTGATAACACCCTGCACATCTAATTTTTCAAAACGCAGAATTTTTTATAAAGAGGGAGTTTTTTTCGTAAAATCAAAAACAAAATATTTTCAACTCCATCCGGGGACACAATGTATCTCCATGTAATGAGTATGTATACTTGGGTGTCACATTTGATAAGACAGAAACAGACTGTAAAGAACTGGAAAAAAGAATAGTAAAAGTGAAAAAGGTTCTTGGATGCCTTCTATGGAGCAGAGAGAAAAAAGGATGTAAAATTTAACATATTATATGAAACACTGGTGAAAAGCACGCTGTTGCATCGAATAGAGAGAGACTTGTCGCTTGACAGAAAAATAGAAAGTGTCCAAATGGATGCAATAAGAAGATCAATGAGAATATCTAGAACAGACCATATAAAAAATTAGATTATAAAAGAAAGAATGGGAATCGAGAAAAGTATAACGGATGACATCACTAAAAGACAACTGATATAAGATTACCAAAGCAGATACAAGAATGCAACCAATAGGGCGCAGAAAAAGAGGGCGTCCTAAACTAAAATGGCAACAATCAATCTAAAGATCAATGAGTCAAAAAAACCTGACAGAAGATGATTGTCAGGATCGACGGAGCTGGAGAATAGGCGTCGGACAACGTAGAAAAACGTTCTAAACCGACATAGTCGAATTATAAAGTTTCAAACTAGAGTTAGGAAAATTTGTGTATTAAGCAATTTTTTTCGCAGAGAAATCTCTTTTAAAACACTTTGTAGATCATTTTGGGGGGGGGGGGGGTAATGACCCACCTTGATCCCCCCTTAGGTACGGACTTGGCATTACAAGGTCGGATTTAATAAGAGAGACTCTAAACTAAAAGAAAATAAGAAATTAAAGGAAATACAATGTCGCATTTTTATGCAAGTCGATGCTTACACACGCGCACACACACACACACACACACACACACACACACACACACACACACACACACACACACACACACACACACAAATCCATGCATGTCCAAACTGACCTTAACATAAAACAGGAATTTATCTCTATACGGAGAACACAAAACAATTCAATATTAATTGAAAATTTATAATTATAAAAAATAAATAATAAAATATAATCGCTGTATGGTAAATTTCGATATTTTAAGGCAAATATATTAAATACAAATCGATGGATTTCTGAAATTTTTTTTCGAGGGTTTTTTTCAAAAATTCCATCAAGCATCCGAAAAAGCATCTGTTTAGTTTTCGTTAAAACGCACTGTATATAAATTTATAATAAAAAACATTTTAAACAAAAAAAACACTCAAGTGGTAAATTTACTTGTAAGAACTAGTCACAGTTGTGTACAAAATTGATAGGTATACCTATAATTTACGACATGCTTCAACTTTGCCACTTACGAAATTATACAGTTTTTTATTTTTATGAATCAGGTTATTGAATAATTTTGTGCCCAACTGCGACTAGTAGTTACAAGTAAATTTAGCAGTTGGGTGTTTTTTTTATTTATTTATTTTTTTATTTCCAACTTTTAGGTTTAATTCTTATTCAGCCTTATAAAAAGCACTGTTGCAAGTACGTGTAGATTTTCTAGGGATGCGAACAGTGTTACCTTCCATTGAGTGAAGGTGGGGGAGGAGAGAGGGAGGAGGGAACTAGTAAAATGGTGTCGAAAAAAATCTTAAAGCGTGTGCCTGAAAGAATTTCTGAAATCGCTCTAAATTTGTGAAGGGTACAACTATTACTAATAAGGAGGGTGGGGAGAACAGAGGGAAAGGACGGGGAAAACTAGTAAAATGATGTTGGAAAAAAGTCTTCAAGCGTGTGCAGAAAGAACTTTTGAAATCGCTTTATATTTGTGAAAGTTATAGCTAGAACTATTACTAATAAGGATGGTGCGAAGGAGTGAGGGAGAGGCGGGGGGGGGGGGGTTTGGTTCGGTTCGGTCGGTCGGGGGGGGGGGACTATTAAAATGGTGTTGGAAAACAAATCTGAAAGCGTATGCAGAAAGAATTTTTGAAGTCACTCTGTTTGATAAAATGGAATAGGGTGGGGAAAATAACAGGAGGGGAGATGGGTGGAAGCAGGGCGGACTACAAAGTAACAGCAAATAAAAGGACATTTGCAATGGGTAATCAAAGGAATTTCAATAAAATCGCCTGAAATTTAGATAATTTGTGTATACCTTAAAGCCTACATCATGTGACAAAATGGCGTCTGAAGACCGCCATGTTGATTCCTGTTTAACAAAATATAGCCTGTAGCACCTTCGGGATCAGTAGCAATTCAACGACATATTTTGTGTCAAAATCGGTTCAGCCGTTTAGCCTCTAGCGTGACACAAACATACTTACATACATACAACAATCGAAAAACATTATTACCCTTCCTTTCGCCGTGCTGCAGTTGGGCAAGCGTGGATTTGAGGGGGGGTAACTTTTAACCCCCCCTAGAAGAAAAAAAATATGCAATTTTTCCTAATAAATAAAGGGAAAATAGGAAAATTACCCCTCCTAAAAAAAAATATATTACAAATAATTTTTTCGTTGACTATTACCCTTCCCTAGATTTTGACCCAGATCCGCGCTTGCAGTTGGGTAAAAATAGCAAATAGCGATCAATATTTCCATAAATCCTGAAATATTGGTTATTTATAGCAATTTACAATTTCATAACTAGAGAATCCTTTGTTCACTTGTACATTTTTAAAAAAATATATAACTTTTACGTTTGTTTCCAAAATAATACATGGTTTTTTATAGTTTTTACCTTCCTAGCCCGCGTCGCAATAGCTAGAAAACGTATTATTTTAGACGAAATTTTTTTTTGAGCTAGCGTTGAAAATGTATTATTTGGGTGTATTTAGACCTATCTTGTATGTCTGTGAGTATATCTGTCGGTAACACGATAGCTCCTAAACCGCTGAACCGATTTTCATAAGATTTTTTATGAAAAAATGTGTTCGGGTACTGATAAATTTTGGTCAAAATCCATTAATGCTAATTACTTTTTAACGGAGCATCGCATCAATACGGGGTTTCAGGAATATTGTGGAACACATTTTTCTCAATAATTTGTTATAAACAAAAATTTCGTAGAACCTTACGTTTTTGAGATATTTACAAAAAAATGTTTTCAAGGCTGATATAGTATCAGATCCGTCAAGGATCCATTTATTTTTAAACGTGACGGTTAGGTACGAGATGATTTTGAGGGGAAAATTGCCAATACATATAAACTGTGAGCCATTTCACTATTTTTTCTCTCATTTTATAATAGAGTGAATTATGTTGCTTGATTAGGGTAGGTTATTAACTAACCAACTAAAATTGCTCCTTGTTTAATAAACGCTGTTTTACTGCTAAAACTAAAAAAAAATTATACATTGTTGAACATTAAGATGTCTCACATGCCCCACTCTCCCTTACCAATCAACATTTTGAAAAAAGTGAAATTAGGTCATGTGGATAATAGGCGCCTACGCGTGTTACGAAAGCACTAATGACGGATTTGGGCATACGCAAATTCCATTTCCAAGAAAATAAAAAAATTCAACTTTTGTTTTTATAAGATTTAAAATTACTTCGTTATTTTTAACTTTAGGCAAAAAAATCAATTTTTGTTTGGAATTGAAAGAGCTATCAGAAAAAACTATAAAATACAGGGTGTTTAATTAAAATTTGTTTTATGTTTTTCGAAAAAATTCAAAAAATCGATGTTTGATTTTTTTATTTATTTAAGCATCTTAAAGAGCATCAAAACTTTTTTTATATTTAATAATAAAAAAGTTAACACTTAACTGAACATCAACAAGTTTTTAAAGTTGTTTGTCGTATTTTAATATTTTTAACAAGTACATTTCCTAATACCGTTAATCCCAGGAGATACTGATGGCCGATAAAACTTTTTTGTCAAAGATTAATCGATCAAAGATTTTGTTGCCTTTAAACTCGTGATGAACTAAGTGTTTCATCTCAAAGGATAAAAAAGAAAAGCTAATTTTCGTTATGAAAATGTGAAGGTATTATTGAAATATGTGTTTACATTATTTGCTTTTTTAATTTGGAAAGACGCTGCTGTGAAATAAATTTCAAATAAATTGGTAAAATTTTTTTTTAAGTCACAAGCTTTTATCGAAATGCACTAAAAATTAAAAAATAATTTTCTGACATTCTAATATTATCATAATAATAAAAGCGATGGCCGACTGATGGAAATTTTGACGATGTTAGCACGATAAGATATCCGTATCAATTAAATATCACTATTTGCAAGAATCAATCTAGCAGAAAAATGCAGAGGTACCAAACCCACCCAACCCGACCCAAGATACCCCAGCATTTCTCTGACATAGGTATGGCAATGGCATAACATTGCGGCACATCAAACATATCTTTGATGACCTGCTAGTTGTTGAATATTCTTTAAATGTGTTGATCACAAATTTAGATTAACTTATGCTTTGATTTGCGGCCATCGCTTTTATTATTATGATAATATTAGAATGTCAGAAAATTATTTTTTTAATTTTTAGTGCATTTCATAAAAGCTTGTGACTTAAAAAAAAATTTTACCAATTTATTTTCTACTTTTTAGTCAGCTATCTACTCTATTAAATGAAAATATTTGTTTAATACCAGAACAGAAGAATTTATTCGAGATTATAATGAAATCGCTGATCGTGAGTTGTTTGGAAACTCATTTTTCTATTGGGGGAAGGAGAGGGTGGGGGTAGAGGAGAAATATTTTTTTTTGTTTGGGCTGTATTGCCATCGGACCTTTATGCATATACCAAATTTTATAAAAGTCATTTGAAGTGAAGTGTGTCAAAAACGCATTTTTTATGGAAGGGGGTGGGGGTAGGGGTGGGAGGACATCTTTTCATTATTGTTGTATTGTCATCGGACCACTATATGTATACCAAATTTCATCCAAATCGGATAATGGGAAGTGTGTCAAAAACGCATTTTTCTATAGATAGGGGTGGGGATAGGAGTGGTAGGATTTTTTTTTCCAATGTTGTATTGTCATCGGACCACTATATGTATACCAAATTTCATCCAAATCGGATAATGGGAAGGGTGTCAAACACGCATTTTCTATGGAAGGGGGTGGGGGTAGGGGTGGGAGGATATTTTTTTAAATGTTGTATTGTCATCGGACCACTATGTGAATACCAAATTTCATCCAAATCGGATAATGGTAAGTCTGTCAAAAACTCATTTTTCTATGAAAGGGGGTGGGGGTAGGGGTGGGAGGATATTTTTTCTTAATATTGTATTGTCATCGGATCACTATATGTATACCAAATTTCATCCAAATCGGATAACGGGATGTGTTTGAAAAACAAACTTTTCTATGGAAGGGGGTGGGGGTAGGGGTGAGAGGATATTTTTTCTTATTGTTGTATTATCATCGGACCACTATGTGTATACCAAATTTTATCCAAATCGGATAACGGGACGTGTGTCAAAAACACATTTTTCTATAGAAGGGGTGGGGGAAGGGGTTGGAGGATATTTTTTCTTAATGTTGTATTGTCATGCGACCACTATGTGTGTACCAAATTTCATCCAAATCGGATAATGGGAAGTGTGTCAAAAACGCTTCACAAGATTTGATAGATAGTTAGTTAGATAGATAGTTAGACAGATCATCTGAAGCTAAAAAGCTTGTAATAATAATAATAAAAAAATGCAGACTTCGACGCCCTTCTTGTTCAAAAGAAAAATATCTTGTTTATATATAAACGTTTTAGAAACCCTGAGAAATACCCTGTATTTTATAATTATTATAATAGGTCTTTCAATTCTTAACAAAATTTATCTTTTGATTTTTTTCCTGAAGTTAAAAATAACGAAGAGTTTCCAAATTCAAAACTACGCTTAGACTTCTTTCTACCAAATAAAATTTCAACGCGTAATTTTGAATTTAAAATTTCTTCGTTATTTTTAAATTTAGGAAAAAAATCAAAAGACAATTTTTCTTTACATTACATTACATTTAAAATACAAGGTGTTCAAATAAAATTTGTTTTATGTTTTAAAAAAAAAACTCGAAAACACGATGTTCGATTTTTTTTTTGATTTAAGCATCTTAAGAAGCATCAAAACTTCTACTATTTTGCCAATTTAAAACTTTGTCTATCTTTTATAATAAAAAAGTTCGCAATGGTGGACACTTGACGTGGAAAAAATTTAAAAGTTGTTTGTCTTATTTTAATTTTTTTTAACAAGTATCTATTTCCTAATACCGTTAATCCCAGGATATACTGATGGCTGATTAAACCTTTTTTATCAAAGATTAAGGGATAGATTAAAAATTTTTGTTGCTTTTAAACTCGTGATGAACTAAGTGTTTCATCTCAAAGGATAAAAAAGAAAAGCTAATTTTCGTTATGAAAATAGAAAGGTATTCTTGAAATGGGTATTTAAATTATTTGTTTTTTTTTTAATTTGGAAAGACGCTGAGCTGTAATATAAATGTGAAAAAATGCCGCCTTCAACAACTTTCTTGTTAAAAAAAAAATTGTACAAGCGTTATAGAAACCCTGACCATGAATTTTATTTTATAAACCTCTTAGTTTTTGAGAATTTTTTATTAGTGCAAAAGAAAACAAATTGTAATAATTTTTGATTCATAGGCTTTTAAAAGTTTCACAATAAGTATATTTAGAGAGATAATTTTATCGTCTTTCATAAAATGTTTGGTTCTTTAAAACCTTTAAACCGTTCAAAAACATTTAACAATTAAAAATGTTCAAATAAATTTTTTATATTATGCTAAAAAAAACTGATTACTCCCAGTATAAACAAAATGCAGTGTTATTTGTTTTTGATATTATTTGTTTTTTTGATATAAATTACGTTGTCTGAGCACGAGCCATGGTTTGTATAAATTTTTATCTTATTTACTTTTTTATTTGGTATTAAATTTTTTTGTATTTTTTTGTTATAATTAATATTAAATATTTTCGTGAAAATGTTATTTATACTTTTTGCATAAAAATATATCGGGCTTGATGATTATAAATGATTTTAAATCTTATTTGAGTGTTTTTTGCGCCATTTTTATACACATTTGTTGATTTGTTTTCATTGATAACAGACACACACAGACAAACATTCGTTATTTTTTATATTTAATTTTTTTCAGGAATATATGCAAGGTACATACACTCAAAAAAAATGCCTCAACCAAAACAAATAACGTCAGTTGAACTCAAAAACTACTTGTCTATGCACCAAAGCATTACTGGATTCAAAATTAGAGAATTTTTTAATAAAATACAGCATTTACTGAAACCAAGCTATCTTTTATTATAATATTGTTACATATGTTTCATTGTAAGAAAATCTTCTCTTCCCCTTAGTGCAAGAACTAGATAACTTGAAATTGACAGTTTTGAGATAGAAAAGATGAAAAATAGGTCAGGTTTAACTGGATAACTCAAAATGCATAAATTTCGAGTTATCTAATTGTTGCACTAAGGGGCGATATGATTTTGTAGAAAAAAATTATTGCATGAAAAAACTTTTGACTGTCTCTTCATGATGATTTTGTTATTCGTTGTAATGTCATATTCGTTTTTTATTGTGTATTCTACGTTTACCCCTCCCTATTAACCCTTTACATAATAATATATTATTTCCGACACTCTGTTTGTGACTGATTCACTAGTATATTAGAAATTAGACATGCCAGCCTGGCAAATTTTTTGTGATGAGTAAAGCTCATTAACATTTTAAAAATAAACCTATTTTGCAAGTCAGGTCCGATACAAATTAATTTTTGGCTAAGATACGGCGTGAAAAATATAGTTAAAAACATATCAACATGTATTTTAATTTCATCTTAAAATAATAAAAAATTACAAAAGGGTTTAAATCCACTATAGGCCAGTACAAATACTTAGTAACAACATGAATACATTTAAAATGAAAGAAAATCCCCCAGGTAAAATGGGGTAAGCTTTTAGGGGTGGTTAATGGTTTTTTAGGGTTTTCAGCAAAACTAGATTTCCTATAGAAAAAAGTTAAATACAATAGTTATAGGTAATAAAAAGGTTTATAACTTTTGTTTAATTTTTTTTTACATATCCTAAAATTTTCCGAGAAAAAATCGAAGAAACAAATTTTTCACACACCATCTAAACGAAAAAAATTACTACTGTTTGCTGTGATAAAATTTTAAACTTGGTCTTTTGATTGATTGAAAATAAAGGCAGTTTACTTCTAAAGTATTACACGTCGACTTGTCGTTTTTTGACCTATAGTATTTTCAAATTTAAAACAAGCAGAACTTTTTATGAAGAGTAACTTTTTGTCCATTTGTCCTCTTGGTACAGTCGCCCACTTTTTTAATGTCATCTTATTTTTCCAACATTTGTAGTGCATTGTTTGGCCACACCGTATGGTTTTAAATATGTATCATAATTTAATAAACGATTTTCGGTAGCAGTTCTGAAAATCTGTTAAAATTCCTGCCTTTCCACACAGAAAAAAGTGTTTGGTTGAATCAAATAAACCAATTTATTTGAAAAAAAATATTTGGATTAAATAAATCTTGTTTGGATCAAACAAATATATTTATTTCGGACAACAGTACATTTTGTTACGACAAAAAACATTGTACATGTGAATTAAATAAATTACATGTTTCAATTTTTTTGGCAATAATAATATTTAAAAAATATTGTTTACCGTATACTCAAATAATTGATTTTTTTAAAGCAACTCAATTGCTTTTTATTTTTTTTAATGCTCAGATTGACTAAATAATTGTTTCATTTATATAAATTAATAATTTTAATATTGTTAGATAAAATTATTTGAAACAACTAAATTAAGTTTTTGTTTATAAATAAATATACAAATACGATTTTTTTAAATTCCTTCTTTCTTGGTTTTTATTTCCAATAGTAAACCATTTTTGTATACATGATATATATCACGTAAAATTATTTGACTCAAACAAATTAGATTTTTGACTTTGTCAGTGCATATTCTTCATTGGTCCATATAAAAATATTTATTTTAGCCAAACAATTAATTTAGTCGCTTTAAATAAGACTTAAGAGATTTTTGTATACGGGTTTCTGCCATTTTTGGTTTTTAAGAAAAATTTGGGGGGTCCGAAGGACCGCGAATCTGCGTCCGGCTTTTTTTTTATTTTGTTTTTTTTTTATTTTTTACTTAATTACCTTAGCCTAACGTAAACAGACTCAAACCAATCCAAACCCTCCCGACCCCTTGTTGCGTTAAAAAAAATCGCCGGACGCGGATTTTGGATCTTAGGCAGGCTCCCTAGTAGGTGCCCTCATAAAGAACTTTTCGGCTTTTCATGAAAAATTATAAATGGCAAAAACCCGTGTAGGTATGTAAATTATTTAGTATACGGGTTTCTGCCATTTTTGTTTTTTTTTTGAAAAATTATTTATGGGGGTACCTACTAGGGCCTCTAGGATTTTTTATATTTTTTTAAAATAAAAAAACGGGTACCGGAGGGCGAGGTTGTAATGTATTTTTTTGGTTTGGTATGGGTTGGCTTGAGTTGATTTGAGTTTGTTCAGGTTAGATTGCGTCGATTTAGAAAAAAAAATTAAAAACTTAAAAAAATTAAAACAATTTTTTTTTTTAATTCTCCGGTCGCCGATTCAGGGTCCTAGGGACCCCCCTAAGTACCTCCAGAAAGGATTTTTCATCAAAAACCAAAAATGGCAGAAACTCGTATATACTAAATAATTACCAAGTTACCTAATAAGGTTAAATTTTTATGAAATTACAAGTACAACTTTTTATCTTCTGTAAATACAGGGCGTTGCTATACCTATTAAAAATAACAGCAAATCGCTACTGCGCCGACGCAGAATAACGATAACAATAACTAAGTGGCAAAAGAACGGTTCAAAAACACCCTATATAATATCTACAAGAATTTTATTTATTTCAATATAGCAAATAACCAAAAAAGTGTAGAATAAAATCGATGTACCTACTAAGGTGAACTCTCTAGCTGTCAATATGATAAAAAAGAGGAGCGCAACAGATCTTTTTGTTTTTTTAATGCACAACAGACAAAGAGTTTCGATCCAAAGTTGTCCGATTGATTCGCGGAAATCCGACCAATAACATTCCGCCCTAAAGTTTAGAATTTTATTTATTTGATTTAACTAATTTTCTGTTAAAACCATTAAACTCGCCATTAACCTGCTAGTACTTCTCTAGATTGCTTAGCGTAAACATTACAAAATGTGAACACAGCTTGTGAAATTTTTGTGAAATTCTGTGAAATGTTTTTTGAAAAAATCGGAACATTTTTGTGAAATCCTGTAGCTTGTGTGTGAAATTTTGTGAAATTTATTATTATTAAGGGACCGGAGCTAAGGCGGCGACGTTACTTTTTTAAATGAGATTTACCGGGTGTCTCAAGGTGAGTGGCTTATTAGATTATTTTGGAAACTATACTGCCGTCCTAAGCGTAACCCCCGTATTTGAATTTTATATGAAATTACTCCGTTGAACGTTTGAAAATACATAGTGCCTTATGGAAAAAAGAAAATTTTAAGTGACATTTTAAATACTTTTTGTAGTTTTTCGATTGGTTACATTAGTATAAACAATAGAGTATATTATTATAATTTGTCTTAACCAACAATCGCATTTTTGGATTTTTTTCAAATACGGGGGTTAGGCTTAGGACGGCAGTATACAATAAAAACTTTCTGTTCTTAAATAAGTCCATGTAAAGTATATTTATAAAATACATTCATAGTTGCAGTGTTGCCAATTGTGGGAAAACTTTGCAAACACCTTTATTATTTTATGTATGATGTCGTATACCTATCTTCAACCGTTTTTAAAATATTGACAGATGAAAATTAACATTTTGTAACTTTATCAGCCCGTAACATCAAAACTATTAAGAATAGAACAAAACGGTTTCTACATTCCTATCTCGGTTTTTCAAAAGCTATTTTATACTATTTAGAATTAGTTCAGGGTTAAAATATTCCATGGTTAATTTAACCCTGGGTTAAATCTAGTAGTCTAAAGCGATAGCTTGTAAAAAGCTAAGATAGGTTTTGATTTTACGGCCTGTTAAAGTTACAAAATGTCAATTTTTACCTGTTAATATTTTAAAAACAATTACAGATAGGTATAAGACGTTATACACAGAGAAAAATATCCATGCAACAATTTTAAATACGCTGTGCAACTGAAATTGTGCAAAAATATAAAACAATTGTTGAAATAAACGAATAAATCTGTTTTAATGTTACCAATTGGATTGTGTAACTTATTTTGTGTAAAAATGTTACACAACAGAACAATAACTCTCAACAGCGTAGTGGAAAAGCCCATTGTGTTATAAATCTACACAGATAAAATGTAATTTTTTTAATGAAAATTTGTGCAAAAATATACTTCAAATTGTAGAAATCATTCGTCGGATTGATTCGGTAAAAGTCGTTTCAAGGGATCGCCCCACCGCATCTGGCTTCCTTCAGTGTTCTGTGAGTTTAAATTTTTGTTTTGGCTTGTCAGTGAGGTGATCCGTACAAGGTTAGTGTCATTAATTGATAAGTGCTTCCGTTAACGTTAAACGTGTAATGGATTCTATGGATTTTGTGGAATTAGTTCTCGAAAAACTGGAGGAATGGGTGCCTACTTGCAGTCCACAAAGAGAGATTTCGGGGTAAGTAAATTACTACACATAGGTCTACCCTAGAGTCCCTGTATGTTGACATATTTGGTAATATATCCAAATATGTCAACATACAGGGACTCTAGTCTACCCAAGCTTTTGAGAATAGTTGATCCATTTTTGATTTTTCTTTCTGTGATTTAAAAAATGTGTTTGAAAGTAAATGACAACATTGTCCCCAAAATTGTCTTGGTTTAGCCAGTCCGAAGCTCAAAAACATTTCTGCGCCCGCGCACTCCCTTAGGAATCACTTTCAAGAATTTTCGCAGAGAAAAAATTGGGCTTCTTGACCAAATAAAACTATTTACAAAATTTCAGCTTGTTACTCATGGCTTATCCTATTTTTGGTCTAAACTGCGCTTTTTTATAACGGCCGATACTAAAATTCTATATTTAAACATTTTTTTTATATTTTTTAGCTTGAACGATTTTGCAATGGCATATCCGGAAAACAAAACAGTTTTTTGACAAATGTGCAGAAGTTTATTCAAAAATTTGGGTGCTGTTAAAATCAAACGCAATTTACCAAAGATCAGATACAGCGGTCTGAAAAGAGTTTCCATGAAGCAGACGAAGGTAAATGATAATTTTTGCAACACCACTATTTTTGATTAACTTAAAATTTGTAAATTAGAAGTCAAAAGACATATTTTGCCTGTCTTACTACCATGGTATCTATAAAACTGTAACCTTTATTTAAAGGGTATCAAAATATCAGTCAGAATAATTTGACTATTACATAGAAATCCTTCAATGTCCGTTAAACTTAGTACTATTTTTTTAGCAGCTATTTTGTCTTCGCTGCCTTCCTTGCAATTTCCAAACAATGGAAAATCCGAACAACGAAAGTCCAGCAAACAAGAATCTTTAAATAGATATATTTTACACGTTCAGGTAAATTCATTAAGCATAATAATATTGGTTAAATAATTTAATAACTAATGTGTTAAAATTTGTTGTACTCATCAGAAAATACGAAAATAAAGGTCTTTTAACAAGTGATTTTTTAGTTTGGTATTTTTTTGTCAAATAAAAATTAAACATTGTGTACTTGTTATAAAAAGTAATAAAGCGTTTTTTAAAAATATATACAAAAAATATATACACAAAAATTAAAACAAAATGCAATGCAATGCAACCTATTGAAAAAAAAACATCTACAAGATTTTGTACACATTCAGGGATACTTTTCATTTAATTGTTAAAGAAAATTACAGAATATTATGTAAAAAATTCATATTTTTAACTATTTTTACATAAAATTGTAGGAAATATATGCACAAAATTGTGCAATTTTGGGTGTAACTAAAATTATTTATTGTAAAATATATAATATATTATATTGATATATTATATTTTTTGTGGTAAAAAGTAAATATGTGAAATTTTTTTATACAGGCCTGTACAATAAGCATTGTGCAAAAAAAAACAGTTGCACAGTTGTTTAAAATTTTACAACAAATTCCATTGCACAAATCTATTCAAAATTTTTGCACAAATTGGTTTTATACCCATTTTGAAAACAAATTGTGCAAAAAAAAATTTGCAATAATTGTTGAAAAAAATTACATACATTTTTCTACATAAAGAATCGAAAAATATACATGGTGTTTTTTTTAAATAATAAAGCCAACTTTTCCTGCAAATGGCAACACCGCAACTATGAAAATATTTTGTAAATATACTTTACATGGACGTATGTAAGAATAGAAAGTTTTAAAAGTTTCTATCGTATAGTTTCCAAAATAATCCAATAGGCCACTCACTTTGGAACACCCGGTATACGCTCTATATTTTGGCAAATTGGAATAGACCTTGTCTTTCTGTTTCCAAAACTACCTATTATACCTAATACCTTTCTCTAGGAACAGTTTTGAAATAAAATGACAAAAACAAACAAAAGAGTAAAGCAGACAAAAAGTCATCGATAATTTTTCTTGGTTAACTCATTGCTCTTAATGAAAAGGTTTTGTCATTTTATTTAAAAACCATTACATAAAAACGTAGCATATTAGGTATTTTTGGAAACAGAAAGGAAAGCTTTATTCAAAATTGCAAAAATATACAGGGTATTTCATTTTAAAAAGTAACGTCGCTGGCTTCGCTACGTCTCCTTAATGACTGGTTCCAATATTAGCATCAAAAAAGATACTTTTTGCAAACCATCTGAGTATGTGAAATTTGACTTCTCTGTTTATTTTGATTTCGAAGATATTAGGGAGGTCTCAGGGTTTTGGGTCACCCTGTATATAGGTTAGTGGTCTTATTTATACCTTGGAAAAGATTACACAAGTATAATCTAATTAGTATTTAGGAAGTATTTTTGTTTTATGCATATTTGGTTAATTTTATGTTAATTTGCCTTTAAACGTTACAATTTTACATGTTTTTTGTACCTACCTGCCTATTTTTGAATTAAAATACTTTTTTTTCGTGCAAAACATTTGTGTTTACTTGTACAATGCAGTATTCTGACGGGTAATCATGTAACTGTTTATTAAATGTCTAATCTAATTAAATACATTTTGTTAAAGCGGCAAGAAAATAAATTAGGAATATTAAAAAAATAATTTAAATAAGAAGCAATATTTTGTAAAGCAATCAAGGAAAACAATCATTTGAAACAATTATATTTGGTTTACCAAGTACCCTATTTGTTTGTTTGAAATAAACTTGCAATAATAAATATTTACTTAAATTTAACACACATTTATTTATAATAAACAAAATAATTTTACAATTAAAAGTTCGTTATTAAATAAATTATGTTAGTAAGACAAAAATATATTGAGAAGATTAAACAAATTATTTATTAAGAAAAAACAATAAGTTTTTTAAAACAATCAAGGAAAACGGTAAGTTCAAACAATTATTTTAGGTTTACTAACTACCCTATTTGTTTGTTGGAAAATATGTTTTTGTATTGTGAAATAAGTTAACTCTTGTTCTCACAGAAATATTTACTTAAATTCAACAAAAATATATTATAAGTTTAAACAAATATTTATTTACATCAAGTAAAATAATTTAAAAATTTACTTAATAAATGTCAGTTATTAAATAAATTTTAATATTAAGACAAAAAAATATGCCTAGAATATTAAACAAATTAATTTATATGAAGAAGTAATAAGTTTTTTAAAGCAATCAAAGAAAACAGTCATGTTAAAGAATTATTTTATCTTTACCAACCACCATATTTGTTTGTTTGAAATAAACTTGTTATTGAAAATAAATAAATTAATAGTATTTGGTTTAAATATTTCAAATTATTTGATATAAATGTATTTTTGTTTGTCAATTAAACCAAATAACTCTAACGCATCAAATAAACATTTTTTAAAGAGACTAAATTAGTTATTAGAAAACAATAAATAATTTTATTTGAACCAAATAAGAGGACGTTTTGGACCTATTGAAATAACGAATTTGGTTGAGTCAAATAATGTTTTTTTGCATCAAATAAATCTTATTTAAAGAGACTAAATTAGTTATTTGAAAACAACAAATATTTTTATTTCAATCATGAAAACAGTCATGTTAAAGAATTATTTTATTTTTACCAACCACCATATTTGTTTGTTTGAAATAAACTTGTTATTGCAAATAAATAAATTAATAGTATTTGGTTTAAATATTTCAAATTATTTGATTTAAATGTATTTTTGTTTGTCAATTTAACCAAATATTTCTAACGCATCAAATAAATCTTATTTAAAGAGACTAAATTAGTTATTTGAAAACAATAAATATTTTTACTTCAATCAAAGAAAACAGTCATGTTAAAGAATTATTTTATTTTTACCAACCAACATATTTGTTTGTTTGAAATAAACTTGTTATTGCAAATAAATAAATTAGTAGTATTTGGTTTAAATATTTCAAATTATTTGATTTAAATGTATTTTTGTTTGTCAAATAAACCAAATAACTCTAACGCATCAAATAAATGTTATTTAAAGAGACTAAATTAGTTATTTGAAAACAATAAATATTTTTATTTGAACCAAACAAGAGGACGTTTTGGACCTATTGAAATAACGAATTTGGTTGAGTCAAATAATATTTTTTTGGTTCAAATAAACACTTTTTTCTGTGCAGAGGAGGTTAAACAATTTTTAGGTGATATGAAAAAATTGGCGACCGTACCTATACCGGGTTGGCCAAAAAAAACCGGACAATTTTTTTTTCATTGTAACTTTTGAACTATACAATCGATTTTAATGGGACAAACTCCACCTGGCAGAAAATTAATCAGAGTTTTGACTGAATGTATTTTTTTGTCCATCCAACATGGCGGACGAAATTAAAATGTACCTTTCAAAGATGCTCGTTTATTCTCGGGTTGCGAACATGTCTTAATTATTTTTTTAAATTAGAAAAAAACTGCATTCTTGCCACGCACAACAAGGTACGAATTCGCAAAAGCGGTTCAGTGGTTCTAAAAAAATATTTTTTTTTCAATCATTGTTTTGCCTATTATACGATTACCTTGCCAATCATGTCTGCATTTATTTCCTTACAAATTCATTACTACTGAACCAACCGATTTTAATGAAATAAAAAACATCCTGGTGAGAATTGATTGCTTTTTAAGGATCATCATCAAAGTTTTTTGCCATCTTAAATATTAAGATGACGGACAGAATCATTCTTGATTCTTAAAAATGGCGTGTTTATTCTTAGTTTCTGAAAATGTCTTAGTATTTATTTATTTGTATATAAAATCACTACTTTTTACCCACACAACGAGGTGCAAATTAGTAAAATTGGTGTGGTGGTTCTCAAAAAATCTATTTTTGTTTCAGCCATTGGTTTCTAGATTATACGATTGCATTGCCAATCCTGTCTGCATTCATTTCCTGATAAATTCGTTATTACTAAACCAATTTTAGTGAAATAAAAAAATCGTCATCTTAGAATTTAAGATGTCGAACAGAATCATAATTGATTCTTCAAAATGGCGTGCTTATTCTTATTGTCCGAAAATGTTTTAGTTTTTTTTTTAATTTATAGAAAAATACTCGGAAAAACATTATCTTTTTCCCGCATAAAGAGATAAAAATTAATTAAGTGCTTTTCTATAAATTAAAAAAAAATAAATCATTAAAAAAAAAATAGATGTGCTTCTTTGAACGGTCAAGTATGATTATTTCTGACATCCTAACTTCTAAGATGGCGGAAAATTTCGATTGTAAACTGTAAAGAGCAATCAATTCTTACCATGATTTCACTAAGATATGTTCAGTAATAATGAGTTTATAAAGGAATTAATGCAGACATGATTGGCAATGCAATCGTATAATCTGTAAAACAACGGCTAAAACAAAAATAGTTTTTTTAAGAACCACCAAACCGATTTTACTAATTTATACCTTGTTGTGCGGGGGAAAAGTAGTGCTTTTCTATAAGTTAAAAAAAACTAAAACATTTTCAGAAAATAAGACTAAACACGCCATTTTAAAAAATCAATTATGATTCTGTCCACCATCTTAAATTTTAAGATGTTAACAAATTTTGATCATGATCTTTAAAAAGCAATCAATGCTCACCAGGATATTTTTTATCTCATCAAAATCGGTTCAGTAGTAATGAATTTATAAGGAAATAAATGCAGACATGATTCGCAAGGCAATCGTATAACATTTAAAACAATGGTTAAACAAAAATATGTTTTTTTAGAACCACCGAATCTATTTTGCTGATTCATACCTTGTTGTGCGTGGCAAGAATGCTGCTTTTTTAGTGAATTAAAATAATTATTAAAACATGTTCGCAACACAAGAATAAACGAGCATCTTTGAAGGGTACAATTTTATTTCGTCCGCCATCTTGAAGTTTCAAATTGCGGACAAAAAAAAATTACTTTTTCAAAACTCTGATTAATTTTCTGCCAAGTGCAGTTTGTCCCATTAAAATCGATGGTATAGTTCAAAAGTTATAAAGAAAAAAAAATTGTCCGGTTTTTTTGGCCCACCCGGTATATTTTTTATATTTTAAATATATTTTTGTAATTTCTAAACACTTACCGTCGCGTCATTATAATTTTTTAAAATTCCATAACAAATTCACTAATTCCAAAATTATGGCAAAACCCTAACCTCAAAACCTTCTATTGGACTTTATTTGTCTAAACTTTTTAAGAAAAAAAATTGTCTGATAGCACTAGTCTATGATAAATAGTCAATAAAAAGCGGCACCTTACTGACTGGAACGAACGCCTATATAGTAGTTATATTTATAAATAAATGAAAAATGTGTAAAACATTTTATTACACTGATTTTATCTGCTAATTTGTTGATTAAAACCAGTCGAAAATCTGGATTTAGTTTGTCTTACTGATTATTCTACGTTTCTGCTGTATAATAGTCCGTTGCTTTAGTGTAAACATTTTTCACTTCCGGCTATCAGTTTCAAATTTTCCAGCATGCTTATCCACATCTATCTATCTAGCCTTCTTTGATCCATCTTTGGACATAGGCCTCCCCCAATATCCTCAATTCTTCTCTGTCTGTCGCCGTGTTCATCCATCTAGCTCCTGCATGTCTCTTCAAATCGTCCACCCATCTCATTTGGAGTCTTTCCCTACTTCTTTTATTTTCCGAAGGTCTCCAGGTTACAATACACTTGTTCCATCGATCGTCTTACTTTTGTTTTATTTCTTATCTATTCATTCCTTTTTCTATCTGTTAGCTTTACATGTAACATTTTTCTTTCCATTGATCTTTGGGCTTTTGTTACCTTATCCATGTTTGATTTTGTAACTGTCCAGGTCTGGGATCCATAGGTAAGTGCATTGGTTATACACATTCGTTTTGAGGTACTGATGATATTTTTTATTTTTTAATATGTAACTTGCCTGAATGCCTGAATGCTGCCCAGGCCAATCTTACTCGTCTCTTGATTTCAGCCATTTGGTTATCCGTTTTTAGTTTAATAATTTGTCCCAGGTATATATATATATATATATATATATATATATATATACTCTTCTACTTGTTCTATTTTCTCTTGGTGTATTCTGATCGTGATATCCTCATCTGTGTTTGTTATTACTTTAGTTTTAGTGCAGTTCATACTCATGCCTATATTGTTAGCTACTGTATTCAATTCCTCCAGCATTTTTATCAGTTCTTCTTTCTTCTCTGTTATTAAGGCAATATCATCAGCATATCTTAGGTGGTTCAAATATTGTCCGTTTACTTTGATGCCTATCTCTTCCCAATCTAAGTTTTTAAAAACATGTTCTAGGGCCTGGTTAAATAGTTTAGGGGATATTGTGTCACCCTGGCTGACACCTCTTCTTATGAAGATTGGCTTGGTTCCTTCGTGGATTTTGATTGATGTTGTTGCTTCGCTATATATATTGGCTATTAAGTCTGTGTATCTGAGATCTATTCGGCTATTAATTAAAGATGCTTTTACTGCCCAGTGCTTAATGCTGTCGAATGCTTTTTCAAAGTTTATAAACGCAATATATAGTGGAATGTTGTATTCTTAGGCTCGTTCTATTAGGATTTTCATGGTTAACAGGTGGTCGACTGTACTGAAACCTTTTCTGAAGCCTGCTTGTTCTTTTGATTGATATCCGTCAAATTTTGTAGCAGCTTTCCAGTTGTTTGGGATTATTTTTCTTTTAGTATTTTATTCAGGAGAATATTTAGGGTACTAACTACAGCTTTACCACCGTATTTGACCATTTCTGCCGTTACTCCGTCTTTTCCAGGTGATTTGTTATTTTTCATTTTCTTTAAGGCTCTCTATATTTTCTTTTAAATAAGCAAAACGGAAATAAAGAGAGCATATCCACATACTAAGACAAAAATATAACGCCAGGAGACACTTGTTCAGAGTTAAAAACTTCACTTAAGGGCTTCTTCTTCGAATACCTCCCTGCCTCTTTTTATGCTTCAAATGATGTATGCCATGTGTCATTATTGGACGCAGTGTTCGAGGACTTCCACTATGGCTCCTACCTCTCTTCGTGCTCTACGGAGTATAGCCAGTCCCTACGGGACTTAATGTATACGGTCACACACTTCTTCGCCTGTCTGGCGTTTTCTGTATTCATCCATTCCTTTTGTATCTCTTTCTGGATCCACTCTGTTAAGGCCGACTTCATCTGCCCTCTTCTGAGCCCCAGGAAAGGCTCTCACCCGACGCATTTTTGCCAGGATGTAGCTATTCTGGGTCTTGAACGATGTGATAGTTCCCATCACATGCTTTAGCCAATGGCCAGCTGTAAATTAAAAAAAATGTCCGTTGTGTCCACCAGTCCTTCTCCTCACGTAACGGGAAGCCTAGGATAGTGTTCAGGGCTATTTTGGGTGTAGACCTTAAAGCTCTGGAGATGCCCAAGCTCGCCAGCCTCTGCATGCTTTCTAGCTTTTTGGCGTTAGTGGGTTTTATTGTCCCCTGCCACCAGACCACGGATCCTTAGTGGATGCTCGGTCTTATGATGGCCGTGTAGATCCAGTGCATGAAGTAACTTTGACCGAGTGTCTTAAGTTTTTTTGTGTCTTAATGGGCAAACATCGTGCAAAATTTCAAACTGGTAAGTCAAATATTTTAATGGGATTTGTCAGAAAATTCACTGACTATAAAAGCGGTTATTCTGTTTGAGGTCGCAATCCCAAAATTACGAATTTCAGATCAGAAAGCATTCTTAAGAATGGAAACGTCACTCGGTGCATAGCATAGCTCTCGAAAACTGGAAACGTAAAGTACACGGCATGGGAATACAAGTTAACGACCGATTTACCATATACACACTACAGTTTGCTTACGACCAAGTAATTGTAGCTAATGATAAGGAAGACATGGAGTATATGATGAGAAAGTTGACGAAAGAATACCAAAAGTGGGGGTTAACAGTGAACCGAGGGGTGGCTCGGTATTTCCTTTTGGTGTATAGGTTAGGGGAAATACCAGGAAATACTTGGGAAGTACTGGGAAATATACTAGGAAATATCGGGAAGTGCTTGGGAAATACTAGGAAATACCATTGAAATTTGAGAAAATACTGGGAAATACCTCAGGAAATATCGTAGGTATTTCCTTTTGGTGTACAAACATCGGTGATCGAGCCACCCCTCGCAGTGAACGTGGACAAGACGCAGTAGAAGAGTAAGAACTTGATAATGTACAAACAATATCTCCATTCAATGAGTATGTATACTTGGGTGTCACATTTGATAAGACAGGGACAGACTGTAAAGAACTGGAAGAAAGAATAGTAAAAGCACAAAAGGTTATTGGATGTCTTAACAGTAGTTTATGGAGCAGAGAGATAAAAAGAATGTAAAATTTAACATATATGAAGAGCGTAACAGAAAAATATAAAACAAAAAGTGTCGAAATGGATGCAATAAGAAGAACAATGAGAATATCTAGCACAGATCATATAAGAAATGAGATCATAAAAGTGGGAATCGAGGGAAGCATAACGGATGACATCACGAAAAGACAACTGATATGGTACGGTCATGTACAACGTATGAACGACGAAAGATTACCAAAGCAGGTCTTAGAATGACAACAAGGTGCAGAAAAAAGGGCGTCCTAAACTGGAATGGCAACAGTCAATCCAAAGATCAATGAGTAAAAAAACTGACAGAATAGTCGTCGGACAACGTAAAAAAACGTTCTAAATCGACATAGAAGTAGTAGCAGTAGTTTCCATTCTCGATTCTTCGAAAAATGCAAAGTAACTAAATTTCTAAGTCATCTCCAAAGAAAAATAATTCAGTTTCATATTTTAATTAATATATATTTAATCAAAGTTATCCAGTTAATAATATCTCAAAACATCTCTGACGTCAAAACTACGGTGGTGATTTTCCAACTTAATTATTACATTAACGATTTTTCTGAAAGACACGTGTTTCGCACGTTTCCATACAAGTAAAAGCAATCAGTGCCGAGCAAGGGCGATTCTGGAACAAAAATCTGGGGGGGGGGGGGGGGTAATGGTGAAACGCTGACCGTAAATAAACGCACAGGAAACAAGCGAAAAGAAAATGTTCGCACAGGAAAAAAGCTACCCAGAAAAAGCAAACGCGTTGTAGAGCGCACAATAAAAAAGCGCGCAAAGAAAAAAGTGCACATAGTAGAACAGCGCCCACGGAAATAAAACAAAAGTTTTGACGTATGGAAAAATCAGATTGAAATAAATGTAAGTCTTTAGATTTAGAATGGTACCGCTGATTTGAGGGGACGGTAACGTGGTAATTACCCCACTAGAAAAAAAATATATGCAATTTTAGTTAATAAATAAAGGGCTACGCAGATAATTACCGCCCCCCCTTAGAAAAAAAGTACGAAAATGATTTTCCGTCGACCGTTACCCCTCTAGATTTGGATCCAGATCCGGGCCTGGTTGCAGGTTACTTGAACATCTTAATTTTGCTTACAAAAATAGGGTAGTATACAAGGTGTGTAACTTTAGGGGCCGTATACCATCAAAGTTGGAGATTTTTACACTTTTTTGATAATATTTTTTTTAATAGTCATGTATGAGAACAAGAGCAATAAGTAGAGATAAAAATATTTAAAAAAAAATTATGCGGTCAATTTTTTTTAGGAAAAATAGTTTTTTGGAATTAACTTTTGTAATGCCGTATTAAACGCAATGTTTTTCTTGATATTTTTGGTTAATAAAAATAGGTCTCTACGGAGACATATTATAATAATAAGTAACCAAAAATTTTTAAAAATTTACGGTTATTTTTTAATACGTTTGTGGAGGTTATTTTGACAGCCTATTATCAAAAAAGGAAATAATACATTTTTGGATCACAATCATAACTATTCATTTGGCTGTGACAATTTTTTTTTTGTAAAACCTTTTTGACCATACACCACTAACTTAAAAATCCTATATCTTAAAAACAGATGAGTGTTAATCGACCCCCATGTTATATAAATTATTTTATCAGATATAACCTCCTCTATCACCAGCTACACTATGGCTCCTAAGTTATGGGACAACCTGTATATATAATATTTTTAGAATTTAAAAATATTTGAAATTTTTTTAGAATTTTGAAAATATTTGAAGTTTTTTTATTGAAACTCATAAATATTTAAAACTTGAAGAAGTTTTATTATTTGTGAACTATTAATTTTGAAAATGTTTGGAAATTATCGTAACTATAAGAAAATTTTGTTTAAAACCTCTTATGATTCACGGCTAGGTTCATAATTAACCTAAGAGCATAAATGGGCCATAGTCTAGAATAGAATAGTATGTATGACATAATTTTACAAAATTTTTAAAAAATTTCGAACACACGCGACCGCTCAGAGTTTGCTATTGGTCACAGCGTGCGATGTGGTTATTTTTACAAAATTTTTACAGAATTTCGAACAACAGGCGACCGCTCAGGGTTTGCTATTGGTCACAGCGTGCGATGTGGATGGTCGAAAATAAAATTAAAACTAGTATGAGCGTGTAATTGGAGTTCCTTGTTTATTTAAAGATGTCTCTCAATGGTACTTTTAATCAGCCTAGCTTTAACCAGTTTTTATACCTTTGTTCTTTCCCTTCCTTAACAAGAATATTATTGTGCAAATAATTTGCATACAAATAAGTGTTTTTAAATAACATGCATTTTATTCAAATTATTTTTTTTTGTATAAGTTTATACAGGGATTAGATTTTATTCGGGAAAATCAAATACACACAAAATCAATAAACATAACACTAAACTTTTGACAATTGTCAAATAATGTGGTGACGTATCGGAGTATGTTCCAAAACCATCAAAACTAACGCATGCGCAGTAACTGAAATCCTATTTAGCCGAAAAAGGAACATTAAGAATTAAATAGGGGTCCTGGCTTCCAGTATCGCGTGTGAGAATGCATGGGTATGCCCCATATTTATGCTCTAACGTATTTGGGGAAAATTTAGTAAGCTACCTGTAGAAATCGCAAAAACAAAACAAAAAGCTCATGTATACTTGGAGCTTTTTTTCCGAGATATTAAGATATTAACAATAAAAACAATTTGGAAATTTTCGCAGCTTGTTACAGAATTTTACAACTTGTTGAATTTTTTTTATTTTTGGAGTTTACTCGTAATACTTCTTACTTCTTTCTCTTCATCTTTTGTTTTTTTAATATTGTTAAGGTTAAGTTAAATTACGTAACGCTTAAGGTAGGAAGGGGTAAACCTTGCGTTCCTATCAATAATTTTTTACTGTCTTACACAGGGGAGAGAGGAGGGGGCAAAAATGCCGAATTTTTGCATTACTTAATTTAGGAATAATCCCTAAAATATGTCATACCTACAGGGTCTCTAGCTCACACGTATACTATAAGTAGTGTGAGCTATAGTGATCGATGTCAAAAATTAGAAAAAAAAAGTTGCTCCGATTTCAAAATTTTCTATATATATCTTTGCCTTTCAGAAGATTTTTAAACATTTCTGTCTGTTTGTCTGTCTGTCTGTATGTCTGTCTGTAACGACCAACGCGCATAACTCAAAAACTACTTGTCCGATTTTAATGAAATTTGGTTCCAAGGTTGGGTTTTGGCTCTAGATCCAATTAAAAAAGATAAAAAAAATACATTATAGATTGTTTTGTTTAGTGGTGTTACACTGGAGGGGGGGGGGCACCAATTGGGGGCATCCCCGGGTGGCGGATAGGGGTTATTTTCGTGGACCAAAATGAGTTAAAATTACATTATACATTAATCGTGTGAGCTTAGGTGTCCATAAATTGGCAGAGTATTTTTTATAAGCGGGCGAATATCCTGAAAATATTTTAAAGTAAAAAACCACCGAACTTTTTTTTTGTGGAGAACCCCATTCTTGACTAATAAGCTTATTATATACTAGCAGGTTCACCACATGTCATAAATCTTAGAAAATACCGTTGACGGGCAGCAAAAAAAATTAATATTCTTTACTTGTTTCGCGTGAGTTGGAATATTTCTTATTTGCTGGTGTTGCTAGGAGACCGCTAGACCCGGCTACATGACATTGAAAGTATTTTTTAGATGAAACAATTTATCTTTATACAGGATGTCCCAGATACAAGTAAAGACATAAGGATTCCGGAGCGCGTTCATGATTAACGCCGTGTGCACACCAGACGCGTTCGGCGTTACTTTTTGCCCGTTCACAATTGACGCCGCGTCCGGTTGGATGAATTTTCCGTTCATGATTCGGTTGCTGGCTTTGGTGCGCACAACGAAATGACGTTCACGATTAACACACGGCGAACAACCATTTATCTCCTCGATTAGTTGGATAAAATTGAACTTGTCGCGCATGCGCATATGGAAGATGAAACATATGACAGCAAACTCCAACCCAACTTTCCTCCTTTTTTTTGTCAAAATTATTTTTTCTTTATTCCACTAAAGAGTTTGGGCACTCAAAGCCTAGTTTTCACCTATACGTGCTCATCTTGATTCAAAAAACGCATCATGTGTCGGGACAAGGATTTTTAGCGATTTTAAATGCAGCGTCACCTGATGCGTTTTTTGAATCAAGGTGGGCACGCATAGGTGGAAACCGGCTAGAAAATGCCCTTTTCAACGCACTTACATAATTGCCATAGGCAGTTACACTTTTATGACATTTTCAAGCTCTTTGTTTATCATGTGCATAATGACAGCAACAAGACAAATTCTGAAAAATGGCATGTCTTTGAATTGTTTTTATCTGTCTGTTTTTTTTTTGTCAAAATACAGTCAGCCTCTTTTTATTCAAGACAATGACAGTTTTGCTTTTAATTTTATACCAACATGACATATTTAATGTTTCAAATATTTCAGGAAATCTGTTTTTATGTCATGTCAAAGTCACAAAACTGCGTATGGCAAGGACTATAATGAGGACGGAACCCCAATATTAGAAGCCAAGTTTTTCACCAAACTTCAAATTAATTAATAATATCTATATTATTATACATAAACAAATACAAAAGGAACCTCTTTATTGTAACAAAATTCTAGTACAATTTTTGGTACCGTTCAAAAAAAACATAAATTGTGTTCATCTTTTAAATCTATATTATTGGCGGGAAATTATTTTCGATTTAAATCCGTCAATAAAAAAATACAAAATTGTCGAATGACAGTCAGAAGACGTCCGGTGAACGCCCGGCGCGTCTGGGTAAAATTCACACGGTAAATTTTAACCCGAATCATGAACGCACCACCGAAAACGGAAAGAGATACAATTTTGGTTAAATGAGAGAAAAGTTGCACTATTCCAAACCCAATCATATCGTCGCTAAAACGGCAAAGGGGGGAATGCGACATTTTTTTCGTATTGTTATTTCCACCAAGTGATAAGATTTATTGGTATCTATGAACTGACAAATAGGCGAACGTCCATCTATATCCGTTTGAAATATACAGCAATATCGTCTACAGGCGAAAGCTACAGTATTTATATTATATAGGATCAGACAAAGGGGCTAACATTCACAAAATGGAGTTTGGCCTATCGTGTCGCTTTCGTCCCTTTGTTTTTTCAGCGACGATATGATGTATTGAAATTAAAAATATATTAAAATATCGAGCAAAGCAGGCCCCCCACAGTTTATCAAATCAAAATCGTTTAAGGTCATAAAGGAAAATGGCATGTTAAAAACGGAATTATTAATAACCGGACATTATTAAAAACGTTATTCTTCAAGAGCAAAATTGAAGTTCTGTATAACGTCTTTTATCAAAACCGGACAAAATCAAATAGGTCAAAATCATAAAAAAGAGTGGGGCGGTTCATTTATGTGACGTTCACCTAAAGGTTCTGATATGACTATGCAATTAAAGCGTCCTTCACTGCAATTTCTTTAGTGCCATGCCTAAGGAAAACACCGTATCTACATAGAGATTGCTATAGCACATAGGGCATTTTCATTAAAGAAGGCCCATTCTTAAAAAAGGTCAGGTGTTGACCAGGTTTGGTTCGGTTCGGTTAATACCGATTTCGAATTATCAAAAGGAGGACAGGGGAGCTATTTAAAGGAAAAAAACAGACATTTTAATTTTTTTATGTATTTTGGGTTCAGAGACAACAATATTATTTGTTCTCGATTTAAATTTGCCGCCAATCTTTTATGATCCGATTTGTATGAGAAGAAGAGAGACGGAACCAGTATACATGAAACGAAAAGAGAGAGTTGCTCATGCTAGGCTTGGCCCCTTTTTACAATTTTGTCCTTTTTGATTTTGTCCGGTTTTAATTAAAGACGTTATATATATATATATATATATATAATTTTTAGTTTATTTGTTTAAAGATAAAGTCCATTCGCCTCCCCGCCACCGTTAGAGCAACCTCAAAAATCCCACAGAATTTTAAACAGTCTATTAACCTACTAAGTATATATCTAATTTTTGTCACATTTTCATTATGTTCGGTAATGTTTTTTGCCTACAGGCACTATTCAATTGGTACCTAATATCAGTCGCCTAGCATAGAAAATGCTATCTGCTTATAACTTTTCACTAAAGTGCTTGATATCACACATTCCCTTTGCACACAGGATCACTTTCTGTTCTCAAATAAAGCAAAGTACTCTGCCAATATATGGGCCCCTAAGCTCACACTAGGTACTATAGTTATAGTGTACGTGTGAGCTAATATAACTAAAAACTGAAATATATTTTATTCAACTCCAGACTAAATTACCTTTTGTTTGATACCACACAAGCCATGTTTTGACTTAAACTCAAATTTTTGAAATCTACCCCCACCCTTACAAAAAAACAAAAACTAAAATGTACTTTGTTAAAGTCCGGACTCAATTACCTTTCGTTTGATATCACACACGCCATATTTTCACTTAAACTCTAATTTTTAAAATATACCCCCACCCTTTTTTTTAAAATAAATTAAAATGTATTTTGTTTAACTGCAGACTCAATTACCTTTCGTTTAATATCACACACGCCATATTTTCACATAAACTCTAATTTTTGAAATCTACCCCCACCCTTTTATTTGGTTTGTGTTCGGTGGATTTTGTTCATTTTAAAACGGGACCATCTCGACCCAAGACCCAGCCTAGGTACCAAATTTCATTAAAATCGACCAAGCGGTTTTTGAGTTATAAGCGTTGGTCGTTACAGACAGACATACAGACACACAGACAGACATACAGACAGACAGACAGACAGACAGACAGACAGACGGCGCAACAAAAAAGTTTCAAAATCATCTGAAACGCAAAGATATATAAAAAATTTTGAAATCGGAGCAACTTTTTTTTTCTCGAAAAAATTAGGATCACCATAGCTCACACTACTATAGTATAGTATATGTGTGAGCTAAAAAGCATTTCTTTTTTCACAACCGCACAAGCAGTTTGAGCATCGTATAATTTTTGATTAAATTTTCTATTATAAGTTTTTGTGGAACACCCCTCGGCATTACTACAGTAAAATTTTGGTTAATTTTTAGGTCCGGTCTATGTGGTCCTAAGGATTTGATTTGTGATTAAAGTTCATATGTCAACGTATTTAAATTTGCACAGTTAATTATGTAATCGACGGTATCTATTTTCATTTTATAAATAAACGATAACGAAACCAAACAATGACACGCGACCGGCAAGACTTTTTACTACTGACAAACCTCAAATCAAAACAAATACATACGTCTTCACTAAGAATAGACCGGCAACACTAGAAAGGGCAATGAACGTTTAGGCACAAAGATGATGGCCGACGTCAACTAAAATAAACATTCCTCCCGCCCCCGCGCGAGCCACCCATACACCGCTGAAAAAAATAAAGTTGAAACCTTGCCCCGCGCGGCGCTGTCGGCTTTTAATTATTTACATTCAACATAAATAATAATAGCTCGTTGTTAACCACAGATAATAAAAAGAACTAGACAATCACCCAACAAACATTTAAAGTTGTAACGACGAAACCCCAACTAGAAAGAATTTCTTAAAAGTAACCGCAACGTACTCCCGCTACGTCTCAGTATACCATACAGCGACGTTATAATTCTCTAAGTGGGGAACCAATTTCTGGTTATAACTACTTGGCCAAGTGTTTAAAGTCACTGTAGTAACAACTACACTACTACGTCGTAGCCAGGTATCTACTACGTCGTAGTGGCTGTTTTTTTTCCGTAATGGCATAAAAGTTGCGATGTAGTTGCAAATAATATAATCGTTTCTTTTTGGTAGAATTGTTACACAATATGGTGGACACAACAGTAAACAGACTCGCTTAGTTTTTTTGTTTGGTTATGATTATAATATGTACTATGTTATCCAAAAGTGTGAGAATTTACGAGCAGAGGATCAAAATTCGAGTGCGACGCAAAGTTTTTTGTATAACATGCATAATATATATTGCAAAAAACCGGTGCGCCCGTAAAATTGAGCCGTTTTCTGGTAGCTGATGGAATTTTTGTGTTGTGATTTTGGAGGTTATGTTTTCATAATCGACTCCAACAAATGGTGCTTAAGAAGAGCATTTTTGGTAAGCTTCAACTAATTTGTTTCTAAAATAGTATAGCTCTTTAATATGAGCTCATAAAACGACAACAAAAATATTAAATTTTCTTTCTTAAATAAAAACATGGCGTCCCAAACTATATTCCCTGATAGTCGAAAGGGTTACTTGAAAGTGAGCCTAACTTACGACTTTTATGTCGGCATTCCTTTTTAGTTCTAGATAACACACTCGAATTTCTACTCCTTCGTTGCAGAAACGTATTATTAACTAGCTTTCGCCACTAGAAAACGTCTACAGAGTGATAGGAACCACGCGATAAGTATAACTACTACCCTCAAGTTATTGGGGTGTCGCCACTTGTCATTTGCCGTTTCTGTCAAAAACACAACCACTGCTTATAGGTTATGTACGAGCGTGAATTTGTGGTAGGTTTTAAAACAAAAACAAGATAAATTAAATTCCATTAGAACAATAAATGAAGTGCCAATAAAAAGAGTTTTTTAAAATGTAACGCAGCACAAATTTAAGTTTATTCACTTCAAACCAAGCTTTAACAACAGCACAAATGTGAAGAAAACCAAAAAGAATTATTGACCCAAGCTCAACACATAAAATGAATCACAGTCCGCACAAGAGGGTTACGATGGCGATAGGGTGGTGCCACAGCACAAACCACGAACGACCGTTAAGACAGTGAATAGAACAGCAACAAGTAGCGTAAAAGATTAAGGATGGAGATTAAGCATGGACCAGGGAATTTTGCCCAACTAACATTTATAGTAGCGGCTACATGTTCTAAAGGCTTTGTTACTTTCTTATAGTAGAAATGTGGTGATCCCAACCAAAATTTGTTACTTTGTAGTTCTAACTACTATTTAGTATCAGGAAATAGTAGATGTTTCGTAAAAACGACCCTCTAAACTACTTCTTAGGATTGTTTCTTGATAGTCGATTATGATAGTCTTCTCTACCACAATAGGACGTTGCTAAAGTTTTACTTTCTTTTTAGTCGTTATTTCGTAGTCGCCCTGACTTTTATATCCTACTTAATTACCACTAGAAAGTTAAGCTTCATTGGAGTCCCAAACAAGTGTATCCGACAACTACATTATAACTTTAATTTTTACCACAAAAGTTTGTGTCATCATAGTAACATCTGATGTAACAATGTAGACAAAATAACTTTGTGGATCAACTTTAAAGCCGCAACTACTTTGACTTTTTTTTAATGTCGATCTTTTAAAGTAATCTCTCCTTCCTGTTTCTACTTTGAAAACGTAGACTTTTTGAAGTCGCATCTTTGTCGCACACATTCTTAACCCTACTTTTTGTGGCTCATTTTATAATATGGGAATATTAGGAATAGTTTTGCAAATATTTTTTTAACTACCTTGAGCAGTCCATTTTTTCGAGCTCATTGCTTGACCATTTTGCAAAACAATCAAAATGCAAAATATTGATCCAAAGTATCGAGTACCGCACACGGATTTTAAGAATTCCCTGGTCCATGCTTAATCTCCATCCCTAATCTTTTACGCTACTTGTTGCTGTTCTATTCACTGTCTTTACGGTCGTTCGTGGTTTGTGCTGTGGCACCACCCTATCGCCATCGTAACCCTCTTGTGCGGACTAAACCGAATTCGTTTATCTATGCCTCTTGTGCTGACGTGTCGTGTCTTACTGTGATTCATTTTATGTGTTGTGCTTGGGTCAATAATTCTTTTTGGTTTTCTTCAAATTTGTGCTGTTGTTAAAGCTTGGTTTGAAGTGAATAAACTTAAATTTGTGCTGTGTTTTGTGCCAGGCTTTATTGCAATAGGTCCCTAATATCTAATTTTTGCACGGGCTCTAAAATAACCTCTGGGATATGCTAGACTTAATCTAGGAACTTTTGCGCTGTTTGCGGCTAATAAAAAAACAAGTTAGATATATCGTGGTTACATGCGGATTTCTAAGCGATCTAATAAGTCTCAGAGATTGTTTTTTACTTATAGGGCTTATAATAATAAAAATTACTGAATATTGACAATGCCAAAATATCTAAAAACAATAAAAAATACTACATACGAACTGTGAGAGCAATGTGTAAATAAAAAAAGTAACAATAAGTTGATTTCATTGATGTGACTATGTTCTTTTAGTTCCTTGACCAACAGTTCCTAGAAATTCTAGAATAGGGATCATGCTCTCGACTGCAACATGCATTTTTAAAAAACACTTTTTATTGGCACCTCATTTATTGTTATAATGGAATTTAATTTATCTTGTTTTTGTTTTAAAACCTACCACAAATTCATGTTCGTACATAACCTATAAGCAGTGGTGCTGTTGTTGCCAGAAACGGCAAATGACAAGTAGCGACACCCCAATAACTTGAGGGTAGTAGTTATACTTATCGCGTGGTTCCTATCACTCTGTAGACGTTTTCTAGTGGCGAAAGCTAGTTAATAATACGTTTCTGCAACGAAGGAGTAGAAATTCGAGTGTGTTATCTAGAACTAAAAAGGAATGCCGACATAAAAGTCGTAAGTGACACGTTGCCGTAACTTAGGCTCACTTTCAAGTAACCCTTTCGACTATCAGGGAATATAGTTTGGGACGCCATGTTTTTATGTAAGAAAGAAAATTTAATATTTTTGTTGTCGTTTTATGAGCTCATATTAAAGAGCTATACTATTTTAGAAACAAATTAGTTGAAGCTTACCAAAAATGCTCTTCTTAAGCACCATTTGTTGGAGTTAACTGTCGATTATGAAAACATAACCTGCAAAATCACAACACAAAAATTCTATCAGCTACCAGAAAACGGCTCAATTTTACGGGCGCATCGGTTTTTTGCAATATATATAATGCATGTTATACAAAAAACTTTGCGTCGCACTCGAATTTTGATCCTCTGCTCGTAAATTCTCACACTTTTGGATAACATAGTACATATTATAACCATAACCAAACAAAAAAACTAAGCGAGTCTGTTTACTGTTGTGTCCACCATATTGTGTAATAATTCTACCAAAAAGAAACGATTATATTATTTGCAACTACATCGCAACTTTTATGCCATTACGAAAAAAAAAACAGCCTCTACGACGTAGTAGATACCGGCTACGACGTAGTAGTGTAGTTGTTACTACAGTGACTTTAAACACTTGGCCAAGTAGTTATAACCAGAAATTGGTTCCCCACTTAGGGAATTATAACGTCGCTGTATGGTATACTGAGACGTAGCGGGAGTACGTTGCGGTTACTTTTAAGAAATTCTTTCTAGTTGGGGTTTCGTCGTTACAACTTTAAATGTTTGTTGGGAGGGCATGTCGTAAGGGAAGATTTAACTTTTTTTAAATAAATCTATTAAAAATACTGTTTGTTGTCTAGTTTTGGGAGGGCACTGCCCCATTGCCCTCCCTGTAGAAGCCGCCACTGCTGTTATATAAAACTTAGTGGGGGGTCAATGCATGCAAGCCCAATGCGAGAAATCAGTTCGTGCCCTTTAGCCTTAAAATACGCAATCTGTTCGATTACCTACATGGTACTCCATCATACAACGCCTACATACGCGTTCTTGGTGTTCTGTGGGCGTTTCACAATTGCGTGCCAGCAAGAGGCCTCGGTTTCGGTAAAGGATATTATATAGTGCATTATTTGATTAACAAAAAGTTTTCTTCCCAAAGTTTTAATGAAAAGATATAAATGTATCATAAATAACGGTAGGTTAAAGCCAGAAATTAAAGTTTACTGAAAACTAAAAAAAATAGAAAAATTCAAATGGGCAAGTTTAAAAAAAATTGCTTTCTTTGTCTTAAATTTCACCGCACGCCCCTCTGTTTGAACTCTATAGTTGACTAGAGTCCCTGTATGTTGACCACATATGGTTTTTAAATAGGATTATAATAATCAACGTTTTGTCATCGGTTTTACGTTTTTGGTCTTGTTTTGACTTTAGTCATTAATAATGTTTCAGCTGCTAACTTTAGTATCATGAATAAAAGGTACATTTTAATATCCATCGTCGTAAATGACAAAAATAAAATCGTCTAAGATCATAAAAGAAAACGGTATAACAGTCCAATGGCAAAAACGGAATTTTTAATAACCGGAGATTATACAAAAACGTCATTTATTAAAACAGGACAAGAGCAAAATCGAAGTTTAGTATAAAGTCTTTTATCAAAACCGGACAAAACCAAAAAGGGGCCGGGCCTAGCATGAGCAACTCTCTCCTTTCTTTTCATGTATACTGGTTCCGTCTTTCTTCCTCTCATACAAATCAGTCTCACAGAAGTTTGGCGGCAAATTTAACTGTTGTTTTTGGACCCAAAAATACATCCCTGTCCTTCTTTTGAGAGGTCGAAATCGGTGTTAGCCGAACCGAACCGAAAGCAACCGAACCTCTTGGTCAATTAATTGCAGATGAATCCTAACCTAGGGTCCACTACATGACCTTTTCTAAGGATAATTTTTGAGTGCCACGCATAACTTTTTAATCTATCGAATGGCCATTATATGAGTGGCGCACCGAGGAATATGTCTTGAGAGGGGGGGAGACTTGGAGGGGGTCTGAGAGTCTTGTGGGGGGGGGGGGCGATACCCGATGATGCCGTTTTTTATTATTTTATGCATAAAATGTGTCAAAAAAACTTTAAAAAATTTAGGCTTGGGCGGCCTAGGCCACGAAGCTCCCCTCTGGGTACGCCCATGATTATATCATATAATTTAGAGCAAACAATTAAAAATGAAAGATTTAGTTAGAAGAAAATTTAATTGTCTTGTTTTATATGACACGATAATGCTATCAGAATTAGAAACTTCCGCTATTCTCGTAACTACGAAATCGTCGAAATTAAAACAGTACGTCCCGACCGACAACGTGCGAACGGCATCGATCGCCGCAATTGATTCACAAGAGCACAACCGAAGTAAGGCCCAGATTCTATATATATATATATATATATATATATATATTTATATATACAGTCGAACCTCTCTAACTCGAACCTCTATAACTCGAACCTCTCTATAACTCGAACCTTTTAAGCGGTCCCTGCACTTTTAACATGTATTTTAACCCATGTAACTCGAGTTTCTATAACTCGAACTCTCCATAACTCGAACTGTTTTGGTTGTCCCTTCAGGTTCGAGTTATAGAGGTTCGACTGTATATATATACAGTCGAACCTCTCTAACTCGAACCCCTCTATAACTCGAACCTTGTAAGCAGTCCCTGCACTTTTTACATGTATTTTAACCTATGTAACTCGAGTTTCTATAACTCGAACTCTCCATAACTCGAACTGTTTTGGTTGTCCCTTCAGGTTCGAGTTATAGAGGTTCGACTGTATTTATCGGTTTCACAACGTTCTACGTGTGCCGATACCCAATATCCACTCGTTTCTGTTTGCCCATAATTCATCATCTAGGCCTCTTATTGTTATTTCACTGTCTATGCCTTCTCTCCAGCTTCTCCTTGGCCGTCCTTGTTTTCTTCGGCCAGTTGGTTTCCATTGTAATATTTGTTTAGGTAGTCTTCCATCATCCATTCTTTGTATATGTCCGTACCACACCAGTTGTTTTGTTCTTATATCATCCACTAGAGTACGTTCACCCACTGTCATAATTTCTCTTATTCTTTGATTGGTAACTCTTTCTCTTTTTGATTTCCCTGCTGCTCTTCTCCAATAGTCCATCTCCGTAGCGGGAAGCATTTTTTCTGTTCTATCTTTGATTGGCCATACTTCTAAGCCGTATGTAATAATACTTTTAACAATGGTGTTATATATAAGCTTTTTGTTATGTTTTGATATACTCTGGTCCCAAATTATTCCATTTAATAAAGTTATTGCTTTTCTTCCTTGTACGTTTCTATCTTTTATAGCTTTGTCTAGTGTTCCGTCAGCTGTAATTTTTAGACCCAAGTATTTATACTCATCACAGGACTGAATTGGCTGCCCAGTAATTGAGATTAGATCCTGTTTCGTTCCACCAATACACATATACTCTGTCTTATTAATATTAACCTCTAGTCCCAACTTATTGTACTATTCTATTAGTTTTCGTGTCATATATTCGAGGTCGTCATAATCCTGAGCCACCACTATCTGATCATCGGCGAAACATAAAGTATACAAGGTGGTTTCGTCCAACGGAATACCAATGTTTTGGCATTTTCTCTTCCATACTTTAAGGACTTGTTCCAAGTATATCTTGAAGAGCGTAGGCGAGATACAGCGACCTTGTTTAAGACCTTTATTTACTTGAAAGCCTTTTGGTTAGTTTAGGCCCAGATTCTGTGTACTGTAAAATTCTCTAGAGGCATGTCGTCCTCTCTTTCTATATGTCGTAATTAGAATTCGACATAACATCCACGGTGTACAGAATTTGGGCCCAGTTAAGAGCGCATTCACCCACCGTATCCTCGTTTGAACGCGAATACAAACACATGCATACCGGGTATTAATTTCTAGTTAGTATTCAGGTATTTGGTGAATCAAATTTTAATATTTTTTTACGTAAAACTTGGAGGTGCACGAGCATGGAGGAACCGCTGGATACCATAGGCCTTTCAACTAGTGCTACTATTACCAAATTTTTCTAGGTGGGTATTTTGAATTTTTCAGGCGTGAAAAGATTAGGTTGATCAGGGACTGATCATTTGTCTGGAGCAAATATAGAATTTTATGATTTTTTTAACGCGCTTTTTTTTTAACTTTTTGAGGTTTTAGGCCTTGGATATCGCCTGAACTTTGATTTTTATCCTATTTAAAACCTATAAAAATATAACACACCTTATCAAACTACGTCCATAACATTTTTATTGATTGCTATTGTTATTAATACCATTACAAAATTTCAATTGAAAATAATATTGCGGGGATATAGTCAAAGCACCAAACGAAATAAATGTATGTGGGCAAATCCTCAATAGGTTTCGGGATTCAGTACGAGCGTCACCAGTATGAAGGGACGATGAACGAATTTCGTATAAGGGCCAGGTTACTAAGAATTTTAGCTCACACATATACTATACTATAGTAGTGTGAGCTATGGTGATCCTAATTTTTTCGACAAAAAAAAAGTTGCTCCGATTTCAAAAATTTTTATATGTCTTTGCGTTTCAGATGATTTTGAAACTTTTTTGTTGCGCCGTCTGTCTGTCTGTCTGTATGTCTGTCTGTCTGTCGGTATGTCTGTCTGTAACGACCAACGCGCATAACTCAAAAACCGCTTGGCCGATTTTAATGAAATTTGGTACCTAGGCTGGAATGAACAAAATCCACCGAACACAAACCAAATAAAAGGGTGGGGGTAGATTTTAAAATTAGAGTTTATGTGAAAATATGGCGTGTGTGATATCAAACGAAAGGTAATTGAGTCTGCAGTTAAACCAAATACATTTTAATTTATTTTAAAAAAAGGGTGGGGGTATATTTTAAAAATTAAAGTTTAAATACATTTTAGTTTTTGTTCTTTTTAAGGGTGGGGGTAGATTTCAACAATTTGAGTTTAAGTCAAAACATGGCTTGTGTGGTATCAAACAAAAGGTAATTTAGTCTGAACGTACACTATAACTATAGTACCTAGTGTGAGCTTAGGGGCCCATATATTGGCAGAGTATTTTAATATTAGCTCACACATATACTATACTATAGTAGTGTGAGCTATGGTGATCCTAATTTTTTCGAGAAAAAAAAAGTTGCTCCGATTTCAAAATTTTTTATATATCTTTGCGTTTCAGATGATTTTGAAACTTTTTTGACGCGCCGTCTGTCTGTCTGTCTGTCTGTCTGTCTGTCTGTCTGTCTGTCTGTCTGTCTGTCTGCCTGTCTGTCTGTCTGTCTGTCTGTCTGTCTGTCTGTCTGTCTGTCTGTCTGTCTGTCTGTCTGTCTGTCTGTCTATCTGTCTGTCTGTCTGTCTGTCTGTCTGTCTGTTTGTCTGTCTGTCTGTCTGTTTGTCTGTCTGTCTGTCTGTCTGTCTGTCTGTCTGTCTGTCTGTCTGTCTGTCTGTCTGTCTGTCTGTCTGTCTGTCTGTCTATGGCGTGTGTGATATTAAACGAAAGGTAATTAAGTGTGGAGTTAAAAAAAATAAATTTTAGTTAAAAAAAAAAGTGGGGTAGATTTCAAAAGTTAGAGTTTACGTGAAAATATGGCGTGTGTGATATCAAACGAAAGGTAATTGAGCCTGGAGTTGAACAAAATACATTTTAATTTTTGTTTTTTTTTAGGGGGGGAAAAGTTTCAAAAATTTGAGATTAAGTCAAAACATGGCTTGTGTGGTATCAAACGAGAGGTAATTTAGTCTGGAGTTGAATAACATATATTACAGTTTTTAGTTATATTAGCTCACACGTACACTATAACTATAGTACCTAGAGTGAGCTTAGGGGCCCATATATTGGCAGAGTATGTAAAATGTAGTGCTATTTTATGAGGCGCTTTCGGAGGCACACAGTTCATAAATCGCTATTTTCTAGCAGAACCTTAAGCTTCGTACAGACCTGAACATTTTGACGAAAATTGAGCAGCGCACGGAGGAGTATCTGTATAATAAAACCGGTTAAAATTAAAAATATTCAAAACTACCTTCTAACCATTTTTTGTTCTAGTCTGATAACCTCTCTCTAGTCGCCCCCATGAAACTTCCCCCTCCACTTGCATCGTGTCGTGAGGTCAGTTGAAACTTAATAAATTTTAGAATCACAAGCCTTTGTTATTGACTTTTGTTTTGAGGTGTTAGTAAGTGTTGTTATTGTGTTTTCGTGCGGCTCATATTAGAAAAACAAATTATTGAAAATGGAAATAGAAGGTATGTACCATATTTTAAAATGTAATTGTATTCCTTTGTTGTTTACATTGCACATTTACGAATTATTTTAAAATGCCCCATTTGGGTATTTATATTTGCCAATATTTTGCCTTATCAAAGCGTTTTAGTTGCCTGCCGAATCTTGTCGAGCTATATTTCTTTAATAGACATGAAACTTAGGCTAATGTCAATTATGGTTCATAAAAAAATTGTCCCCCTACGTCCGCCATTTTGGCTTATATGCATCAAAGGAGCAATATGCGTGTTGGTTCGTCCCGCCTTCCTTTTTGTAAATATGTTCTTTTTACTATAATTTACCAAATTGGTTCGAATTAGGCTATTTGGTGATTCACTAGAGCATTTTCTATTTTTTGTTTATTTAGTATTAATTAACTAATTAAGTACTTAAAATTACTGGGTTATTTGCATTTGAAACTCCCGCGGTTTTAAAGGCAAATATTACAATTTGCTATAATCAATTTACTTTACATAAAATGCATTTTGAATTACTAAGGTTCCTAGTTCCTTTAATATGGACCTTCGTAATCTCATTCCCTCCTACTTATTCCCTTTTCTCCTACGCCTATGGATTAACGACGCCACTGGGCGCCATGTGGGAGAATGAACGCAGCAGCGATACCTGCTGCCGCAACACAGAGAACCGTTTCGCCTTCGAACGATAATACACGCGTGTTAGCGACTCTCCTACCACATGAATGTGGGTGCAAAGAATACGGTTAAACAGCGTGTCCTCCCATGAGTTCCGCTTCCTGTATAAAAATGGTAAGTGAAAATGCATTATTTTTACCTTACATACATTTGTTTATTGCTACACTAACCTAGAAGGTAAACTAGACCATTTCAGAATCCCTTGTACCAGCTTAGCCTATGACCTTATTCCCTTAAAATTACAGTCCACGCCTGACACCGTTAAATTCCAGACAAATCTCCTTTCTGGACCACCAGGGAGCCCCATTTTTTGGTCCTTCGAGCCGGATTTCTGGAATCGTTTTTTTGCCTTTTTAGGTTAGTTTTTTTTACTGGTTTCAAATGCAAGAAAAACCCTTGTTTTTCCTAAATGCCTTTTTTACTGGTTTCAAATGCAAGAAAAACCCTTGTTTTTCTTACATGCCTACTTTAGAAAACCCCTAGGTTTCTAAAATACATTTTGCGATTTTTTTTGTGTAAAAACAAATGCAAGAAAAACCCTTGTTTTTCTTACATGCCTACTTTAGAAAACCCCTAGGTTTCTAAAATACATTTTGCGATTTTTTTTTGTGTAAAAATTAAATATTTTTACCAATAAATTTAGCCTTTTCATGCGAAAAACCAAACACAGATAAAATCTGTAAACTACTATGCTTTTTTTTGTTTCGAATAAATCAAGTTTTTTCGTTTCTTTTTTGTAAAAAAAAAAACCGTATGGAATTTGGGTGTTTTTTTGTTTGTCACTGGAAATAGTTTAAAATAGTGTCTGCAAAGTGCTATTATTTTAGCCGTTGTGCCTTCACATTTGTGGATTGCTATAATTATATCCAATTTGCTCGAAAAAAATCTCCAAATTGCCATATTCATTTTTGCTTATTGCAAATTGCTATGACTATATCCGATTGCGGATGCTTTACTATATTCGTTTTTGCGTAAAAATTGCTATGAATATATCTATTTCTAATTTACTATTATAATATCTGTCTGCAAATGGCTATGATTGTATCCATTTTTTGCGTGCATAATAAATTTTGAAGGAAATTTAATTCTTAACTTGAGAATTTGTTTTCGTGTAAAGGCAGATAAATAGTTTTACCAAATTAAATGCTTTTGATTTGTAGGTATTTATTTTTAAATTTAATACATAGGTACCTACTTATTTGAATTCGCGAGGCGAAGATAAAAAAACTTATACACAAGTTTTTTGTTATCATTAGTTTGCATCGGGTATTTTCTTTACTTTTGTGCGCTTATAGTTTGATTATTGTAATTAAACGTAGGACATTAATATTTATACAGGGTGTCCAAATTTTGATTTTTTTTTCAGTTTACCTAATTTTTGTCAATTATTTTTTGGATTTTTTTTTAAATCATGTCTAGTTCGGATAAAATTTTAAAGGCTAAAGCCTTGCGCTATAGTGCGATTTCACAGCTAAATTTGATCATTGAATCCGCGACCCTCGCAAAAAATGACCCTGCCTATCACAGCGGCTTTAAAGTCAAATTTCGGACATTGTCAAAAATCAAAAAAGATTTTGAAAAGCACCATAATACTTTGTTGACGTTGGTAGCCTCTGATGAGGATCGCTTAGTAGTAGAAAACAAAGTGTTTATGGACTTTTGCAAACGCTGTGACGAGATTTCCACTATATTTTACGAACTTTTCGAACTACCCTTTGAAGATGGAGGGCTTTTGAGCAGTACGATAAATCCCATGGGCAGTCCCTGTGCCTCCACAGACCATCATGGTTTACTGCCTAGGATAAAAATACCTCTTTTTCAAGGGGAATTTAAGGAGTTTCCAACCTTTTTGCAAGCCTTTAATGCTACCGTGCACAATAATAGGTCGCTGGGAAACTTTGAAAAATTCAATTTGCTTTTTTCTAATTTAAAGGGCCCTGCCCTGGATGTCATTTCTGACATTCCTATCCTTGCTGAAAATTATTTAAATGCCTACCACACCTTGGTGGATAGGTATACAAATAAACGATTACAAGCTTACCTTCACTGGAAGGCAATTGAAGGCTTCTCTCCTCTTACTAAAGAGAATGCTACGAATTTGAGGAATTTGCTTGATTGTTTTTCGAAAAACTTAAGTGCTTTAAAAGTCATGGGTTTTAAAACGGAGTTTTGGGATTATATTATGGCACAAATGCTCTTGGATAGGTTGGACCCAACCACGCGCAAGGCATTTGAGCAAAATTATTGCTCCAATGAGATCCCCTCTTATGATAAAATTCGTGCTTTTGTTTCTAGCCATTGCATTGCGTTGGAACAAATACAACAAACTCAAGATTACTTAAAAAATAAAGATTTGTCAATTTCAAGTCAGAAAAATCAAGCAAAGTTTCAAAATCGATCTGCTTTGTTTGCTAATACTCAGAGAGCCTCCAAAAATGCCTCCCAGTCTCCAAATGGCCAGAGTGGCTCAAATAATGCTCCAAACCCTCAAAATTTTTGTTTTCTCTGTAAAAGTGGCGATCATATAATATACAGATGTCCTAATTTTTTGGCGAAAACTCCCCAGCAACGTTTTGAGATTGTTAAACAACATAAAGCGTGTGTCAACTGTTTGGCCTCAAAGCATAATTTACCCCAGCAATGCAAATCAGAAAAAAGATGTTTACATTGTGGCCAATTTCATCACAGTCTCTTACATTTTTTTCCTATTAATTCTACACCTAGTTCTGCGAGTAGCCCCTCTACTTCTGCAGTGCAACCCCCGAGGAGCCCCGTGGCTACCGAATTTAATAGAACCACTAACACCATTGTTACTGGTATGTCTTTAAATGATCGCGAAGTACTTCTCTGTACCGCTTTAATACAAATACAGGATGTTTTTCAAAATTGGCACACAGTGCGCGCCATCTGTGACTCTGGTGCTCAATCTTCATTTATATCTAAGTCATGTGCTGATAGTTTGGGCCTTCCTAAATTTAATATCGCCATGACTCTACAAAGCTTAGATCGAATGACAACTTCGGCAAAATCTGGAATTAATTGCAATATATCCTCTTTGCGTGATAATAATTTTGTTTTTAATTTTGATGCGATAATACTCGATAAAATTTGTAGTGATTTACCTCATTCCTCATTTTCGATTAAAAGTTTTCCTTTTCTCGCCAACTTAGCACTAGCTGACCCAGGCTTTAATAAAAGCGATAAAATTGATTTATTGTTGGGCGGCGATGTGTACCCTTACATTTTGCTAGATGGTCGTTTGTCTACGGGACCCAACAACCCCGTCTGCATTAATACTATTTTTGGGTGGGGAATAATGGGCAATCTTTCACTTTCACCTTCAACTACAAATCAAATTAAAACATTTTTTACTACGTCAATGAACGATTCTTTTGTCAATTTAGATAAAAATCTACAACGATTTTGGCAAATAGATGACATACCTAATGTCAAGGCCATTGACCCCGAAGATGAGTTTTGCGAAAATTATTTTTTGAAAACTACCTCAAAAAATGAGGAGGGGAGATATATTGTATCTTTACCATTTAAAGTTACTGCTCCAGATTTTGGCGACACTCGATCCATTGCCGTACGTCGTTTTTTCTCCCTTGAGAAGAAATTGCTACAAAACCCTGATTTTTATGCTGCCTACAGCTCTGTTTTACAAGATTATTTAGATAATAATCATATGCAACCGGTTTCTGCACCTTTGCCGACCGAAATTTCAAATCATTTTTATATTGCACACCATGCGGTGTTTAAAAAAGATTCTACTAGCACCCCCCTGAGGGTGGTTTTTGATGCGAGCATGCACGCCCCTGGCAAAATCTCGCTCAACAACGCTGTTTATACTGGGCCCCCTTTACAAAGGGACTTACAAAAAATTTTATTACTTTATCGTTTGCATAAATTTTGCTTTTGTTGCGACATCCGTCAAATGTACAGGATGATTTTAGTTGACCCTAGTCAAACTAATTTTCAAAGAATAGTTTGGAGGTTTGATCCTAACCAGCCTATTCAAGACTTCGAAATAAATAGAGTTTTATTCGGGGTCTCTTGTAGCCCCTTTTTGGCTATCAGAACTTTGCTGCAACTTGCTAGAGAGCATGAGGACCTTCCTCTTGCCTCAAAAATCATGGAGGAGGCAGTTTTTGTCGATGATGTGATTTCGGGAAGTGATGACTTTTTTAAGGCCACTGAGATGAAAAATCAATTAATCGAGCTACTTAGCCGAGGTGGATTCGAATTGCGTAAATGGGCGAGCAATTGTCCCGAGTTACTATCCGATCTTCCTGAGTCACACATTTCGATGAAGGCTCTTTCTCTCGATTTAGATGCTGAAAATTCAACTTTGAAAATTCTCGGTTTAAATTGGAACCCTCATACTGATGAATTTTTTTATACTTTCGACTGTTCTCTCCAAACATGCACTAAAAGAACAATTTTAAGTAATTTGGCCCGCATTTACGACCCTCTGTCTTTTTTGGCGCCAATAGTTTTAATTTTAAAATTAATTGTTCAATACTGCTGGGCAGAAGACTTAAACTGGGACGACCCTGTCAGTCCGGAAATTGTTTTTAAATGGGAAAAATTTAAAAATGAATTAAAGTTTTTGCATTCTGTTAAAATTCCTCGTCAAATAATTTTGCCTAATGCTAGTCAAATCCAGCTAGTAGGATTTTGCGATAGTTCAGAACGGGCCTATTGTGCTGTCGCTTATATTCGAATTTTTTATTCTGATGGAAACATTAAAGTTTTTTTTGTTTGTAGTAAATCTAGAGTCGCACCGTTGCGTCGTAAACTAACTTTACCAAGACTAGAGCTTTTAGGAGCTGTTTTGTTGGCTAAATTAATGGATTTTTTACTAGAAACGTTCTCGGAAAAAATTAAATTTGATAAAATTCTTGCTTTTACTGATAGCACAGTGACCTTATCTTGGATTCAGGGATCTCCTCACAAATTTAAAACATTTGTTTCTAATAGAACTGCCTATATACAAGGAAGAATTAGCCCTGAGTTTTGGCATTATGTTCCTACTGAACAAAATCCTGCTGACTGCGGTACTAGGGAAATGTATCCCTCTGATTTACAAAGATTTTATTTTTGGTTAGAAGGGCCTTCTTTTCTAAACCAACCTACAAATACTTGGGATTTTATGACAGTTACTTACGATGGGAATGCAGTTTTGGAAGAACAGCGAAAAAATATTTTTAACGTTTTTACTTGCGAACAAACAGTTGAATATTATGTAAACAACTTGTTTGAAAAATACAGTTCTCTTTTTAAAATTAAGAGAATAGTTGCTTACTTTTTGCGAGGGTTACAAAAGTTTAAAAATCCCTCATACAATTTTGCTACTGATTACCTTACAAATCAGGATTACTACAAAAGCTTACTTTTTATTTCGAAATGCGTACAATCTTTTTCTTTCCAAAAAGAAATTGAATTACTAAAAGATAAGAAACAGCTTCCAAAAGCTTTTCAAAAATTATGTCCATTTTTGCATAATGAAAGCTACGATTTGCTTCGTGTTGGAGGCCGTTTATGCCATTCAAATTTATCATACGATAAAAAATTTCCAATTCTTTTGCCTTCTAGTGCAAAATTCACTGAATTACTGATTTTAGATTTGCATCGCAGCAATCTTCATTGTGGTATACAGACCACAACTTTTTTACTAATGCAAAACTTCTGGGTATTGTCTGCTAAAAAGGTAGTGAGAAAAGTTTTAAGTTCTTGCCATACTTGCTGGAAAACTAAACCTAACTCCCTTCAACCCCCTATGGGTAACCTACCGAAATTTAGAGTTTCCGAAGCAAAGGTGTTCGAAAATGTAGGTATAGATTTTTGTGGTCCGTTCACGATTACTCTTGGTCGGACCAGAGGTGCAAAAACCATGAAAGCATATGTCTGTTTATTTATCTGTTGCGCTGTTAAAGCCGTGCATTTAGAGTTAGTCTCTGATATGACATCAGAAGCCTTTCTGGCTGCTCTGCGCCGCTTCATAGCTAGAAGAGGACTATGCTCAAAGATCTCTTCAGACTGCGGGACCAACTTCGTGGCCTCTGAAAAATACTTGCGACAAATTTTTTCTGATTGCGTGAAGGGGGAAGGTATAGTTTGGTCTTTCAACCCACCTGCTGCTCCCCACATGGGAGGCATTTGGGAATCAAACATTAAATCTTTAAAGACTCATCTTCACAGGGTAGTTGGAAATCAAATACTCACCTATGAGGAATTAAATACGGTTTTAACCCAAGTTGAAGCCATAATGAACTCACGTCCTTTATGTGCCTTAAGCACCGATCCTACTGATCTGGCGGTCTTGACTCCTAATAATTTTTTAAATTTGAGGCCTCCAGGTACAATACCCGATCCAAACTACTGCGATATTGCGTTAAACAGGCTGTCCAGGTGGCAACTGTTGCAAAGAATGCACCGCGATTTTTGGATTCGCTGGCATCGCGAATATTTGCACACTTTGCAACAGCGAGCCAAATGGCACCAACCTCTTGCTTCCATTGATATTGGTACTATGGTACTGATCAAAGATGAAAATTCCACTCCATTGGATTGGCCCCTAGGCCGCATTGAAGACCTTATTAAAGGTTCTGATAATATTCCACGGGTTGCTATTGTAAAGACTACTAAAGGTACCTACAAACGGCCTTTGGTAAAACTATGCGCCCTGCCTACAAATTAAACTCTCTGAAATGCCCCTGGGCATTCTCAGGGGGGTGGGAAATGGTTCGTCCCGCCTTCCTTTTTGTAAATATGTTCTTTTTACTATAATTTACCAAATTGGTTCGAATTAGGCTATTTGGTGATTCACTAGAGCATTTTCTATTTTTTGTTTATTTAGTATTAATTAACTAATTAAGTACTTAAAATTACTGGGTTATTTGCATTTGAAACTCCCGCGGTTTTAAAGGCAAATATTACAATTTGCTATAATCAATTTACTTTACATAAAATGCATTTTGAATTACTAAGGTTCCTAGTTCCTTTAATATGGACCTTCGTAATCTCATTCCCTCCTACTTATTCCCTTTTCTCCTACGCCTATGGATTAACGACGCCACTGGGCGCCATGTGGGAGAATGAACGCAGCAGCGATACCTGCTGCCGCAACACAGAGAACCGTTTCGCCTTCGAACGATAATACACGCGTGTTAGCGACTCTCCTACCACATGAATGTGGGTGCAAAGAATACGGTTAAACAGCGTGTCCTCCCATGAGTTCCGCTTCCTGTATAAAAATGGTAAGTGAAAATGCATTATTTTTACCTTACATACATTTGTTTATTGCTACACTAACCTAGAAGGTAAACTAGACCATTTCAGAATCCCTTGTACCAGCTTAGCCTATGACCTTATTCCCTTAAAATTACAGTCCACGCCTGACACCGTTAAATTCCAGACAAATCTCCTTTCTGGACCACCAGGGAGCCCCACGTGTAAAAAAAAGATGTGACATGATTTTAGCTCACACATATACTATACTATAGTAGTGTGAGCTATGGTGATCCTAATTTTTTCGAGAAAAAAAAAGTTGCTCCGATTTCAAAATTTTTGATATATCTTTGCGTTTCAGATGATTTTGAAACTTTTTTGTCGCGCCGTCTGTCTGTCTGTCTATCTGTATGTCTGTCTGTCTGTCTGTAACGACCAACGCGCATAACTCAAAAACCGCTTGGCCGATTTTAATGAAATTTGGTACCTAGGCTGGGTCTTGGGTCGAGATGGTCCCATTTAAAAATGAACAGAATCCACCGAAGACAAGCCAAATAAAAGGGTGGGGGAAATTTCAAAAATTAGAGTTTTTGTGAAAATATGGCGTGTGTGATATCAAACGAAAGGTAATTGAGTATGGAGTTAAACAAAATACATTTTAGTTTTTTTTTCTTCAAAAAGGGTGGGGGTAGATTTCAAAAATTAGAGTTTACGTAAAAATATGGCGTGTGTGATATCAAACGAAAGGTAATTGAGTCCGGAGTTAAACAAAATACATTTTAGTTTTTGTTTTTTTAAGGGTGGGGGTAGATTTCAAAAATTTGAGTTTAAGTCAAAACATGGCTTGTGTGGTATCAAACAAAAGGTAATTTAGTCTCGAGTTGAATAAGATATGTTTCAGGTTTTAGTTTTATTATCTCGCACGTACACTATAACTATAGTACCTAGTGTGAGCTTGGGGGCCCATATATTGGCAGAGTATTTTTACATGTTGTCACGGTTCAGGGGGCACAACACAATCTCTTTTTTTTTCGAGATTCAAATTTCTTCTACGTGGTACAAAAAATGTACATAAATAAATGAAAAAGCAATAAAACTCAAAAAATATGCACAGGGTGTCCCAAATTCAAAGTTTTTGCTGGTTTTAGGTATTTCTAGGAGATATAGAAAAAACCTAGTCCCACTTGCAAGCGTCAATTTTCAAAAGATGATTAAATGTGAAAATCGCATCTTGATATTGCAAGCTGTTTTGAAGCTCGGGGGGGGGGGGGCTTTAAAGAAGTTTGCATTTTGGGCGGGGGCCTATAACTTTATGAAAATTTTATATTGATGTAAAGTGATTTTTTATAGTTTTTTTAAAAAATTTTATGTGACTTAGTTTTTGAGATATTACATAAATTTGATATTTTTAAATTTTGACTGAAACTGTGGAATAACTAAAAGGATAAAAAAAAATCTTTAATATTTGTGTTAGTGTACAATTATAAATGTGCTGTAGGCTTCCAATAAAAATTAAGTCTTAAAATTATTTGTCATTAATTAAATGCAATGAATAATTCTCTATCCATTTTCTGCTTTAGCAACAAATTTAGTGTACGCCTATAAAATAAAATTGCATAAAACGGTTACCAATAATTTTAAAAATTAGTATCATATCAAAAAATTAACAACATGAACAGGAGCGGATCTGGGAAATCCATTAGGGGGGTGATATCAATGGCTAGTCTTCAAAAAAATTATGCATAGTACATGCATGTGTGTCAAAAGTGAATAAAATTTTATAATTTTGAATTTGGGAGGGGAAATTCCTTTTTACCCTTTCCCCCCTCCCCGTAGATCCGCGCCTGTCATAAATAACAGTAAATACCTTGTCAGCTATTAAAAACCGGATTGCAATATCGTTATTCTTATCACGTCAACCCCATCAACTTACTCCGTTTGATTCATGACATGTGGGACACCCTGTATAGAAATATTTTTTAATATAAACAGTTTATTATTATCAAACTTTGTCTTTTATTCAAAAAAAACACAACAAATAATTTTGTCCCGTTTTATGATACAAATACTCCTATGTGCAGCGCAACAAACCGAAGGGCCAACAAAGCACAGCCTACCTATAGGTAGGATGTGGCACTCGTTTGGGCCGAGTAAATGCCGCGCTCCTGTAGTCCCGTTCGGCTTTTTGCGCGACTGAATGTTCGTCAAGATGTTCAGATCGCTACGAGGCTTTACGTGTTACCAAACGCAGGCGAACAAATCTGTTCGCCTTTGATAGCATTCGGTCGAATTCTTTCGGCATTATTCGCTGTCTTATTACGCAACTTCTGATGTTTCTGATTTTAATAATAAGATAGAGGTTAAGATTGTAAATTGGCAACCACCCAGTCCAGCCGTGATTTTAATTTAAATCTTTTGAGGTATAAAATTGAAAATTTATGTTTAAAACACAGGGAAAACTCCAGTATTTTATCATAAAAAGATTTATGTACTTATTTGGATTTGGAAATGATTTATATTTTTTACATGAACTGACAGTAAATCATAATTTTTAAACGAGTTTCTAAAGTTCTTTTCCTTCCTGTAACGCGAAATTTGTAAGCAGCAAGTAAACCAGTGGCGCACCCAGGAATATGTCTTGAGGGGGGGGGCCGAGGCATCTTGGGGGGGGGCCCGAAGCCTCATAATGTCGAATTTTAGGCTATTTTTTGTGTTTTTTCATGAAATATGTTGAAAATATGTAAAAAAATCTAAGGCTTGGGGGACTAGAATTCGAATATAACAGGGAAACTGAGTGTTATATTTTTTTTTGGTCGCACCGCACCTCCTTAGAGAAGCCGCTGCTCGTGTCAATACAACATAGTAGTGCCAGAAGTTTGAGTCAAAACATACCTACTACTACGTTTAGAGTTTTTAATTATATTTTTATCTTCCTAGCCCGCGTAGCAAAAGCTAGAGAAGGTATTATTATCGACGAAAACAAATTTTTTGAGACAATGTCTGTCTGTGTGTGTGTATATTATTTCTGTCCGTAACACGATAGCTCCTAAATCGCTGAACCGATTTTGATAAACTTTTCAGATAAGTGTTCGACTTTCCTAGGAGCTGATTAGATTTTGGTCAAAATCTGTTATTGCTAATGACAATAAAAAGTTAAAAAATGTTAACTTTTTAAAGGGGCATCGTACCAATACACTGTTTTGAAAATATAGTAGCCTATATTTTGCTTAATAATTCTTGTTATAACCAAAAACTTCGTAGGAGCTTTAGTTTCTGATATATTTACAAAAAACTGTTTTCATGGCTAATATATTATCATGGCTTCACTAGGAAGGTGTCAGATCCTTACCAATGCCCACCCGAATTCCGCCATGAAATGACTCAAAATTTCTTTGATTTTTCCCATTTAAACAACGCTAAAATGCCCAACACTGGCCCTATCACTGTCGCTCATATAGGCTGCAGATAAAATCTATCTCTATTCGAAGGAGCCAAGAAAAGTGGCAGCGTGTTCGACGCTGCTTTGGATTGCAGTGAGTGGGCCATTCATCGTGTTTCCTGTGCATCGAGTCGGAGTGTGATCCACTGCATTGCGGAGGGCTACCGAATTTCATGTTACATATAAATGAAATACTCTGCCAATCTATGGGCCCCTAAGCTCACACTAGCTACCATAGTTATAGTGTACGTGTGAGCTTATATAACTAAAAACTGAAATATATTTTATTCAACTCCAGACTAAATTACATTTCGTGTGATAGCCCACAAGCCATGTCATGACTTAAACTCAAATTTTTGAAATCTACCCCCACCCTTAAAAAAAAACAGAAATGTATTTTGTTAACTCCGAAATCAATTACCTTTCGTTTGATATCACACACGCCATATTTTCACGTAAACTCTAATTTTTGAAATTAACCCCCACCCTTTTTTTAAAACTAAAATCTATTTTGTTTAACTCCAGACTCAATTACCTTTCGTTTGATATCACACACGCCATATATTTACATAAACTCTAATTTTTGAAATCAACCCCCACCCTTTTATTTGGTTTAGGTTTGGTTGATTTTGTTCATTTTTAAATGGGACCATCTCGACTCAGGACCCAGCTTAGGTACCAAATTTCATTAAAACCGGGCAAGCGGTTTTTGAGTTATGCGCGTTGGTCGTTACAGACAGACATACAGACAGACAGACGGCGCGACAAAAAAGTTTCAAAATCTTCTGAAACGCAAAGATATATAAAAAATTTTGAAATCGGAGCAACTTTTTTTTTCTCGAAAAAATTAGGATCACCATAGCTCACACTACTATAGTATAGTATATGTGTGAGCTAAAATAAATGCATAAAATAAAGTAAAAACCAACAAATATGTTTTAAAAATAAATAAAAAATTGTGTGTGCTTAAGACCACACGGCAGAAGTGTAAACTTCAACAATGCGAAATTAATAATACGAAACACAAGATTTTTTTGCGGTGTATATTGACAAAGTAATATACAAAGTAATAACATTTACATAATAATAATTGGGTATAAATTACTCTGGTAAATTTTGCTCTGAGTGGCCTTCATCTGCATCATCATATCGCTCTGCTGACTGTTCCTCTTACAGTTAGTCGTCTCTAGCCGACTTCACCCGAATGAGCGTTACATAGCCGAGCGTGACCGCTCAGTTCAATTCAGTACCCACAAAAAGTGCTAAACGCGCCTAAAGAAGTTTTCACGTCAAAAAAGTATTTTTGCAGAAAGATACGGTAGTGCCATGACTCCGTGGCACTACCTCACGAGCCGCCACTGGCTTAGGGAAGATTATTTTATTTAAAATATATCGTCCCCTTAGTGCAACAACTAGATAACTTAAAATAATTGATAGTTTTGAGAAAATCAAGATGTCTTTTTATAAAATGTGCATTTTCGGAGTTATGTATTTATTGTCACTCTTTAAACAAGTTTAGTTGGTGGTACAAGAAATAAGAGAGAGAGAGAGAGAGAGAGAGAGAGAGATAATGAAAAATAGGTTAGCTTTAACTGGATAACTCAAAATGCTCAAAATGCATACAATTCAAGTTATCTAGTTGTTGTACTAAGGGGCGATATATTTTCCTACTTTTTAATTTTGATCTAATAAATAAAAGGAAAAAATGTCCAAGCCCTCCTTTATGCGATTTTTTGTATACACCACTGGAGTGTCCAGAATTTGTCACAAGTTAATGACTCCGAGTAGTTTAAAATTAAACACAAAAGAATGTGAACTAACCTAATGAATTTGTTTTTTGCTTTGTTCTGATTGAAAAGTATGTTACGACATCTGCATGCGGGCTTGTTTTAATAAGAATAAGTAATTAAACTTCTCATGTCAATGGGGTCATTCCACATTTTACAAACTAAGCGGATTTATAATCTAAGCAAAAACATTTTCGACCTGTGTTTTTTCTTTCATCAAGTGTTATCTGAGATAATTGCATTTAAAGTTTGATTTAAATAAAAAGTAACAATAAAAAAAATTAAATAAAAAAAAACTACCTACTAGTCGCAGTTGGATACAAAATTAATAGGTATACCTATAATGTACGACATTTTAAAAAAAAGTTTAGAAGAAAAGTAGGGTAGAATACAAATACACAGACCTGGAGTTCGACAAAAGAATTAATTAGGGTCACTGCATCACGAAGACGTAGTATCGACACCAGGCTTCCAGGAGACAGTGACCCTAGAATGAATCATAACAAGCGCCATCCCACATTCAGGTCAGTCACCAATTTTGATTAATTTATTATTATAATAGCTCCTCAATATAGGCTGTCTTTTATTTTTTTTGCATTTAGGAACATAGATCAAATGTCGTTAATTTTTAAACTTAACCTCAATCTTGACCTAACCTAAATTTAAAACGTCAGTGCGATACATATAGTTTTATAGCTACAGTGAATTTTTTAAGTCAACAAATCAGTGGAAAAATTGAATTAAACCTTAGAGTAATATTTATTACTCTAAGAATTAAACCGAGAACATTTGCGGGCTATAATTTTACACAACTTTCGAAGAAAATTATCTCATCAAGAATGAATGCCTTGCCAAGCTAATTTCTGTATTCGGTAATGAAGTACCCTCAGAGTAAGAAAAATTATTCTACATCAGTTGACAGTTTCTCGTTGGTATGGAGAATTCAATCGTTAACGGATTAGCCTTATAGCGACGATCCAAGGCCAGGTGCACCAAAAACATGGATGTTTTTTGCGCATGCTCATCACGGAAGATCGACATGTTACATATCGCGCCCGGGCCCCCCCAAGCATTAGATTTTTTTACATATTTTCGACATATTTCATGAAAAAACACAAAAAAAACTTAAAATTCGACATCATGAGGCTTCGCCCCCCCCCCCCAAGAGGCCTCGGCCCCCCCCAAGACATATTCCTGGGTGCGCCAGTCCTAACGATTTCTATACTTTTCTGAAAATCAAGAATGGACTGCGTGGTCAAAGATCTTAGTTGCCAGAGGAAGCAATCGACAATGCCTTCAAGAATAAAATTTTACCAGTAGCAAAAAACGAGTGGAATTACAGCTTTGACAACTGGTTTGAGCGCATGCAAAAGTGCGTTCATTTTCGCGAATTCATTAAGGCGAAGTTAATAACTTATTATAGTTTTTGCAAAGTCACCTGAAATGCTCCTAATACGGGGTTTCATGAAATTTTGCTTTAATCTGCCCTTCAAAAGTTATCCAAATTCATATAAAATCTTCCTGGTTTAATTTCAACCCTACCGACAGAAAAAAAGGCGCGGCTCTTGGCGGTCCGAGCACAAAGTACTTGTTTTCTGACCGACCCAGCACAGGTGGATAGACGGCACAATTTCAACCCTACCGACAGAGAAAAGGCGCGGCTCTTGGCGGTCCGAGCACAAAGGGTAGACGGCACCTGATTGGCAGATTTTTTTGAGATACGCTTTTAATTGCTTTCAGGTGTTCGTTTCGGGAACCCTTTAATCGGCAGTATGCAGAGTTAGAAAATAAATCAGTGTCGTTTCTGTAGATGTAGGAATAGAAAGTTTTATTATCTATTTTTATTTCTTTAGTTTACGCCATAATTAAATTAAATAATTTTCATGAGTATATCTACCGCCGCCCATGTCACTTTCTTTAAAGGATATGCCGATGGTCGGCTTTAACCTTTGTTCAACTGACTTTGCAAAAACTTTACCAATTACCAATTCCGGTAATTACCGTGTTCCTGGCAACACTGGATGGGGGTAATTTAATGTATATCGTTGATTGGGGGGCTGAAAAATATTCAATTAAACCACAAGAATAGTTTTTGCTCAAACTATTATTTACTATTGATGCCATGGGCGCACCCAGGGGGTAGTATTCGGGGCCCGCCGCCCCCAAGGCATAGATTTTTTTTTGATACTTTTCACATTAGCTAATGAATACAAAAATAAAATAGCATAAAATACGGCATCATGGGGTCTCAGCCCCCCCCCCCCCTAAGACATATTCCTGGGTGCGCCACAATCGATGCTCACCTTTAACTTGAATTTATTTTATTTTTATGTTAATGATATGGAATGGAATATTTTGGTAATTTTTAAAGTGGAACGAGGACATAATAATGATCTTTGTTGTTTTTTTGCAATAGCTAGACTGCAAAGTCGTCCGTGCTGCCTGTTTCTATATCATGTTAGCTTCATCCTAATGTTTATCTAGGTACGGATTTTTTGGAAACCTGGTAACATTGTAAATAGGGTAATACAGTCGAATTTCGACAACTCGAACAACCATGTGTCACATAAAAACTTCGACTTATCAAATAATAGATAAAGAAAAATTTTTGCGGCGTTTTCGTATTTTTTGTGAATTAAAAGTTAAGTGTTTTTTTAAGGAAAATTTGGTATACTTGCAATAATTCTGATACAACCAAGTCTCTATTAAAAACGTTCACCTCTAATACATGTGAATACATAATTTTTGTTCTTATACATATGTATGAATATTACATATTTATTTTACCGAAAAAAAGTCGGTTTTTGTCACATAGTAAAATACACACAACCCCTAAACGTATAGCAAATCGAATACAAGTTACACTTAATTGCGTCTTTGAAACATTCTAATGCAAACAAGCAAGTTAGAACGATTCGTAATTAGGGGATTCCCCAGAAAGTTCGACTCCACATACAATGTTCAAGTTATCAAGATATTCGACTAATCGAAGTTTGAGTTATCAAGGCCAAATTACATATATTTCTTACCCTTGACGCCATTGCCAACAGTTAGGTTCGAGTTATCGTGTGCGCAGTAGTTGGTTTACGTTAGTTGCTTGGCAACAGGGGCATGTTTGAATCTTCTATATCAGAAGGACGGCCTTCGCAAATAAGCAATCACGTGACTGTCACAAATCAATTTTAGTTTCACTTTACAACTGTTTTGAAAACACTTTTGTTTTTGAATGTGTTTTAATATATAAAAAAAAGTTTAATGTAAAATCGGTAGCAATCTGTGGCAATCTACCATATAAATAATTTTACGAATATCATAGGCGGATCTAGGAACTTTTTGGGGGGGAGGGGGAATTTTATAATAAATATTGCATAAAATATTTTGCATAGTGACGAGATGTATTCTATGTCAAAACTAAATAGAGCTTAGGAATTGGGGGGGGGGGATTTCCCCTTTTTCACCTCCCGTAAATCCGCGCCTGCGAATATGCAATAATCCACACCAGCGTTTTTACAAAAATCTGACAGTAAATTATTTTTTTTGTTTTTTGTATTCCTCGGAGTAGGTACCTAATAATTACTCCAAAAAAGTTTTTTTAAGAATTGGGGACTTATGAAAAGACCGTGTATGTACTGCATTGTATTATATCTTACATTATTTGTCTAATATAAATGCCAATGTTTTTATTTATAAATACTCACCTAAAACTATTCCAACAAACTAATATGTAACAACTGTCCTTATTTTTCTTGGGGCGCCAAAATCTACTGATTTCACATTTCCCCGGGCGCGAAAACTTCAAAAAACTATAAATAAACCGTCAAAAGTTGAGAAACCGCGTGGTACATACACAAAACCGGCCACGCGACTACTAACTATACTTTTTGCTACACATATATACCTACATAATAATCGGCCGAACCAGTCTTTTTACTGTAAACACCACAATGTGCTTGCTTGCTTGGGTGGCTGCTTTAATACAATGGGGCCTACCTATGATAGTCAAGGCGAAAAATCTAAAAAGGATCTTACAGTTTTTGGTCTAGAAGCATTTCATAATATTACGTTTTGGCTAAAGGTCATTTGCCCAGTGGCGGCTCGTGGGGAAGTGCCACGGAGCCATATACCCTAGTTTTTTACAAAAACACGTTTTTGAAGTGTAAACTTCTTTAGGCGCGTTTAGCAGTTTTTGTGGGTAGTGAATTGGACTGAGCCGTCAGGCTCGGCTATGTAACGCTCATTCGGGTGAAGTCGGCTCGAGTTGACTAACTGTGAGAGAAACATTCAGCGAGCGATATGATGATGCAGATGAAGGCCAGTATTATTAATTTCGCGTTGTTGAAGCTTACACTTCTGCCGTGTGGTCTTAAGCACACACAATTTTATTATTTTTTTAAAACATCTTAATATGTTTCTTATTTTATGCATTTCTTTTTAATTTTTATAAAAAATGGTAAACCCTGTGCAATGCAGTGGATCACACTCCGAATTGATAATGCGCGACGCCTGGCTGGCCCGCTGCCTGCTGTTGAAACGCATAGTTCGTGAGGGTTGGAATGTGTGCCGCTTATCTGCTGGCGCCGTCGAACAGAGAGATATTTGCCAGGCATGCCAGCCAGTTAGTGTGCAGTTAGTCTTATTTTTCTTGTGTGTGGAGCATGTATGCTTTAATTTATGCCCTCTAAATTACGCATTAAAAAATATATCCGTCTACTCTGAATATTTTTTTTTAAAGAGAAAATGAATAAAATTAGCGTCTTAAAAAATTCTTTTAGTGGTTTTTCGCTAGATGAAAAACTAAAATTTATAGAATTAGATCGGTCACTACCTGATTTAAATATTGAAAAACAAACGTGGAAGTGGACAAAAATCGTGTTGTCGTAAATTTAATAAAACTATTTGTAAAATAATGTTTATTTTTGTACCTTTTTTGTAAATAGGTACCTTATACCTAAAGCCTCTCCATGGATCTATGACAAACTAAGGGTTATTAGCTTTAGATAGCTTTAGATTTAAACTAATTCGGCAGAATTTGTGATAAATTTTGAATCATTTCATGCTGTGACTTGGGTTAGTTTCTTTAAAAAACTAGGGTTAGAAACCCTAAAACTAGTAATCATATTATACAAAACTATGCGCCTTGGTTTTGCGCCACTAAAAAAATTGATCCAGGCATGTTTTCTAATGAATTTTGGCCGAATTTTTTTGAGTGGTTATCAAAATTCTGGCACTACCATGTTGAATGGGCATGAGCCGCCACTCCATTTGCCCCGTTGAGTCCAAATATCTCGTTTGTCCCCACCCCCCGACATGTTGGGGACTTCGAACCTCCCCTCGCTAAACCCCACAAAACATGGATTTGTTAGGTTTTATTAAATTTTCTCGAAAACTAACCTGTTTAGGCAAAATTGCAAAAAACGCTTTTTTGTGAAGAATAAAATTCCCTTTCCAATGGTTGGTTAATAAGGTAAGGAGATGGAAGTGGTTCTTCACTGACGTCCGTAAATTGGAATTAATTAGAAAAAAACATGTTAATTTAGGTTTTATAGAATTTTCTCAAAAACTATACTTCTTAAGAAAAAATGTGTAGTACATATATACTTTATTCTAGAAAATAAAATGTTAAACGCCAATTTTGTTTAAAACCAAAATAATGAATTTCTGTTAAAGTTGACCCATTCATATTCGCCGTATAAAAAAAGGTCTTTACACAATAAAAAAAATTGTCTTAGATCAAAGCAAATTGCTTTGAAGTAAAATATTTTGTTCTTTCCTATTCACCAAGAGAATATTTTCTTGATTTGGAATAAAAAATGTCTTGCCTTTTATTTTAATGTGAAACAGAAATTGTTTTAATATAAATTGGAATCGAATTAATTTAAGGCACCGTTTTCTCTGGAAGCAAAATATTACTTATATGAAGACAATTTGCTTTGTTACAAAAGGGAGTATACTGAAACAAAACAATTGAAGAAGAAAAATAAAGTCTCATTTCAAGATTAAACGCTGCGTTGAACTAAAGAGGAATATTTTAATTCAAAACAAAATTGTTTTAAGGTAAAACAATTCATTCAAGAAAAAAAAACGTGTTTTCATTGTAGACAAAATTTTTACCGTGTATATTTGTAGTGTAAAACCCATTGTTAAAACAAGGGAGTAGTGAGATACCACCAGTATGAGGTTCAAGACACAAGCCAAAATTCTTAGTTTTTCAGAAATCGCGAAAAACGTGTTTAATATAAACCAATCAATTTTAAATTATTTTTTGTTTGGAAAAAATTTAAAATGCTGCATTAATAGGGGAAATATTTAAAAAATAATTAAATGCAGTTTAATTTCTAAAAATTTCAAATTTTTTAGTTTTATTTTTAAATTTTATGATTTTTTTAAATGAATTATATTGATTTATGTCATTTTTGGTTCTTTTTGACTCTCTTGGATTGAAAGGAAAAGTTATTGTCTACCGTACAGTAAGCATAAAGAAATGTCTTTATGCTTACTGTACGGTAATGCATTTTGTAGTAAGATGCTTAGTTTTAAAGCATATTGGATAAAACATGCAACAAACCTTATTTATTTCGTGATATTTAAAAATTACTTTATATTAAGATTATAACACCAATGGAGCGGTAATTATGAAAATACACTTTTACCCTGTTATACAGCGTTTAAAAAAAAATCATTGTTCACAACGAAGTATAAAATACATTTTTTGATAAGATGCTTGGTTTTTAGGAAAACTGGGTAAAACATGTGAAAACATTTTATCCTTTTTTTAAATTACATCCATTTTTAGCAATGACACTAACAAAAATGGTTTATTTTATGATTTTTAGAAATTGATCTAATTTACGGACGCCCATAAAGTTTTAATTATGGAAAAAAATTTAATTGTCAACAATAAATATCAGATATTTTTAGAATATCCACAATTTTACATTTTTATATTTTTTTAAATAAATGACGATGTTGGAGAGTTTGTTCTGTCTGACCCCACTAACTTATACATCGTTTTCTGTAGAAGCTTACTTTTTTAGATAATTTTAAAAAATATAAAAAGAATTCCAGATTTCGGGGGGGTTGGGAGTGTTTTTGCAGGTAATTAAAAAAACTAACATGATATTATTTTTTGACATTTTACTTGCATGTTGGCCGCCATCTTAAATATATATCAGACTGGGGGAAATCGCTGAGCTTTTTCCCAAAAGTAATATAAAATAGAAACATTTAAACATAGTCGGCTTTCAGAATTCTTGCCTTGACTATATGTAGACAGAGAAGAGGCTCTTCTTACGAGTCCTTAAATACCGAGATGAATTCCATCAAAGGAGCATGCGCCAAAATTAACGTCAAAATGTCTAATTTAAATTATTGGCGCGAATACCGGGATTGGCGCGAGATCGAAGAGCTTAACCTATAATAAAAAATTCAAGGTATAAAATAATGGTCAATTCTAATTTTTAGGTATGATTTTATGTAGGTACCGGGTAACTTTATCATTGAAAATAAAGGGCTATAATAAATTGTAGATTTTTTTTGGTTAATTATGATGATGATGAACTTTAAAAGCCAACATAATTTTTTTATATCCGTTACCATGTACAGGGTGTCCCAAATTCGATGTTTTTGGGGAGTTTCGGGTATTTCTAGAGGGGCTAAAAAAACCTGATCAACCTTTGCGACACTCAAATTTCAAAAGAAGCTTAAAGGTGAAAATCGCATTTTGATATAGCAAGCCGTTTTTAAACTACGGGGTGTTTTTAAAAAGTCTGCATTTTGGGAAGGGGTCTATAACTTGTTTATTTATTAATATTTTTATTTCTGTGAAAACATTCTTTAGACACTTTTTTAAGAGGAATTCAACTGTTAAATTAAATGTCATTTGCTCGTTTAGTTTTTGAGATATCACAAAATTAATTTTTCTTTATGGGATTAGTGGGATTTCTTTATATTTTTGTTTTTTTTTATTTTTACCACATATTTTAGTTTGCTTAATGGGTTAAAAATATTTTAATATTATAAAATTATAAAAATAAAAAAATAATAAAGAGGAGATTAAAAAATAAAAATAAAGAAAACAATAAAAAAAAAATTAAAAATTAAAATATTGAGTGTGATACATCATTTTAAAGGAAATTTTAGAGAGAGTTTTAGAGTTATTCTGTAAGAAAAATAACAACTTTATGCAATATTTTAAAAACCAAAAGAGATAAATAAAAACCGTTTACATCTGTCAATTCTTCAAGAAAAGATCTATAAGAAAGCTATTTACACAAAAGCAAAATGCAGACAAAAACACTCCGTAGCATAAAAACGGCTTGCTATATCTAAATGTAGTTTTCACCTTTAGGCTTCTCTTAAAATTTGAGCGTCGCAAAGGAGGCTCAGTTTTTTTCTTTCTCCCCTAGAAATACCCGACACAGGGTGTGACAATAAAGTCGATTTTTTGAGAGGGAACACCCTGTATATTTTTGCATTTTAAGATTCGTCTTTTCTTTTTGATTTCAAAAATATACAATATCTATGTGCTGCAATTAATATTTTTTGAGGTATATGCAGTATTTCTTCTATATGCATTTTACGTTTATTTTGTTTTGCCATGGGAGTATTTACAAATTTAAATGCGCTAAATCTTTTAAAAAAATGTTTATCGTAGCATAGACATACAGTAGAACCCCGATGACAGTGTTTATTCAAATTAAATTGGGCACTAAATAATTTGTCACACAACTTGCACGTCACCGGCATTTTCACAGCACAAAAACGACGAATTTTCATCAAAAAGAACTGGGAATTATTAAAGTTTTGCTGTATAAAACCATACTGAAATATCTTTCAGTTGATTGGTTGGCAGAAGTGACAGATCAACGCTTGCGCACGTTTTGGAATTCATCTCGGTATTTAACGACTCGTCTCTTCTTGGCTATATACAAGAACTAATCATCGTTGGGCTATATACACGTTTAACGATATATACACCAACCAGCTCAACACAGAAAAAACTGACTTTGACGCTTAGCCACAAAAATTTTTTTGTTTTGTACATTTTATTTTATATCTCCATAAAGTAAGAATTTTTGGTAATTTTTATAGCTTAGAAAACTACTTTAATTTTTTTATTTATAAAAAAAAAGTTTTCTTTAAATTACTAATTTCTAATTTCATCTGTCACTTTTAGTTTTTTTTAGTTTAGTTTTCAAGATATTACATACAATTTTAATATCTTTATGGAATGACCTTTTTATTACTTTATTCTTTATTCTTTGTACTTTTTAATATTTGTTTGTTTTTATTTCATATTTTAAATTAAATACTGAGTTTTAAATATTTTAAAATGATCCAATTAAGAAATTCAATAAATATAAAGAAATAATTTAAAAAAACTAAAAAAAAAATAGACCAATTAAGAATGTGATACGTAATTTTAAAGAAATTGACGTTGATTTTTAAAAACAAATAAAAAGAGGGTCATTCCATAAGGAAAATATCAACTTCATGTAATAACTTAAAAACTGAAAGTGACGGATACTATTTCATTTGGCAGTTGTTAAAAATCTATAAAAATTCAGTTTTCACCAAAATGAAATTTTCATAAATAAAAAAGCACAGATCAGTGTATAACGTTCTTCGCCTTTTTCTGATTTCCCGTCTCCATTAGTCTCGGTTGATTAAAAACGGCTTCTATTGAAAATCGTATGTCAGTCTTCCCTGGAAACACCCTTTCTATAAAAACATCGAATTTGGGACACCCTGTACTTGCATTCGCGCAATGCATAAAATAAAAATAGTTATAGTTTTTAACTATCGATATACCGGGTGGGCCAAAAAAAACCGAACAATTTTTTTTTCATTACGACTTTTGAACTATACAATCGATTTTAATAGGACAAACTGCACTTGGTAAAGAATTAATCAGAATTTTGACGAAATATATTTTTTTGTCCGCCATCTAAAAATCCAAGATGGATTTGTTTCAGCCATTGCTTTACAGATTATACGATTGCATTGCTAATCCTGTCTGCATTCATTTCCTTATAAACTTATTACTACTCAACCGATCTTGGTAAAAAAAAACATGGTGAGAATTGATTGTTCTTTAAAGATTATAATATATAATAATATAATAATAAGCCGCCATTCTAAAAGTGAAGTTATCGGACAGAATCATACTTGACCCTTCAAAGAGGCAACTTTATTCTTATTTTCTGAAAATGTTTTAGTTTTTTTTTTAATTTAAAGAAAAGCACTACTTTTCTTCCACTTAACAAGGTACAAATTACTAAAATCGGTGAAGTGGTTCTCTTACAAAATCTGATTTTGTTTTAACCATTGTAAAACAAAATTATACGATTGTGCATCAAGTATGATTCTTTCAGAAATCTTAAATTCTAAGATGGCGGAAAATTTTAATTACAATCTTTAAAGAGCAATCAATTCTCACCATGATTTTTTTATTTCACTTAAATCGGTTTAGGAATAATTAATTTATAAGGAAATTAATGCAGACAGGATTGGCAATGGAAAAGTATAATCTGTAAAACAATGGTTAAAACAAAAATAGATTTTTTAAGGACCGTCACACCGATTTCACTAATTTGTACCTCATTGTGCGGGGAAAATGTGGTACTTTTCTATAAGTTTAAAAAACTAGAACATTCTCGGAAAATAAGAATATACACGCTATTTTGAAGAATCAAGTATGATTCTGTCCACCATCTTAAATTTTAAGATGGCGATAAACTTTGATAATGACCTTTAAAAAGAAATAACGGGGATGTTTTTTATTTCATCAAAATCGGTTCAGTAGTAATGAATTTAGAAGGAAATAAATGAAGACATGATTGGCAAGGCCATCGTATAATATGCAAAACAATGGTTAAAACAAAAATATATATTTTTTTAAACCACTGAACCGATGTTGCTGATTCTTACATCGTTATGCGTGGCAAGAAAGCAGCTTTTTTACTAATTTAACAAAATTATTAAAACATGCTTGCAACACAAGAATAAACGAGCATCTTTGAAGGGTACATTTTAATTTCGTCCGCCATCTTGGATTTTCAGATGGCGGACAAAAAAAATATTGTTAGTTAAAACTCTGACTAATTCTCTGCCAATTGCAGTTTGTCCCAATAAAATCGATTGTACAGTTCAAAAGTTATAATGAAAAAAAATTGTCCGGTTTTTTTTGGCCCTCCCGGTAAATGTTAGTTGTTAATTTTTTTTCTTAAATTTGATTTTTGGCCCACAAATATTATTTGCTCGAAGGAAACATTTAGTACAACTAAACACACGCGAAAAGGCCTTTACCTCCCTTAACGGCTTGCCCAAACTACGCGTCGTGTGCGAATTTTCCGCACTTATTAGATAACTATTCTTGAAACATCAGTATAATCTTAAATGTCTCAAAGCCTAGAGTGCTAGTCCTTTTTCTATTTCAAGTAATACATGAACACAAGAAAAAATACAAAGCCTGTATTATTTAAAAAAAAAGCAAACCGCTGGTTACCTTACTTCGAGCACACACATGATTGGCTATGCTGGTTGCACTCGGCACTTTGCTCTGCACCGCATAGTTTTGGGTTGGCGATACTGCTCGTACGTCTGTTTTTCGTTTCGCGGGATTTCGCCTGCAAAAAAACGTTTGCTTCTGGACTTTTAAAAATTTTATGGGATTTTTCTGCTAAAAATTTTTTAAGAACTAGTAAAAACGTGTAGAAAAAAAGTCGCCATTATAAAAAGGTAAAAATTATTAATTATTCTGTTCTCTGTGTACCTAGTCACTGGATTTTTTTTCGCCTCCTTTTAGGGCGGTTCATAAATTACATTATATTAACTTACATTAACTTACCCTAAGCAAAATTGGACTAACTTAAGGGATTTTTTTGTAAAAAAAGTGTTGTTTTTTACTTAGGAAGGTTTCTTAAGGCATAAAATAGGATGTTTACAGAAAATACAAGTGAAAAACTTTAGAAAAACTGTGAAAATCGAGAAAATTTTCTCTTAAGTTAGTCTAATTTGGCTTAGCGTAAGTTAATTTAATGTAATCTATTGTAATTTATGAGGCTGAACCGACCTTTTGCTTTGCTTGGTGAATTGTATGGTAAAGAGATGTCCATACCTCAGTCCAGACTTTGCTGGGTTGGTAACTACAATCCTATCTTTTTTAAGGTGTTCTGTGATATAAGAAGAGAAACATAGTAGTCTTTTAAATATGTCCCTCACAAAAGACGAGAAGATATGGATAGTTCTGCATAGTCTCGAAGCCCCACTTATAAAATCTCCTGATGATATATGAAAAGAAAGATACCTACCTATAGTTAGTATACAAAGTTAAAATCATCATAAAAATTCAAAATAATGGATATGTATAGCAGGCTTAGGGAACATCCTTAAATTATGTAACACAAAAATTCAGGATTTTTAATCCCCCCTCGTAACGCATTTTCAAAAAAAAACACATTAAAAAAACATTGTGTGTAACGTAAAGCCAAACCCCCCTCCCTTGAGTGTTACATAATTTAAGGATATAGGCCCTTATAAGGAATATAACTGGGTCAATTTTTTTAAAGGGCTTAAATCAAATTTGGTACCTAATAAAACATTTAAATAATATTGGTGCTCTTCGGGTGGTTACATCGTTAGTTTACCAATTTTTAATAGGTGCTTATTTTGATATTTTAATTTGGCAGGGTTTTCCTATGCTAGTTACACTCTCTGCTTATAGGTACTTATAGATTTTTTAACTATAGACTATAGCAACCCCCACAACTAAAATCACTATTTATTGCTACAAGCCTCTGACATAGGTACCTATCCATTTTTTGTATTTTTTTAATTTAACTTTGCATACCGATACTATCCATTAAGAATCATTGTTTCGACAGTGCTAGAATAAATTATTATTTATTTGTATAATAATTTATAAGTAGACACACCTATCCAATTTTTTTTGTTAATAAATTGTTTAGAAACCTTATGCAGTTGGCACTTTTTTAAAACTTCACTGAATAATGACTACCTATCCAGTCCTCAGGTAAGAAAATTTTCTTACTATAAGGCCAAAACGGACGGAAAGGTTAATTGACAAAAATCGGCCCCCTGAAGTGAGACTAAAAGAAATAAACAATGATCTCTATATAACTTCGTATATAATTCAATGGAAATAAATAGTGCAAAGACTATCCTTACATAGTACCACCGGCTAGGACAATTGAAAAGAAGAACAGTAAGTGATTTTGCCAGAATATTCAGAACTGAATAGTGCAAACACTACCTTTACATAGTACCACCGGCTAGGACAATTGGACAGAAGAACAGTAAGTGATTTTTCCAGAATATTCGAAGAAGTTCGATATTGTTTTATTCGAGAACCAGAAGAGATATCCAAAAATCGACTTCGACATTAGCTTAGTTAGTTAAAAAGTAAGAATTAAAAATAATTTCTAGAATATTCCATCACTTTCTACGACGTTCTACTCAAGAACCAGAAGAGATATCCAAAAAGTGATTTCGACATTAGCTAATAAGTTATTTAAAAAGTGAAAATTAAGAAGAATTTCTAGAAGATTCCATAATATTCTACGACGTTCTATTCGAGAACCAGAAGAGATATACAGAAACCGACTTCGACATTAGCTTAGTTATTCAAAAAGTAAGAATTATAAATAATTTCTAGAATATTCCAAAATATTCTGCGACGTTCTATTTGAGAATCGCAAGAGATATTGAAAAATCGACTTCGACATTAGCTTTATAGCCCAAAAAAAATTATAAATAATTAAATAATTATTATATATTATATAAGTGATTTATCATTTATTATGTGATTTATCAGGAAGTTAATGCTTACTAGACACGGATCGGCAAAGATGGAAGATCTAACTAAAATGATGCAGGCTCTAGCAGCTTAAATGGCTCAAAACCAGAACGATATAACACAGACCATTGAACAAAACCAGGACGACATGAAACAGGCCATGGAACAAAACCAAAACAATATGAGACAGACAGTAGATGGCATGCAAGAATACTTCGATCAGATAAAGAGCAACTCCGAACAGCTAAGAGAAGAGTTCAAGGCAGTAACCAAAGATCTTAAGGAAGAAATAACTCAGAGTATATTCTAGTAGAAGAAAAGGTACAAAACAAATTGCAGAATGTAGAAGAAACGTTACAAAACAAAATGCAGGATGTAGAAGAAATGGTACCACAAAAAGTGGAGACCAAACTACAGAATGTAAGAGAAGAAGTTTTTCAAACAGTGGAAGAAAATTATACAGCTTCAGAAAGAACACAACAAAATAAAAGCTCAGGGATGTGTTGTGAATTCCAACCAAAACATTAAGCCTCCAAATTTTGATGGTACGTCTTCCTGGTCCACCTACAAACAACAATTTGAAGCTGCCGCCGCTGCAAATAGTTGGGACGATGACGAAAAAGTTAGAGCTTTGTTAGTATAGATCTACGAGAACCTGCTCTTGGACTTTTACGGTCTATTCCAGCGGAACAAAAGTTACAATGCTTTAGTGGCAGCTTTAGAAAGAAGATATGGAGATGAACATTTACGAAATTTGCATTGGTCAGAATGAAATATTCGTCAACAAAGAGCAGGGGAGTCATTACAAGAGTATGAAGCGGATATCAGGAGGCTGATGTACTTGGCTTACCCAGAAATGCCAAAAAATTACAGAGATCCCTTCCCGGTAGATCGCTTTATTAACGGCTTGCGAGACACAGACTTAGCAAAGTTACTTCGCCGAAAACGTTTCCATAACAGCAGTGAAGTGTTGATTCGAGCCCTTGAAATTGAGTCATCAAATAATATGTCCAGGCCAAAAGTAAGGGCTGTTTCAATTCACGAAGGTGAAGAAATAGCAGTGATCAAGATGTTCTCTCAAAGACGCTAAGTCAAATTATTTAATCACTGATAGAGAAGATTGACTCTTTAAAGGAAAACAGACATCCCTCTCCAAATGGAAAGTATTTTGGATGCGGACGTACAGGGCATATTCCACGCAATTGTCGGTTTCAAATGAGGTCTCGCTCACCATCTAGCGGGACAGAGTACCGAAGAAGAAATCAGGAAAACTAAAACTAGTCAACGCAGAGGGGCGGGTGTTGGCTAATGGGAATGTAGCCCCCAAAATTTATCAAATCAAAAGCTTAAAACCTACTACTGACAGTCTTAACATCGACGGACTAATTAATGGAAGAAGAGTTAATATAACAGTAGACACTGGTGCAGCCATATCATTCCTTAAGTTCAGATTTGCAACGAGATTTAAAATTCGACTAACAGAAAAGAAAATAACACTTAAGACTGTGACTGGAGAATCCGCCGACGTGTTGGGGCAGACAGATATAGACCTACAGCTGTATTAGTTGCAGAAATAGAAGATGAATTTATTTTGGGAATGGACTTGATAAGTAAACATGGATTTGCGTTTGATAATAAATTTAATACCCTAAAATTTGGGAAAGAAGAGTTCATTTTATCAAATAGTCACATCAATAAAGAACCAATAAAAGTGGTGGCAGTATGCACAACAAGACTGGTCGGTTAGTAAGACCATAATTTTTGGGTGGCTAGAAAGTAAAACACCAAGCTGCGTAGGACTCATTAGCCAACACAATACACCCAACACCTACCTTGTTGCAAAGTCACTAGTTAGAACCGATAAAGACATCCCGATCAGAGTCGCCAAGATATTTCCAAATAGTCTCAAAATTAATAAGGAGGAAGTGGTAGCATTATTTGAACCAGTCCAGAGTCCAGAAAGTGAAAAGATGTGAAGAGTCAATTTTCGAGGATAAAAGCAAGTTACCAACGGGAGTCCTTCTGCAATTTTAGTCAACTTGGCAACATCTCACTCCAGAAGAATTTCGTAAAGCGAGAGAGTTTATAGAAGAGCAAAGCAATATCTTCGAAACTAAGAGTAGTTCGGGACGGACAAACCTTATTCAACATTCTATCAACACTGGCGATGCCCAACCAATAAGACAGCCGCCAAGAAGACTACCAATGGCCAAACAAGAAGAAGTTTATAATCTTATTAATAAAATGCTCAGTGACGGTGTTATTGAAGAGTCATCAAGTCCTTGGTCATCTCCTGTGGTGTTGGTCACTAAAAAGCATGGAAGTACTTTTGTGTCGACTACAGGAAACTTAACGATGTGACCAAGAAAGATAGTTACCCACTGCCAAGAATAGACGACACATTAACAACATTGGCAGGATCATATTGGTTTTCTACTCTTGACCTAAAAAGTTGGTATTGGCAAGTAGGAATCTTTGAAAAAGATAAAGAGAAGACAGCATTCTCTGCTGGCAGTGGACTTTATCAGTTTAATGTGATGCCATTTGGCCTATGCAATGCCCCAGCGACCATTTGAAAGACTAAAGGAAGTCGTTCTACGAGGGCTTACTTGGAATTAAAGCAATTTGAAAAAGTTTTTGAATTAAATCGTCGGGGGGTGTGCAATAGCCTGGCGTGATACCGAACTCAGTGTTGTATATATCTTTTGGATACTCCTGTTATCCACGAGGGTTATCCAGAACAGATTATACGGGGCTATTTATTGCGCTGATGTGCCGATATTGGTGCTGTCGGTAGATCGGTTTCACTCTGATTTGCCTAGTTAAATTGCTTTTTAACGGTGTCTTATCATTAATATTTTAAATAACTTAAGTCATTCAAAAAATAAAACAAAAAAGTACCTTAATTAGTTTAAGTTGACTAAGTTAGACTCAGGATAGGGATAGGTTAGAATAGGTGTAAAGGAAAGACAGGTTTAAATAATAGTCAAGATGTAGAAATAGATAGATATAAATTGTTTTGTAAATACATAAGAGTACTTAATATTAAATATTGTTTTTAATTTACTTTGTTGTTATTATTTTAACAAAAGTCCAAATCGTTTTTAATAATATATCTTTACTATTTCGTTCGCACTGTCGGCACCGCGCTGTTAGACGTCGGTAACAGCTAACAGTAAACCAAATGTAACAATATTGACTAATATAAAAAAGGGACGTTTCATGATAACCAAATGTAACAATAGTTAGTAAGATAAAAAAAAAGATAGTAATCGGTAAATTTTGAAGACAAACAGGGCGTTCCAAGGTCACCCAACTGTAACAATAATAGCTGGCAAAGTGCCCCACTATTTTGATGTTAGATGACCAACTGTAACGATAGTTACCGCAGCAATGGATGTAACAAGTGACTGATAAAAATACGTTCAATGATAGCCAACTGTAACAATAGTTACCGATAACAATCGGTAACAGTTAAGTTATCAAGATAAATAGGGAGGTTCCAAGGTAAACCAAATGTAACAATAGTAACTGATATAAATAAAAAATTAGGGACGTTCCATGATAACCAAATGTAACAGTAGTTACCGATAACAGTCGGTCACAATCAAATTTTAATTAAATTAGAAAGCCAAACAGGGGGTTCCAAGGTAAACCAAATGTAACAATAGTGACTAAATAATAAGTAATAAAAAAGGGACATTCCATAACCAAATGTAACAATCGGTAACAATTAAGATTTTAAGACAAACAGGGAAGTTATAGTGACTGATATACATTAATAAAAAATACGTTCCATGATAGCCAACTGTAACAATAGTTACCGATGGTAATCGGCAAGTTAAATTTTTAAGACAAACAGGGGGTTCCAAGGTAACCCAGCCGTAACAATAGTAACTGACAAAGTGCCAAGTATATTACAAAAAAGGGACATTTCAAGATCACCAACTGTAACGATAGTTATTCATAGCAGTCTATGTAACAATAATGACTAATATGAATAAAAGACGTTCCATGATAGCAAACTGTAACAGTAGTTACGGATAACAGTTAAATTTTAAATATAAATAGAAAGGTTCCAAGGTAAACCAAATGTAACAATAGTTACCGATAGTACTCTGTAAGCTCAATTTTTAAGACAAACAGAAGGGTTCCAAGGTAACCCAGCTAAAACAACTCTAACGATAGTAATATAAAGCAGTATATGTAACAATAGTGACTGATATAAATAAAAAAGACGCTCCATGATGGCAAAATGTACAATAGTTACAGATAGTAATCGACAACAGTTAAGTTTTTAAGATAAATAGGAAGGTTTCAAGGTAAACCAAATGTAACAATAATGACTGATAAATAAAGAATTTGGTAAGTTCCATGATGCCGAATTTTCTAGCCCCGAACCAGCCCTGGGGATATCGTACAATGCTGCTAAATTAAGCATATTGAGATGGATGGAGAACAGCTTCCAACAATATTGGATGAATATAGGAATATCATTGGACTTACCAGACAGGAGATCCGTATAGCGACTGGACTCTTTACGGGTCACTGTTGACTAAGAGTACCCATGCACAGAATGGGAATAACCGAAGAGACCGAATGTAGACTCTGTATGGAAGATGACGAAACAGTTAGACATGTACTGTGCGAATGTCCGGCTATTGCACGTTTACGTCAAAACACTTTCGGTAAACCTCAGATTGATTTAGAAGATCTGAACAATATCTCACCCAAACTGATAGCTAGCCTTTTTGGAGGATTGGGCATACAGTGGTGAGAAACCACTCATAAGTGAGCCACAATAGATCCATTAGTGGTCGCAGTGGAAGGGCTGCAAGGCCCACTCACATATGAATCATCATCATCAAGTTCCATGATAACCAAATGTAAAAATAGTCACCGATAACGTTCGGTCACAATTAAATTCGATTTAAATTTAAAAGAGAAACATAGGGGTTCCAAGGTAACCCAGCTGTAACACTAGTAACTAACAAAGTGTCACCATTTAATAAAAAGGGACGTTCCGAGATAATTTATAAATAATAAAGAGGGATAATACGAATATAACCGACTGCAACGGTGATTACCGATAGTACACGATAAGCTATTTTTTTAGATACGTTTAGAAAGGTAACTTGACTGTAAAAATAGTAACTGGCAAATTGCCACTATCATTTTATAAATAATAAAATGCGACGTTCTTTTATAGCCGACTGTTACGAGAGTTACAATAGAAGTCGGCAATAGTTCAACTTTTAAGATAAATGGGAGGTTTCAACCCGACTGTAACAACAACCACTAACAAAGTGCACAAAGTAGAATTTTATAAATAATAAAAGGGGACGTTCCAAAATAAAAGACTGTAATAGTAGTTACGAGTAGCGGACGGTAACAGTTAAATTTTTAGGATAAATACGAAGGAATCCAATGCAACCAAACTGCAACAGTAACACAAATAAACTTCGACATTCCATGATAACCGATTGTAGCAATTACCATAGAGCAGTTCTCAACTTGTTAAGAATAGTTACTCCAAGATAAACCGGCGGCACATTTCAGAATTACCGACTGTAAGAATAGTAACCGACAGCAGCCTTTGTAACAGGTGAATTTTAAGATTGGTAGAGACATTCCAAACTCACCGACTGTAGCAGTGGTCATCGATAACGTTGTAACTAGTCAAATAACTAAACTAACCCTTATAAAGAATAAATCAACGTTCCAAGATAAATCGGCCGTCAGAAGAGAAATATGAAAAATAAAGTAGGGAGTTCCAGGATAACCGAATGTACCGATACTGATAGCGTAACCATTTTTTATGTAACACACTTATTCAGAATGCCTGTTGAAGTAACCATAATCGCTGTAGGGTATTAAATAGAACCAGCCATATACTAAGCCTAGTAATTTCATATATGTAATGACAGCTCCTACCAAATTGTGGCGTTCCACGATGTTCAGCGGTAACGGTTATTTATTTACAAATCAATTTAATAATACCTCTATGGCCACAGATAATTTTTTACACTATTATTTTAACTTGAAAAAAAAACTTTGAATTTATGTAATTTTCTAAAGTTTAATTATTAAATACAAATAAAATACATTAAACTACGAGTATGTCGAGTTAAATAAAGTTAAATATCTGTTTTTATTATAAATATCTCAACTAGTAGGTGATTTAAAGAACTTTTTGATTTCTAGCTCTGAAAAAAGATTACATGTGAAAAAATATCCTTATAAACATTTTCAATTTTAATAGGACCTGAACCAAAGGTAATACAGATATTTTAAAAGTTTTTTAACCACCTACTTAACACTACAACCCCTCTATGGACGACATATTTGTAAACATTACAGATGTGACAAACCCATGAACGCCACATTAATTTTGCATCTAGGTTTTAGGTTTTGTTTAATGCAAGCCTAAAAGATCGCCTCCTCTGTCAGGTATATAGCCTATATTAAGCAGAGTAGCTCATAGAACATGTGTTCAAAATTTCACTGATATCGGTTAAGTGGTTTCTGAGATTAGCCGTATCGAAAAAAGCCCTGCTCCTTTATAATATGTATTAAATATTGATTTATTTAAGTGGCGTTTGTATTAAATTAGGTTTTTTCCGCTCGTCTTAAGCCAAAGAACGCCTTGGTTTGATTTTGGTATCCTTATTTTGTCGATGGGCTTGTAGCATCTGTTATATTAACAAATATGTCACACATACAGGGCTCTTGTTAACACTAAAGAGCAACGTTACATAAATACTGTAAAGTTAAAGATTTTTTTACAAAAGCTTTTTTACTGGTTAAAAATCTAATTTTGTTTAGAAGTAAATAAATTTTTATGTACAGACAGCAAAATCTGGGAGACTATATAATGGTATTATTAAACATTTTGTTTAGTTTTAACATGTATTAATAGTTTACAAAAATGTGTAAAAATAGTTCAAATGCACGTTTGGAATTTTCGGAAACAAACTTAATTAGGCTGGTAAAAGTCCGAGAATCCCAAAATCGTAAAAACTAAACACAAAAATAAGTAAAACACAAGACAAAAATACAAAACATTAACAAAATAATCAACAAACATGTTATTTAAAGTATTAACAATAGAAAAAAATTCAATATTAGTCAAATGTTTTTTTTTGTGTAAAATAACGCCATATTTTATCAAGAGCATAAAATCACAAGTAACCACTCAAATTGTTTATAGAAGAGACTTATGTCGGTTTATACAGAAAATAAAGATTCAAGCCTCTAACTTTTGGTAGACTGACAGACTGAGTGCAGACAAAAAGGCCTACATATATTTTAAAACTCGATATAATAGACAACGTGTGGTGATGACGACTTAGGTTAAATGGGCGGCAAGGCCCACAGTGTTGCCGTTTTGTCTGCGGAGGTTGACAGGAATGAAAACTCCGACGGATGCCAACGGCCGGATATTACTTTGTCGCTGTGTTGCGCCACCACTACGCTTGGAAGTGGAAGGGTCAGGTCACCTAAAAACAATGAAAAAATTTGGTGTTTGAGGCTGTTTCTCTAAATTCTTTGGTTATTACAAGGAATTGCAACACTGCTTTTTAAAATTTGTATTGCGTGCTCGTGTTACCGACGAAGCGGTGGAGAAAGAATTGCTCTAAACTAAGCGGCAACCCTACACCGTTGCGTCAGGCGTCGTCTACTTAAGACACTTACACCAGTATTTACTAAGGGGTCTAAAATGCTAAAGTGCCAAAGTCCTTAAAACTCGGTCTAGATTTTGGTTAAAGGTTCAACTCATTTTTTAGCCTTGAATGTAATAGGTTTTAATATTTATATAATTGTTAAACTTAAAGCAGCCATATTTAAACCTCCTAACGTCACTACGAGATGTCCAATAAAATAGGAGTAAGTCAGTGTCAGCTGTCCGCTATATTTTACATGTTAATTATTTAGACAAGTTAGCGATGTTTAACCGATTTTCTATTATTTTGGTGGATGTGTTACTGAAGAGAGATTCTAATATATCTTGCGCTTTTTACAATATTTATATATTGATAAGTATTTAATACGGTATGTAATGCATCTACAGATATAGTTTTAAGTTATTTATGTATTACTTAGCTTTGAAAATTTTTATATATAGGTTTTTTATCGATCATGGATTATTTATATAGTTTTTCAAACTTTAAACCACCCTTCATGGGTGGTACTACAATTTGAGACTATTTTTAACGGGAATCTTATGTAGTAGTAGTAGTAGTAGTGGGGGGGGGGTTGACCCGCAGGTCTGACAAGTAGGCCAGAGTAGGCCCTTTTTGCCATGCCCCAAGTCTGTCCCTTAACCCACTCTCTGCACTTCCCTTTGATGGTCGGGTAGCTCATTGGGCCTTCCTGTTCTCTTTACAAAGTCCAGTAAGTCTGCCCATTTGAGCATGTGCAGTTCTTCCTCGCTCAGAGTTGGCGCTCCGAGTGCCTGTTGTCTCATCCTTGCGTAGGCCTCGCATTCTGCCACGAGGTGTCTTGATGTCTCTTCTTCCTGTCCACAGGCTGGGCAGGTAGGGTCATTCTCGACTCCTATACGTGTCATGTGCTTCCTCAACCGGTTATGTCCGGTTAGAGTACCTATCAGCAGTCCGAGGTCTTTTCGTGTCCGTCCCAGCATCCATCTAATTCTGGTCGCTTTTGGACGGTCTACGAATTCTCTGGTCTGTCTGCAACCCGTTCCTGTTTCCCAGGAGTTTAATAGCGCGTCCTGGGCCCATTTGTTGAGTCCGCTTTGCACTTGTCTTTTTGTCACGCCCAAAAGTGGCTCCGGTCCTACATAGGCGGTTCCTGCCCCGAGTCGTGCGAGTTCGTCCGCCTTCTCGTTGCCTGGTACCCCCGTATGTCCCGGAACCCAAACCAGCGTCACCCGTTTGCCATCGCTTAGGGTCTCCAGCGCCTCTGCGCATTCTTCCACCAAGCCGTCAGCAATCTTGGGTGCGTTTAGCGCCTTCAGGGTGGCTTGACTGTCAGAGCATATTTATATAAGCTCCTCTTCGCTGTTCCGAACCTCTTCTAGGGTTGCCGCCATTATTATGGCGTAGACTTCTGCTTGAAAAACAGTAGCCTGCTCACCGAGCGAGTAGCTCTTCTGAACTTCTAGTTTTTCCACGTATACTCCCGCTCCTGTGGTTTGCCTCTCTGATAGTTTGGATCCATCAGTGTAGCAAACTAAAGCGCTCTCCTCAAACATCATTTCGTCTCTCTGCCACGCTTCCCTGTCTGGGATGTGGATTTTGTACCTCTTCTCGAGCCTCCAAGGTGCGTGTGCTCTGCTGACCGTCATTGACGTGAGGGGGATTTCTCTAATTGTCAGCTCTTCTATAGCTAGATGACCAGCTGTTTCCCCTCTTCCTCTCCACTGACCCGTGTCCCTTAGACGTAGGTAGGTCCCCATCGCCCCTCTTTATCCAAGTTGGTAGCGATGGTAGTCCCAGAATTGTCTCTAGGGCCAGGATCGGGGTAGTTCTCATAGCTCCGGTTATCCCTCTATACATTAGCCCCTGTAGGCTTCTGAGTTTTAGGGATGTGGTCGTTTTCTCCACTGCCGGCCACCAGACTATGGATCCGTATTGGATCCGCGGTCTCAGTATTGCCGTGTACATCCAGTGGAGGGTCCTGGGGGATAGTCCCCAGGTCCTGCCGACTACCCGTCGTAGCTGCCACATTGTTGCCTGGACCTTTACGATCATATTGGTAACATGTGGCGTCCAGGTGAGTCCGCTATCAAGAATGACACCCAGGTACTTCAGCTTTGGTACTAAAGCTAGGGGTCTTCCGTACATCACGGGTGCTCTAAAACCTTCGATTTTTCTCTTTCTAGTGAACAGTATCATCTCTGTTTTACCTGGGTTAACAGAGAGTCCATTTTCTTGGCACCAGTCTTCTATGATGCGAACAGCCATTTGCATTCTACTGCAGACAACGTTAAGGAAGCGACCAACCACTTCCACCACGCCATCATCTGCATAGGCGTCGAATCCGTTCTCTGACAAGCGTTTCAGTAGGGTGTCCATAATCAGGCACCACAGGTGGGGCGACAGGCAACTGCCTTGTGGGCACCCTCCCGTGACCCTAATCCTGACCGTTGACTCCCCCAATGTAGCTTGTATTGCTCGTTGATTTAGTGCAGATCTTACCCATTTAATAATGGGGGTTTCTGCCCCCCTCTCTTGAAGGGCGGATGTTATCATCTGCACTTTGGCCTTGTCGAAAGCCCCTTCTATGTCAAAGAACACCGCAAGTGCGTATTGCTTGAATTGAAGAGTCTTCTCTGCCTTATGCACTACTGCATGTATGGCCGAGTCAGTTGACTTGCCCTCCATGTAGGCATGCTGATTTCTGTGGAATGGGTTGTTTGCCAAGACTCCTCCTAGGAGGTGTCGGTCAACCATCTTCTCCATTGCCTTCATCATAAAAGATGTCAGACTTATGGGCCGGTAGGATTTGGCTGCTGTGTAGTCTCTTCTCCCCGCCTTCGGGATAAAGACTACGGTTGCCTTTCTCCATGTTGGAGGTGCATAGCCCAACGCTATGCTCGCTCTAAAGATTCCTCTCATGTACGGAAGGAGAACCTCGAGCCCTTTCTGCAATAGCGCCGGAAACAGCCCGTCCGGCCCTGGTGACTTGTATGGGCTGAACTCGTTGATCGCCCAGGTTATGGTGGCGTCCGTAACGACTTTATCTGCCAGTTCCCAGTCGGGTTCAACCCTAAACTGTGGTCCGGCGACGGGTTCCGTTTCGTGGTCGCTCTCCTCCCCTGGGAAATGAACCTCAAGGAGATGTCGCAAAGACTCCTCACCGGAGGCGGTCCAGTTTCCATCAGGTTTTTTAAGAGACGTGAGTGTTTGTCTCGAATCACTACTCAGTATTTTGAGAAGTCTGGAGGTCCCTGGGAGGGAATTGATCTCCCCACAGTAAGTCCTCCAGCTTTCCCTTTTACTTCTTCTTACCTCTGTCTTAAACTCTCTTCTGGCTTCTCTGTACTGTTCCCAGGTGGCCTCCCCACCCTCCCTCATCGCTCTGTTAAGGGTCCTCCTGGTTTTCCGGCGTAGCTTGTTTAGCTGGCTGTTCCACCAGGGGACACGTCGAGTCGGCAAGGGTTTTAAGGGGCAGGCCTCCTCATAGCTGGCTATGATGGTTTTTTCCAGGTCGCCGATTGCTCTTTCAAGTTGTTCTTTTGTGTCAATGTTTATTTCAAGAGGGTCCCTATTCCGGTCCAGAGTCGACAGATAGCGTCCCCAGTCCGTACTTCTTGGGTTCCTCCTAAGTTCTGGTGGTGTCTCGTCGGTCTTCATCTCGAATCTGATCATACGATGGTCAGATGTGACGATGTCCTTCGTGACCCTCCAATTGACGATCTTTTCGTAAATGTCTCGTGAAGCCAGCGTAATGTCAATGACTTCCTCGCGGGTGTTATTGATGAACGTTGGTTCGCAGCCTTTGTTAGCTATTTCCAGGTCCGAGTTGGCGAGAAACTCAAAAAGAGCCTCTCCACGTTTATTCTCTCTAATCTTATGACTGCACGGACTAAATATTCAAAAAATAACAGATCGTTACAAATTTTTATGTGGTTTTGCTTTATTTTTAAAGTTAATTTCAATTTTTTAAAGTTAAAACTCACTGAGAAATGCTTATTGTGCTATTGCACCTTAGCGTAAACCAAATTTTTGCATTAATTTGACCTGTAAGTATTAAAAAAATACACTTAAACCAGTCGGTATCAAGCTCGTAGGCTTTAGTACTAGACCTGGCCTTAAGTGCTAAGTTTTAAGTTCTTAGTAAATACTGGTGTGTATGTCTATCTCTTTATTTTAAATGATTAGGAATTAAACGTCAAAATTAAGACTAATGTTCTGCTTAAAAGGTTTATTTTAGTTTTTAATAGCCTTAACACTTCTTGTAATAAATCTTACCTTGCAGATCAGTCAAAACCAATTTGTTGTCATAACCGCCGGTCAACAGGTAGTACGCCGAAGGTGAGAACCTAATCGATCTGACGTCAGAAGAATGAGGCTTGAAACACTGGATGTTTCTGCCACCTCGTATGTCGTACAGCACACAGCTGGAGTCTTCGTGGCCTGAGACTAGTAATCTGTAAACATACATATTTCACAATATATTAATTCAATTTATTTTTCCTAACAAACTTATTGTCTATTACAGGGAAAACTAATTCATAATAAAAATAATAATAATAAAAATATTTTCATAATAAAAATAATAAAAACAAATAAAGCCAAATAAAACCTAGTGGTCCAACTTTCACGTTATTTTAAATTAAGTTTAGAAAATATTGTTTTGCATATTTTTTAAATAAATGAAGAGGTTTAATGTCCTTAATGCTTTGTGGTAGAATATTGTAAATGGTCATACCTGAATATAATAAACGTTTTTCCCAATATTACTTTTAAACTGTAATAATTTAAAAATTTTATTTTGATATTTTTTGTTTTGTTAATAGTGAGTAAATGAATATTGATATTTTTAAATTATATAATTCAGATAAGATTAGATAACCAAGTGGTTCATACAAATTAATTGTTGGTTCTAAAAATGTAAGTTTATGAATACATTTAATAATATATTTTGTAAATTTTTTAATGGTTTGAATATTGAGTTATTTGCAGATCCCCAAATTCAACTTAGATATTGAATTTTTGAGTGAAATAATGCATAATAAATATTTTTTAAATAAAAATAAATTTGATATCATATTATTTATATGTTCTTTCCACGTTAAATTTTCATCTATGTGAAGTCCTAAAAATTTTACTGAATCTTTATATACTATGGTATTGTTTTCAAATTTAATTGTATTTTTCTGTTCATTTGAAATTTAAGTACAGGGTTATGAATTTTTCAATTTATATTCAGTCTACATGGGACGGTGCTTGTCGCATTTAATTGAAAGCATCTCTTTCTCAGGCCTGCAATGGGACGTGTTTCCATCTTCGTTACGTAAAGATACGTAATATAACATCAAAGGTCCCAGCTCTCTCATTCCTTCTATACATACATGTCATTGCCTTAAACCTACTTTCCTTTCTAAAAAGTAAAATTTTAGATTCAAAGGGTAGGTGGCGGTGCACTCCCTATCCATCGTCATAAATGACAAAAAAAAATCGTCCAAAATCATAAAGAAAGTGTATAACAGTCCACTGTCAAAGACGAAATTATTAATTACCGGACATTATCAAAAACATTCAGACAAAAACAAACTCGAAGTTTAGTATAACGTCTTTTATCGAAACCGGACAAAGTCATAAAAAGGGGCCGGGCCTAGCATGCGAAACTATCTTTTCTTTTTAGATATAATCGTTTCAGTTCTCTTTTTCTCATACAAATCGTTATCATGGAAGTTTGGCGGCAAATTTAAATCGTTAATAAATAATATTGTTTTTTGTATCCAAATATGTTTTTTTTTTGTAATTAGCTCCCCTGTCCGTCTCTTGAGAGGTCGAAATCGGTGTTATCCTAACTTCTTGGTCAATTTATGGTAAACTAATGCAAACCTAGGGTTCAACACTGACTTTTTTAAGGATGGGGCTATGCTTAATGAAAATGCCGTATCTGCTATAGAAATCCCTATGTAGATTCGCGTTTTCAATAAGAATGGCAGTAAAGTGGTTGCAATGCAGGATGCTTCAGTTGCATAGCAATATCAAAACCGCTCTTCTTTAGGTGAACGACGCACAAGTGAAGGGTAATATGATTTTTTCGTTTTGGATTTTGTCCGGTGTTTTTTAAAAGACGTTATACAAAACTTCGATTTTGCTCTTGACTTGTTTTGATAATGTCCGGTTATTAATAATTCCGTTTTTGACATTGGACAGGTATACTATTTTCCTTTATGATATGGAACGATTTTTTATTTGTCTTTTATAATAAACTATAAGGGCCCTTATAAACTTTTACTTTTTATGGTTTTTTTCCTTAAGTTAATAAAAATACTGTAATATAAATAAAAATATTTAAAAAACAGTTTAAACCTTTTGTCAGAAAGAGTTTGCACTGAAGTCTTTGAAAAGATTTATTGTTGTTGATCTTAATCTGGACTTTTTTTAACGGCATAGGTGTGTATAAAAATATACTTAGCAGTAATGCATACCTTTTGTGTTCAAATGTATTTTGCTTTTTTTAACACAATAAACATTTTTTTATTTTTATAATTTATTTACGATGATTAAACTTTAAATAAAAACTTACCTTCCGGACGGATCAACGCACAAACTGGCAACGGGAGAACCCTGTCTGGTACCAGGCTGAGTAACAGGTGTCACCATATTGACGCAGCCCCTCGTTCGTAGATCCCAGAACCTCACTGTTTTGTCGTGGGAACCGCTAACAAACATGGCACCTAGAAAATAACAAACATAAAAATTAAACATACTATGTACACAATTTTTACCCTAATCAACTTTATTTCTCAATTACTTTTTTATATTCCTATTTTCTGATAATACAACTGTCAATCCATATGTTAGCTTAGGTGAGCCTTTAGATGAAGTAATTTAATAGAGAGTGATCCAAGGAAAACTTTCCAAAAGCTTTTTCGGGTATTTCTTAACAATGGGATTTGGAAAATTCTCGGAAATGTCGATTTTGTTTAGAAAGGAGACACTTTTTGGCTTTTTGAGGAAATTTTTGTAGTATGCACACCCTTTGAAGTGACTGATAGAAATTATAACCAAACCTTTGGAAAACCCGGAAATTCTAATTTACTCCCCTCCCCTATACATATAAAGTTATGTAAAATTAAAAAAATTGCCCACTTCCAGAACTCTAGAGAGCTGAGCTTTGGCAGACTGACAGAAAATATGATAAAATTATAGGAAAAAATTTAAAAACCTCAAAATTTTAATTACCTTCCCTCCCCTATAAATGTAAAATTATGTAAGAGTAACATTGCCCACTTCTAGAAACGCTAGAGAACTGAGCTTTGAGAGACTGATAGGAACTATGATAAAACTATAGAAAAAATTTTTAAAACACTTAAATTTTTATTTATTTCCCTCCCCTATAAATGTAAAGTTATGTACAAGTAACATTAAACACTTCCAGGAATGCTAGAGAGCTGAGCTTTAGAAGGCTGATAAGAACTATAATAAAACAATAGGAAAAACGGCTACGGCGGCAAATGACTCTTAGGCACAGTGCTTAATTGAACATAAAGAAGTTTGGATGTAATCGCAAAGATTAAAAAAAAAACGATTTCAAACTAGTAAGAACTTGCCATTTTGAAATGTGTATTGGAGATGCTTTACTTTTATCTCTATTCTTTTTACTGATTAACATTTTTACGTACTTGGCTTATTTTTACATGAAATGTTTTTTTTATGATCATATTCTATTAGGAATATTCCAAGAATATTAATGTTACATCGATGTCAACTGGGTATTAATTACTCACCTCCCCAGGTATACAATGACAAAATATGCCCAGTATGTCCACTTAACGCTTGGAAGGGGGTTCCAGTGGCACAGTCGGTCACGTAAATTTTGCAATCACCCGCTCCACCACTGATCAGAAGACTCGATTTATTGGTCGTGTCTTCCAGGAAGCACAAGTCTCTAACAGTACCGTCGTGCATCGTAAGTTCAATCTGTCAACAAAAATAATAATTTTGTAGTAATATTATGGATAAAAGGGAAACTGCTAGGAAATAAACAAAATATCAAAGAAAAGAACGTTGTTGAAAGTCGGGGCTGTGACGGCCGGCAAAACCGAACGGTTGGGCACCTAATCAGATATTCTTCGATAAACACATCGCGAGCCGGCCCCGCCGCTGTGAAGCCAATGTACAGAGAAAACATACAATCAAACATTGTTAAAGCAGCTTCCGTTTTTTGTTCGCTGTGTCCAGTCATCAAGTCGCGAGGTGAAGGCGCGAGGTGATTGCAGGCCAGTGCTGTTAAACTTTTGCCTTCAGACATAGAGGAAAAATTGCATAGTGTGACCAGGGGTTAATTTAGTATTACCTAGGTATTCTTACTCACCTCTTCTCCCTCCAGATTTGAGGTATCGGCATTAAACTTCATTAGCTTGACAGTTTTGTCATTGGACCCTGTAGCCATTAAGTCTCCAACGGGAGACCACGCCAGGCAATAGATGGATCCTTTGTGGTGCTTGGTGCGTTTGAATAGAACCATTGGTTGGTAGGTTTGGTGTTCTTCCCTGAAAGAAAAGTTGCAGTACAGGTTTTTTACGTAAGATGACCTTTGTATACGCCCGTAACAAAAAGTTATGTTTGAACAAATGTTCTAAAGCAAGTATTAAATTGTTTAAATTATGTTTGAGTATATCTTTCTTTAAAATAGTCTCATGTATAACTTTTGTTTTGTTCTTGTACAGGGAGAGCACCCATAAATTACATACCAAAAATCAGGATTTTTGACCATATCTTCTCTTTGTTATGCATTTTTAAGTAACATTACATTATTAGAAAATTATTAAGTGTAATGCAAGGCTATAATCCTCCTCACACAAAGCGTTATGTAATTAATATTTGCAAAGAAGGAATCATCTAAACATACTTAGTGCCCGTAAATTTAAAATCAAACAAGTTTTGACAGGTAACTGTTTCATCCTTATGGGACTCCTCAGAACACTACTTGGTCAATGTCACACCCTTGCTAAGTTAAGTACAAGGTTTTGTGTTTCACCTTACGTTTCTAGTGAGAAAACGAAACCATGTACATCGCGAAAAGCGCCATCTTCCAAAATACGAGAGAAACTAAAACATCAGTAGGCGAGTAAAATTGCTATACCATCGATCGATGAAAATATTGATTGAAAGAGATAATCCATTACGTGACCTACGACACACATTGTCTTTGAGGTCAGATCAACGCTGATTGCGTTTATTCCGCCATTGAGACGTCGGCGTCGCGTTTGTGAGCGAAGTTTAAAGCCAAATATAAAAAAGCGTAAAATCTAGTACCCGTAAACTAAAAATCAAACAAATTTTCGTGGCTAGGCGGGAAAAATTACGGTTTTTTGTTTCTCTCGTATATTTCCGTAGATAGCTCGAAAGCTTAACCTCACGGGGGTCCAAGATCTAATGGACACCTAAGAAGTGTTGACAGTTAACTGTTTCGGTTTTGTCTCTCACCTTACGTTTTTAGTGAGAAAACAACCATATACTCCGCAAGAAGCGCCATCTTCCGAAATACGAGAGAAACTAAAACAATAGCAGACAAGTAAAACTGCTATATCAGCGATCGATGAACATCTCGATTGAAAGAGAGAATCCATCAGGAACGAATTTTTGGTTATATGGGATTTTATATCCCAACTTCGCTTAATGTATTTTTTTGCAAAATCTCCATAACATGAAATACAAAGTATAATAAAGCATTGTCTGGTTGAAAACAATAATACAAGTAGACAACTAAGTGCAAATTATTACTTTGCCATTTTGTTACATATTGTGGTGATCCTAAAATTCGCTAAATGACGTTTTTCCAAATCGGTTTTTTGACATCTCTAATTTTCAACGTTTTGTCATTTTGGTCATATGGGATTTCATATCCTTAAATTTGCTAAAGGCATTTACATTGTAGTTTTTTGGCATCTCTATGGCCCCACCATATTGCAACACTGTGCTTTTGTTGATAAGCTGTATAGTTTTTGAAATATAAATTTTTAAAGTTTTGCCATTTTGATCATATTATGGGACATATCGTAAAATTCGCTAAATGACGTTTTTCCGAATCTCCACTTACATTGTAGTTTTTTTGGCATCTCTATGGCCCCACCATACTGCAAGTCATATGGGATTTTATATCCCAAATTGGCTTAATATATCTTTTTGCGAAATCCACATAACCAGTGGCAGATCCAGGGAGGGCCAGAGGGGCCCGGGCGCCCCCTCCCCCTCCCTTCCAGACAAACATTATTTTTTAGTTCTGCCTCATCACTTATTTAAATTTGTTAACAAAATCTACTTAAGTTTTCAAAAATTTTCATGACCTTTTAGCACTAAATTTCACAGCTCAGACCCATGAAAAACCACAAAAATAAATAGTTAGGTGTTTGCTGCCACTTTGGCCCCTCCCCCCAGGAAATCCTGGATAAGCCACTGCCCATAACATGAAAGACAAATTGTAATAAAGCATTGTCTTGTTAAAAACAATAATACAAGTAGGTAGGCATCCAAGTGCAAATTATTACTAACCGCTCAGAATCAGAGTTTGTTAAACTTGAGCACCAGATAAATATCAAGTGAAAGTAATTAAAGGCTGTCTGATTGCGATCTCAACATGCTGTTGGTGTTGAAAAGCTGATGCAAATTTTTGTTTATTTTTTGAGACAAAGAAGACAATTTTATTACTCGACTTAAGAGTAAGGCTTTAAATAAAAATAAATGGATCCAAGACGGATTTAAAAACTTCCTAGCCGATTAACACACTCCAAGTGAAATCCACATTGAAAACAGTTTTTTGTAGATTTCTTAGAAACGAAAGTTCTTACGATGTTTTTGGTTAGAACACAAATTATTGAGAAAAATGTGTTCTACTATAACACGAAAACCGCATATTGATGGGATGCTCCGTTAAAAAGTTAGCAATTTTTTCAATGTCCTAACTGTCAAAAAACTGGCATTAGCATTAATGGATTTTGACCAAAGTCTAATTAGCTCGTTACAGTGTCGAACACTATTTTTTATGCAAATGTTGTATTTTATATCTGCCTTGTACACTCTGATTATACCTTATCTCATCGCTCGTTATTTTTAGATAAAATAATTGAACTTAAACACCCTGTATATCGGTAGATTTTTTACGACGGTTCCCATGGTATAAAAATCTTTTTTTCATGTAAGACTTACTAGGTTGTGCATTGCACAGAAGAAGTGTTATATACATAGATTTGCTATCCACGGATTGCCAAAAGAAACGGTTCTCATAGTATACAAATATTTTTTATGTGGGACTTATTGTGCGGCCAGAATAAAATGAGGCGCAAAAGAGATGCCTTCAATTAGCGCTATCTTTCTCTGTCCAGTGGCGTGCTATAATTGTTTAATTTTATATTTTACTCCTCCTAGCCCTTTTTTACTGGAAAACTCCATACCTTATTTTTCTTAAAAATAAATATTTTTTCAAAAGTTTTATACTTATTATATTATATTTCATTAGGTCGGTGCGTATGAAAGAAACCTAAAAAAATACCAATTGGCTTTCTAAAAATTCCAAAACCATTCGTTATATCTTTAAAATTGGAACTCCACACAGTTTTATTAAAAAATTAGAAGTGTAAATGATACGCCACTGTTTCTTTTCGAATTTTAAAATGTGTATGAAACCTAGTATTCATTCTGTTTGAGCCCAGCGATAACAATACTGCCGTCCTTAGTAAGATCCACCTATCTGCGTTTTCAGTTATTTCGAAAAAAGCGAGTTTAAAGTTTAAATGCTTGCCAAGGGTTCCATAATAATATATTTTTTTTGTTGGTAAATGTTTATGGGTTCCTAATAGCAATATCTAAGTAATAGTAAAAAGTTACAAATTATTACCTATTTAAAGCCTAACTCATTTTTGATTTTTTTGCAGATAGGTGGGTCTTACTTAGGACGGCAGAATAGAAGTCCAATAAAAGGGTGTGAATTATGAACGGGCTGGAGTCGATTTCATTAAACGTGCCAGACAAGTATGGTTTTTTCGTGTAATATTAAAATTTTGTTCATGGTAAATTTGCTAAAAATGAAGACCACCCAGTAAGACAAAAGTGCTGTAAACAGAGGGAGATAGATTGAGTTGAGTTGAACCATCTCTTTTGCGCCTCATTTTATTCTGGGCGGACCGTACTAGGTTTGTGCATTGTACAGAAGAAGTATTTTATACAGTCGACGAAATAGATTTGCTATCCACGGATTGCCAAAACAAATAGTGGCCGATTAAGGCACTCAGTTTGTTGGCAGATTTTGTTTAATAAACAATCCTAAGTATTAAACTGTGTTGACTGTGTCACCGACCAATAATGAATTTAATAGTAACAAAATATAGGTGAATGTTATTAATTGATTACACAGCCTCCACAAAAAAAATATCGAAAACATTACTAGTAAAATCCCATCGTTAGGATATTAGTGGTATATCTCTGAACCAACGTGTTAAGCCTACATCATTTTTTTTGTTATAGCCTGCAGAGTTTTTGTACGTACAGGGTGACAAAATATTAGGTAAACATACTCAGACTTTAGAACAGTGGCGGCTGGTGACGTTATAAATTGGAGGGGGGGGGGCAGAAATTTATATTGCATGGAAAAGGAGATAAAAAAACTTACCTAAACAATTTTATTTTAGCATTATACAACCAAGCAGCTACTTGGTGTAGTTTTTAGTTTATTTGTTAATAGATAAACTCTATTTGCCCTTCTCTTACATGCGCAAAGTGCTCGGATTAGCACCAGTTTCAGATTAATCATGGCCTTGTAGAGCAACCTTAAAAATCCCACAGAATTTTAAACAGTCTATTAACCTACTAAATATATGTCTATTTTTTGCCACATTTTCATTATGTTCGGTAATGTTTTGCCTATAGGCACTATTCAATTGGCACCTAATATCAGTCTTGCCTAGCATAGAAAATTCTATGTGGTTATATAAATAAGTAGCACTTACTTTCTGTTTTTAACTTTCCACTAAAGTGCTTAATATCACACATTTCCTTTGCCACCCTCACAGGATCACTTCGTAATTGTTCATAATAAGACAAATAAAGCAAAAAAAAGCATTTCGTTTTTCACAACAACAGCATCGTATAAATTTTTTATTACATGCACTAAAATTTTGGTTAATTTTTAGGATTTTAAGGTCCAGTCTATGTGGCCTTAAAGATTTTATTTGTAAGCGAAGTTCATATGTCAACGTATTTGCACAGTTAATTATATAATAAACAATGGACACGCCATCGGCAAGGCTTTTAACTACTAACCCTGACGTATCCCAAATCACAACAAACTCATACGTCTTCACTAAGGATAGAACCGGCACCACATAGGAAGGGCAACGAACGGTTTGGCACAATGAATATGGCCGACGTAACAAAAACAAACATTCCTCCCGCCCACGCGCGAGGACAGCTAGCTATTAACCGCTGAAAAACGGGTGAAATTAAAATCTTGTCCCGCTCGGTGCTGCCGGCGTGTAATTAATTACGCTAAAAAAGTTTGCCCAGTTAACCACAGACTAAAAAAAAGAACTAGACATGTCGTAAGGAAAGATTGAACTTTTTTTTAAATAAATCAATTAAAAATACTGGTTGTTGTCTAGTTTTGGGAGGGCACTGCCCTCCCCGTAGCAGCCGCCACTGCTTCAGAAGTAATTTTTTCGAACTTCTTGTGGAGTTGTATAATGCTAATTTCTTTAATATACCTGAGGTCTGCCATTTTGGGATAGGCGCATATCCTAAGCGTCTTGGAATTGGATCCCACGGCGTACAATTGACCACCGGGATGAAACTCGGCACACCGGACTGCCTGCACATCTTCCAGAGATGTGACAGCTACGAATTTCGGCCTTCCGATGCCGTTGGTATCGGTGGCGTCGCCCCGGTCTGATGATGCGTTTCTGGAAGCTTGCTGCAAAAAATACATGAAAAATTTTTAAAATAAGACAAAATTATTATACAAACCAGATATTTAAACTACTTATATTATACTACGTACTTTTTTAAAACATTAAAAAGGGACTAAGTGTCCAGGGTCATCCGATGTTTTATGGAGGTTTCAGGTATATCTGGGAAAGATTTTTCATTTTGGTGTTGGTGTTTTTATAGTTTTTTTAAACTAATCTTATTGTCAAATTAAATTTATCTGTCACTTTTAGTTTTTAAGATATTACATAAAGGTGGTATTTTACTTATGGAATGACACTCTTTTAATTTTATTTTTGGAATCAGCGTAAAATTTCCTTTAAAATGACACTCGTTACTTTTAATTTTGGCCATTTTAAAATATTTCAAACCCAGTAGAAAAAATTAATAAAACACAAAAAATATAAAGAAATAAAAATTTTATGTAATATCTTACAGACTCAAAGTAACTTCAATAGTAATAAAATTTTTTATAAAAAATAAATTTTTATAAAGAATAAAGAAGTTATATGCCCCTTTGTAAAATGCAAATGTTTGATACACCCCTTATAGCGTCAAAACCTAAGAAAATACCTAAAACCTCCCAAAAACATAGAATTGGGACACCCTGTACAATAAAAAAATTCGCCATACAGAGTTTTCCAATTTTTTTATTTTATGCTAAAATATAATTTCAAATTTTAAGATTAAATTTTACGATTAGCGGAGATTTGAAATAAAATTTCAATATTCTAATAAGCTTCTCTCAATTATGGTTAGTAGTTTAGTTTAGTGATAAAATTCAATTGTTTTGTACTCAAGTGACCACAAAAATACCAAATATATTTTTTTAAACATCTTTGGATTTGGCTTGGGAACTATACCTACCGACCTACGACCTTTTTAGAATATCTTTCAATTTAATACGAGACTTAAATTTTTTCTGCGTCCTAAAACCGATATCTCTAGGATATCCTTGCACTATCTGGGTTTAATAATCATAATAGGAATTTTTTAAATCATTACCTTTATGTATTCTAATTTGTATTATAAGCAAAACAATTATGTCTAATTTGTTTGTGAATTTTAAACCTGTTGTGTGCTTATAAATTTTTTATTTTTAAATGTCAGAAAAGCCGTAAAATTTTGTTATTGTATTAATATAATATCATATGTATGTCAAAGCTTTTAACTTAAAACAAAAAAAATACCAATAAATAATAAACGTCAAGTGTTTTGGTAGATGGAAAAGTTTGTGCTTGGTAGGACCGTATCCAAATAAACTACATGGTTTCGACAACGTATCAAGCCTATATTACCACAAATAGTGTTGTAAATTTTCCAGAAATATATTTTCGGAAATATTTCCTGAAACATTGGAAATATATGGAAATATTGGAAATATATGAAATATTAAAAAAATAAGAAAAAAGGAAATATTTATTTATAAAATCATAACAAAACACCGGAAAATGCAGAAGGCTTATACATGAACACAAATCAGGAGTTATTCTTCAAACAAATATACAGAAATAAGGTCAAATTTGTACAACAAAAATCTCATTCTTGAAACACTACACTATAGCGAATAGTGTGTGAATAGTCGAGCAAGAGGCATATCTTCATCGCTGTCATCACACTTAATAACATCGTCTTGCCAGTCTACTTCCTCAAAATCTTCAATAGTATCGGAAATAAGTATATAGTATAGTAAGTTTAATGCTTATAAGGGCCTATCCTTAAATTACGTAATGCTCAAGGGGGGGGGGGGTTGGCCTGCGTTACACTCCCCACATAGCACAAATCAAAATACGTTAAAAATGTACACTTTTTTAAGTTTAATAGGTCGCTTTTTAACGCTATTTTTAAAACCACGTTAAAATCACACCGAAATAACGTGGTTTTGAAAATAACGTCAAAAAGCGACTTTTTAAATTTAAAAAAGTGCGTGTTATTAACGTTGTTTTGATTTGTGCTATGTGGGTGCTATGTGGGTCAAAGTTATTTTAATTTGTTTTTTCTTGAAAATGCGTTAAGAGGGGGGTGGGGGTCAAACATCCTAAATTTTTGCTTTGCGTAATTTAAAAAAGCTCTCTAGGGTTACAAAATATGAAAGATAATATATTTTTTAATAATTGCAATATTTCCAATATTTTCGAGACACCTTTGGAAATATCCAATATTTCCATTTCCATGGAAATCACTAACCACAAAGTATCACAAACTCGCACACAAAAAATTAATGTTGTAAAATGAATTGCTAATTTCTAAGCAGTATTTAAAATAAAAATTAGAAATTTGTCAGTAAAATTATATGAGTTGAAGTAAAATTAATTCGTAAAACAAAAACAAAAAACAGTTTTTTAGCAGTATGTATAACCTACAGCATAGTGGCATTGAAAACAAAAACTATAATGAACACATACGACACATGGCGAATGACTAAATAAAACTATTATTCGTTATCTGCTTTCTCTAACACCACTTGATTCCAATATGTCTCACATTAGTCATTTAGAACTGCTTTTTCAGACTCACAATGTTAGACAGTAAAAATCTAATAAATTAAAACTTATCTTTGAAAAAGATTGTCTTTTTGGTATTTTTAAAAAATATTTGAGCCACTATTTACTAAAGGGTCTTAAGTGCTACGTTCTAAAATTCTATATCTAAAAGTCTAGATGATTTTGGTTTAACTAATTTTTTCACTTGGATGCAATAGTTTTTAATATTTATATAAATTATATTCACATAAAATTTAAAAATAACAAAAAAATATAATATTGTGCTTTAAAAATTTTAACCGTATTTAAACCTTCAAATGTCACTAGGAGATGTCGAATAAAAATGGAGTATGTCTATCAGCGGTGCGCTATATTTTACATGATAATTAATTGGACAAGTTGGCGATGACTGAACCTATTAGTGAGTGTTAGTGAAAAATAATTCTAATATATCTTGCGCTTTTTACAATATTTTAATATTTATACGTTTTTAATACGCAATAGTGTTCGGACTTTAAATCAGCCCTTAGGGGTGGTACTACAATTTGAGACTGACTATTTTTAACAGGAATCCTATGACTGCACGAACTAGATTTCTAAAAAATAACATTGTTAGAAAATTTTGATTTCGTTTTTCTTTATTTTTAAAGTTAATTTAATTTTTTGTGAGATCAAACTCACTGAGAAATGCTATGCTACTGCCCGTTAGTGTAAATCAAATCTTTGCATTTATTTGACCTGAAAGTATTAAAAAAATACACATAAAACGGTCGGGGTCAAGTCTATAGACTTAGTATTCAGACCCTGGTCTAAGTGCTAAGTTTATGTGCAGCAAAAGCAAGACAGCTTTTTCATTAATAAAAATTGGTTAAAAATCAAAGAAGTTTGTGAATTTAATTTTTTTTCAATGTAGACTAAAATAGGTCAAATAAACTCTTGACTTAAAGCATTGCCGCCATCTTAAAGAATTACCTGAAGGATTTTTTAAATTTTGTGTTGATGTTTCTATCTATAAATCGAAACTTTCTTATTTTCCAGCAAAAAATGTGGGCAAATTACAGAAAATTGGGTGCTTGTAATTTTATAAAAAGTGCGCCATTAAAAAATAACACAATTTAAGAACCATCAGTGAAACCTCTATTAAGCGGACACTCCCTTTAGGCGGACAAATTTGTTGGAACCAAGCTTTTCCCTATTTTTTACATGTAAAATTCACTCCTATAACCGGACACTCTAATAACCGGACGCGTACAACGGGACGGAGCGCTGGACGACATGGGCATAAATATTATGTAGTATGTTGGCATCAACGCACTCTGTAGCAGGGCAATTGCCTCGTGTCGTTTTAATGCGGAGATTAAAAACTTGTCGTATTTACAACATATTTTATTTGGCGGGGCCCGCGCTATTCTCGGGCGGGACTGCTGTGTTTTATTTTTATTGTTCAGTTGGGTAGGATCTCTTTGAAGTGGCGCCTAGTAAAAGCTTCTTAGTTTACGTGAAAAAGAGAAAGTTGTTAAGGTAACATTAGCACGAAAGATCCCTGAAAAATTTAATATCGGAAAAACTTAAGCAGCAGCGGAAATTGTTAATATATATTAAAATTTTGCAGTTCTCTCTCATAAGCGGACACCTCCAATAAGCGGACAAAATCGACGAAACCGTGATTGTCCGCTTATAGGAGGTTTCACTGTACAGTCAGGGACTTTTTAAAGTGTCGCGCTTGGAAAGAAAAAATATTCCTATTTGTTATTAAAAACCCAGTTCGAACCAAACCAAAAAAATTATGAACTTTACCTGTGTCTATATACATACATATTAATACATGTTTTCTGAAGTCTTTAAATGATAAATTTGGCCAGAAAAAATATAAAACGGCAAGTCCCTGACTGTACATAGATGGGTAAAATTATTATTTTTTACCAACAGTTTTTTTTTGTATTTTAACAAGATCAGATATGAAAGTGAAGTTTTTATTTAAACTGACATAACAAGTTGACAACCGGTAATAATAGATACATTCAAAACAATTTGTTTCATAAATATGCATGAATTGTAATTAATTAGCGAAATACTTGTCATTTTGTAGATGAAAATGATATTAGCAACATGACTTCCTAGAGATCAATCGTACAAAATAAGTGTTTTTGCTGCACAAAACATTCTTAGCGCCTGCAGGAATGTGCGTAGGTGAAGTGAACTTTTTTGCTTGTTTTGAAGAGGGCTGTCTTTTATATTTTGCAAATAGGAACATAGAGGTCGACACTGATCGAATGTCGTTACTAAAACTTAACCTCAATCTTTAACCAACCTAAATTCAAAACGTCAGTGCAATACATATAGTTTTATCGCTACAGTGAATTTTTTAAGTTAAAAAATCAGTCGAAAAATGGAATTAAACCGAGAACATTTTCTGGCTATAACTTTTTACAACTTTCGAAGAAAATTATCTCAACAAGAATGCCCTGCCGAGTTGATTTCTGTTGTTTTCGGTAATGAAGTACCACATCAGTCGACAGTTTCTCGTTGGTATGGAGAATTCAAGCGTGGACGGATTAGCCTTAGCAACGATCCAAAACCGGGTGCACCAAAAACGGCTATCACCCAGGAAAACACCGATGCTGTGCGCATGATCATCACGGAAGATCGACATGAGACACATCGCGAGATTAAGGCTTCATTGGGGATTTCAAGAATTTTGCATGAAGAATTAGGGGTAAGAAAGTTAGTTTCCCGCTGGATACCGCATCTGTTAACCGAAGAACAGAAAGAAGCTAGGGTCAATTGGTGTCAGAAAACTCTAAACCGCTTTGAGGCAGGAAACTCGAAAAACGTGTACAGCATTGTTAGTCGTGATGAATCGTGGATTTACTCATATAAAGCCAAAAATAAACGTCAGTTGTCTGTTTGGGTGTTTCAAGATGAAGAAAAGCCAACAAAAGTCATTCGTTCACGAAGTGTATCCAAAACGATGGTCGCGACATTTTTCTTAAAAGGAGGTCATTTAGCAAAAATTCCTCTGGAAGATCAAAGGACTGTTATTTGTTTGCCGAAAGTCGTCGCTGAGCGTTGAAAAACGAACCCACAATGCAAGTTTGCACAAAGCACAAAAAATCATTGAATTTTTAACCCAACAAAACGTCTGATTGTTGGACCATCCTCCATACATTCCCGACCGAAGTCCCAACGATTTCTATACTTTTTCGAAAATCAAGAATGGACTACGTGGTTAAAGATTTAAGTCGTTAGAGGAAGCAGGCGACCGCGACGCATTTGAGAATGCAATTTGATTGACTGTACCAACAGACGAGTGGAATAACAGCTTTTTGACAACTGGTTTGAACGCATGCAAAAGGGAATTAATTTTCGTGGAGAATACTTCGAGAAACAACAAACTCTTAAAAAGTTATCTACTGTTTTATTCCAGCTGTATATGCAAAATTTAAAAGATAACCCTTCTTACCATCTTAAATGGAGAATTTTTCTTTCGATTATTTTTATTTGTTATATTGTTTATTTGTTTCTCTAAGGAAGGGTTATTGTATAGATTTTTAATTTCAGAAATGTCGTCGCGATCACTTAATAGGGACTTATTGGAATAAAACCTGACTTTATTTTAGAGTCGACTTTATTGTGACACATTAAAACAGAAAACTAACAGCTGACCCCTCAAAATTGACATATTTATTTCTTATTTTCTAGACGCTGTTTTGACTTGTTTGACGTTGCACCCGTTTTATTTCTTCCTTGGCTTATCTTGTCCGCTATTTTCGCTCTATTATATTTTATATTAGCTTGTATTTAGGTCCCTTGATTACTCGAAGAGAAAGTCAAGCAGGCGTGCCCCAGAGAAGCGTACTAGGACCTTATTTATATTTATTATTCAGTTATCGATATCTCAGAGCCAGAAAATTTTCACTTAGCAACATTTGCCGATGATACGGGTTTGTTATTATAATATATTGAAAAATCAATAGAAAAACCCAAGTTCACAATTTGACCACAAAATGCAGAATAAAATTAAATAAAACGAAATCATTGATTTTACAAACAATAATGTAAAATCACAATTAAAAAACATTCCCGTACCATATTCAAATCAGGCAATAAATCTCGGTGTGACACTTGATGTGAAATTGCGCTGGGAATCATACGTTAAGAAAAAAAAAAAGAAGAACTTGAAGTAAGGTGTAGAAAAAAGGACTGGCTAATTGGAAGAAACTATGGGGTTGTACTTAGGAGAGTAACATTCTAGTACCTTGGTATTTTCGAAATAGTGACCTTTATCGGGACCTAAAAATCGACTGTACATATAATAGAGAGTAAAAAAAGTACGCAAACACGATGGTGTCAGACTGCATCGATATGTGAATTTGAAAGCGATTGAGCTTCTAGACAAAACATAGTATGCTAGTTCGAAAAGAAAATAGTGGAGCCGTTTTAGCTAGTGAACTAAATAAAATATATGAAACAAAATAATGCTATAAACACAACCAAATTGTAAGTTACAGTTGAGGCAAAGCGAGGAGAACTGTTGAATGAACCTTGTCGTGTCGTGATGCCTGTCTGTGTGTGTGTATATTATTTCTGTCCGTAACACGATAGCTCCTAAACCGCTGAACCGATTTTCAAAAAATATTCAGGTAAAATAGTGTTTGACACTCTAACGAGCTGATTAGATTTTTGTCAAAATCTATTCATGGTAATGACAGTTTTTTGACAATGCGGTTTTCGAAATATAGTAGACTACATTTTGCTCAATAATTTTTGTTATGACCAAAAACTAGAGTAGGAGATAATTACAAAAAACTGTTTTCAATGCTGATATACAGTTTAGCTTTTCTCGTTTTTAAATCAACTACGAACTTCGATAACTCAAAATCTTTGATAAGTCGAACCAAACTGTTGGCAATAACTTCATAACTCAAACTTTGCTTAGTCGAATATCTTGATAACTCGAACATTGTATGTGGCGCCAACTTCGATAAGTCGAATTTTCTGGGGAAATCCCCTAATTACGAATCGTTCTTACTTCTTTGTTTGCATTGGAATATTTTAAAGACGCAATTCAGTGAACTTGTATTCGATTTGCTATACGTTTAGGGGTGGTGTGTACGTTACTTTGTCACAAAAAACGACTGTTTGTCGGTAAAATAAATATGTACATTCATACGTATAAGAACAAAAATTATGTATTCACATGTATTAGAGGTGAACGTTTTTAATATAGACTTGGTTGTATCAAAATTATTGCAAGTATACCACTAATTCCTTAAAAAAACACGTAAATATTGATTCACAAAAAATACCGCAAAAATTTTTGTTTATTATTTGATAAGTCGAAGTCTCGATAAGTCGAAATTTTTATGTGGCACATGGTTGTTCGAGTTATAGAAGTTCGACTGTATATTAATTTCTCTTTTTAAATTTAATATGAAAAAATTTATTTTTAAAATTTTCTCATAAAATAATTCGTCCAATTGCATTTTTCAATGCATAAAATTAAAAGTTTAATAACTTAATTGTATATAGAGGTATAACGAGTTTGTGCAGCCAACCAAAAATATGCTTCAGTTTTTTTCCTCGTTTTTTTCTTCATTTATTTATCATTTTCTTCTTTGAAGAAAACTGGTCTACTTACGCAGTGAAAAGTGGCGGATGGCTCACAATTTTATAACAATTTTTGTATTATGTGTGTTGAAGTAATTTACAATTGCGTGATTCGCAAACGAATTTTTGTTTGTGTAACATACTTTTTGAATACTTATATTAGACACATTTATATATTTGAGTATTAAAATAATTATTGTCGTTGCATTAAGAAGAAAAAAAGAAAATAAATATTAAGGTTCCTCAATTAAAAAAATCCTAAATATATTTTTTAATTAGGTGCACTATGCTTGACTATGAACTACACTAAAATTAAAATCATAGCAAACACATATGAAGATTGAAACTCGTAGACAATGATTGAGTCGATACAAAATTTCGGACTTCAAGTGTAAACCAGTTTACACTTGAAAACGGTTAGAAATACTAACGGAAACGTCGTGTTTAAAATAAATAAAGACAATGGAAGTCCGAAATTTTGTTTCTACAGATGAAGAAATCACGCTCAGAATAAATTAAGAAAAAGTAGAACAAGTAGAGGAATATATATATAACTGGGACAAAACTAAAAAAATGAAAACCAAACAGCTGAAATCAAAAGACGAGTAAGATTGGCCTGGAAGCATTCGGTAAATTAAGCTAAATACATATTAAAAAATAAAAAATATCCTCAGTACCTCAAAACAAAGGTGTATAACCAATCTGTCCTTCCTGTACTCACTTATGGATACCAGACCTAGACACAAGGTAATAAAAGCCCAAAGATCAATGGAAAGACAAATGTTAAATGTAAAGCTAACAGATAGAAAAAGGAATGATTGGATAACAAATAAAACAAAAGTAGGGGATGTCAGAGAAGAGGTAGCAAAATTAAAATGGAAAATTGCCAGTCATAATATTAGACAAAAAGACGATCGATGGAACAAATGTATTGTAAACTGAAGAACTTGGGAAAATAAAAGAAGTAGGGGAAGACCCCAAGATGGGCGGACGATTTGAAGAAACATTCGGGAACTATATGGATGAACATGAACACGGCGACAGACAGAGAAGAGTGGAAGATATTGGGGAAGGTTTATGTCCAAAGATGGATCGAATAAGGTTAAATAGATAGATAGTAGTATTTCCTATTTGTAGACCACCTATCTAGAATGTCCAGATAAATAACACAACCCCAAAAGAAAAAAAAGTTAGAGAATAGCTCAATCTGAATCTGGGGTCCCTAGATTTCTGCGAATCTCCTCAGTGGGTAAATTCATATGAAAGGTTTGATAGAATCTTTATAATTTTAATGATATAATCTTTAATAGATTTATTCTACCAGTGCCAATGAAGGGGATAAAGAATCTCAAAGGTCAACATCGTTGTCACATCGAAGCAAAGTTCGTTCAATGACTTGTGTGAGGTACTAGACCACTGCGTCATCAGCATTTTGATAAAAGTAAATTTTAAATAATTTAGAAATAATTTTTTTTGAGAATATCTCGAGAACTACTTACATCAGGGTAGTGAGATATGGCTTGTTTATAGAGTCTTAAAAATATCGTTTTTGCAAAAATTACATCATGAGATATATCGTTCAAAAAGTATTTTAAGGACCTTTTAAACAAGCAATATATTACTACTCTAAGGTAGTTTTTGAGATATCTGAATTTATTTTAGTACATGTTTGAGCCAAATGGGCAATTCTGATTTTCAAAATATTATTTCCAAAACCTACGGTTCAAAAAAAAAATTATATTTAGGATTTTTTATCCGCCTGATCGGTAAAATCAATGTAACAAAAATCATTAAAATCGGAAAGAATCTGCCAAACCTCCTTTTTTTTTCGTTGATTTTATATAAATTGACTCACTGGGGAAAATTCCAAACCTCTAGGGACTTTTTAAACCCAGATTTGGATTCAGCGTCGGAAAAAATCGATAGGAATATCATGGTCTTTTTTATGGATCTCGACATTTTTTTTCTTGTGTGTTGTGTAATTTTTCTTGTAAAATATTAATTTAAAAAAATTAAATGTGCACCTAAAGCAGCGAATGAAGCTGTATATTAAAATATATATTTTAATCGTACCATTCTAAGCTACGGGCTATTTCTATTGTTGTAAATGGTTATATTTTGCGGCTTTGGTTTTTGCGTTTTTCTTTATTCAGATAATTACTATTTTTACGTTCTTTGTGTTTGTTTGGCTTGTTCACGCTGGTAAAATGATTATTTTCAGAAAGCTGATCTGAGAAATCAACAACGATTACCTATCAAGCCGTCGATAACAAAACAAAAAATATTTTTTTGCCTTGTCGCTTTGTCGGTGTATTATTTTATTTCATAAGCGTATCCTAGGAATAGTCCGAGAATTTATCTCCACCTGAAGCATTTAAGTGAAACCAAAATCTCTCCCAACTAAACCACAAGATTCTCAGGATCACCCTATGAAAAATTCTACTTGCGTTAATATAGAAAAATATAAATGACTTTTTGCTGAATTTGAATTATGTTCGAAATTTGTTGTCAACTTTAAAATCATTAGAACCTGCACTTATTACTTTTTAGCTTGTCAGACCTGTGGCAGTTAATAAAAACTTAAATTCTATATGCAAAAAACAAAAAACTACAAAAATACTTATACACAAATAAAAATAAAAATGTTTTAAGTTCGCCCCTGATTGAAAGTGACATCCTTTTTCTTGACTGGCAAACTGCTTATGGCAGTTCATCAATATTCAGCAATTTTCCTTAGGTATATTGAATTTTTAAACAAGAAATAATATTATAGACACATATTTTATTAAAAAAGCTCCTATTTTTAGCTATGTCAATTTGAAAAACCCCATAAAAATATTTAACTTTCGTTTAATAGTTTGAAATTTTGCAAGATGATTGCCCATATACTAAGATACAATAAACGTCGGGAGACACTCGATCAGAGTTACTTCCCCACCCTAATTACGTCATCATTGTATATTTTAAGGAAAATGGAAATATCACCATTATTTAATATGTCGTTGGAAAGGATATTATAAATATCACACAGCTATTCTATACATAATTTTACGAAACAAAAAGAGAACTATGACGAGAAACCATAAAGAAACTTCAAACAAAAATAAAGAAAATAAACTCAGAAGTACAACCCGAAATAAGCAAAGCGGAAATAAAGAGCATTAAAAAAAATTAAAAATAAGAAATCACATGGAAAAGACGGAGTAATGACAGAACTGCTAAAGTACGGTGATAAAGCTGTAGTTAATACCCTACATAATAATATGGTAGTGAATAAAATACTAAGAAAAAAAATAATCCCAAACAACTAGAAATAATTGAATAATAATTTTATACAAGAAAGGCGATAGAGCAGACCTAAAAAACTATCCGATTTCACGAAAATATTAACAGAGAGACTAACAAAAGAATTTGACGGATATCAATCAAAAGAACAAGCAGGCTTCACAAAAGGTTTCAGTACAGTTGACCACGCATTAGCCATGAAAATCCTAATAGAACGAGCCAACGAATACGATATTCCACTATATGTTGCGTTTGTAGACTTTAAAAAAGCTTTTGATAGCATTGAGCACTGGACAGTGAAAGCATCTTTAATTAATAGCCGAGTAGATATAGATATAGATACACAGACTTAATAGCCAATATATATAGCAAAGCAACAACATCAATCAAAATCCACGAAAGAACCAAGCCAATCTGCATAAGAAGAAATATCACGGTCAAAATAAACCAAGAAAAAAATAGAACAAGTAGAGAAATATATATATCTGAGACAAATTATTAAACTAAAAAAGGAAAACCAAACGGTTGAAATCAAGAGACGAGTAAGATTGGCCTGGGCAGCATTCGGTAAATTAAGCTACACATTAAAAAATAAAAAATATCCTCAATACCTCAAAACAAAAGTGTATAACGAATGTATTCTTCCTGTACTCACATATGGATCCCAGATCCGGACATATACAAAATCAAACATGGATAAGGTAACAAAAGCCCAAACATCAATGGAAAGACAAATGTTACATGTAAAGATAACACATAGAAAAAGGAATGAATGACTAAGAAATAAAACAAAAGTAAGGGATGTCAGAGGAAAGGTACCAAATTTAAAATGGAAATTTGCCGGTCATAATATCAGACACTAGACAGAAAGATGAAACATATATATTGTGAACTGGAGACCTTGGGAAAATAAAAGAAGTAGGGGAACCATTTTTTTCTTAAACAGGTGACTCATGACGTCACCATGTACAAATGGTATGTTCTAGGAAAATTACAAAATAAGCTCCATTACGGTTGACCTAACTGGATGTTCTTATTAGCTTATTTCCTAGACAGGTTTCCCCTGGACAAAGAATGTTACATACAGGGTGTTTCCTAATTAAATGTCAATATTTATGGGAGTGATTTTTCGGCCCATTTTAAGAAATAAACTTCATATAAACATATGTCCTAAACGTCTTACCTTTTGAGATACAGGGTGGTAAAGTTTTCAAAAACAAATCATTTATTAATAATATTTACAATACCACTTCAGATATTTTAATGAAATTTGTCATACATGTACAGACTATGAATCAAGACGCATTTTTTAATTTATCACTTTTTTTTAACATTTCCATCAGTGGCGTTCGTACGTAATTTGACCTGTCTATTTTGGCAGACATGATGGCACGCCACTGATTCTTCGTGAAATAAAAATTATTTTTGAGATCCCCAATCATTTCTAACCAAATTTGATCGCTTGATTTTTTTCAATTCGATGCACGGTTTTCGCTTAAAAAAATAAAAACCGTTTCTCTGCATCATCATAACAATATCGTTAATATGACCACCCTGTATCTCAAAAGGTAAGACGTTTAGGACATATGTTCATAGGAAGTTTTTTTCTTAGAATGGCCCAAAAATCACCCCCATAAATATTGACATTCAATTAGGAAACACCCTGTATAGGTATTATCAATGAGTATATGATCCATATAGAGTGGCAACCGGCGAGCCTCGCAATATTGAGTGGCAGATGGCGCTGAAATAAATTCGTCTGGTAAACAATATTCAGAGACAACTACTATGATCTAATGACATTTGTATGATAAGCATGAACCTAAATATTGCGTACCAGACGAATTTATTTCAGCGTCATCTGCCCCTCAATATTGCAAGACTCGCCGGTTGCCACTCTATGGGACATATACTCATTGGTATAATGGACCCGAATAAAACCGGCTTATAAAAAACTTTTCTGTCTGTCAACGAGAAATATCTTGACTTAAGGATTTGCGTGGGTGGTTTAGCTACTCAACCGATTACTTATTCTAACAAAATTAAAACCAAAAAATATTGAAAAATAAACTTTCGAACCATTATAAATTTTGCTCGAATCGTGTATTATTAGTGGACCAAATAAACGTGCAGTAAGATGTAATTTGAATGTCTGGTTGTCAATTTGCTGAAGTAAAATAAGGTTGAAACAGCTACGCCCAAAATGGTATTTGGCACCTTTTTTTTCTTTTTTTTCCGACTACACTACACGACGGAAAAGGCACTTTTTTTTGGAACAAAATCAAATGTTGACAGTCATAAGCCTTTTAAATTTTATTATGAAGAACTCGAATCATTTTAGGTATGAAACTACTTAAAGTCGCCAATTAATTAGTAGAATTCAACAAAAATTTTTTTACATAAAATGTCTCAGCGGTAGCGTGTCATTAAAGGTTTTTAAATTCAAATATTGCCTTTAAAGTGATGGAGCTAATAACTGAAAGTTTCTAGATTATAAACATATAAGTTTTGTTTTATGTTATCCATTGAAAATTAAATAAAATAATCACAAGAAATCTGTCCCAGGCGGCAACAGACAATTTTTCCGCAAAGAAAATTTATTCCTCGTGGCAACAGAATTTGAGCATGAACAGAACTAGTGGGTTATAGAGGACCACGAGTAACAATGTCGGAGAGTTTTTAAATTGGTAATAATAAATCGTTTTGTGTCGATTTGAGGCAAATTATGTTTTCCGTTCAGCAACATAGATGATCTTACGTATAACTTGATTAAAGTAATAAAAATCAATATTTTCCCAAACAAAACCGTTGAAATCTTGTACAAAACTGAAAAAAAAAAAAGTTGTGTAATAAATTTGGCTTGGCCGGAAAATGCTAAAATGTAAAGAGATTGTCTCATCTGTAACACGATTTGTCCCGTTCGGTAACACTATTTTCCGATATTACAGAGATTCTCCCCGTGTTATAAATCGGGCCAATGAATTTTTTTTTCAATTTTAGTTGAAAAGTACTTGAATTTATAATCTGCCTTGATATTTTGAACAGTATCTAGTTTTGTAATTTTGTTTAGTGCCTTTTTAATGTTTGTCCCTTCTGTAACGTTGATGTCCCTTCTGTAACACCTAAAATATCTGATATTTTTGTCCACTGTTATTTTAAACTAATTTTAAGTGGTCCTTTAGGTACAACTTAAGTGAAAGAATAAATTATTTTTTATTTGTGAGGAAAAAGAAATACCCAAGCAAAATCTCTAAAAATTAGTTTTTAAGAAATATTTTGCTAGTTATTATAATAAAATTATTGCGCTGTGTTTTTTTTACTAGCTATATTATTCCAGGCATATTTTAACACATTTGATAGATTTTGGGTAAGTAATATGGCAAAAACTACCGCGTTACAGAAAGGACAAAAAAATTACCAATCGAACAAAAACTCCTTATAAAAAACGCAACTTACATGTATCTTACTAGTTTAAAGCCTGACACGTTCAGTTTACAACAATTATTGCTGATTCAAAAACCTTGTTTTTTTCAGCAAAAATTTTGGTTTTGTATGTATTTTGTTCAACCAAATAAAAAATTACAAATTTTCACGATTTATATGTAATTTTGTTCCTGGTGACGATAGGCTATTTTTTTTAATGAAAATTCAATATGGCGGTTTGGCCAGGTGTAAAATGTTTGTTAAAAAAAACTTTTTTCAATTAAAAAAAAATCTTATCTATTTACAGATATAAGGTGGGCCAAAAAATTTGTTATTTTTTGAACCCGCTACAACTTTAAACTCCATCGGCCTATTTTTGAAATTTATGGCTCTTTTTATAGACAAACTATGAAATTTTGTAAACGCGACACCTGATTTTAAATTTGTATACTTTTCTATCTCATAACAAATTTATATAAGTGATACCTCGGTAGACGAACTATGGAGCTTTTGCCTCATTAACAAAAATCAAGCCCAGGGTCGCCCACAAATCTTTCGCAGGGAGGTGATATTGACCCGTTTTTTAAAGCTATTTTGGATTTTTGACATATTGGGGTCAATTCTTTACATTTCAAAAAATTGGACGAAATTTGAAAAAATGTGACATAATCTGGCGCTTAAGATTTCTCGTTTAAAAGGCAATTTTAAACTTAAAAACTTACCTAAAAGGCCATTTCCCACTTTTTGATAGATGTAGCTTCACGATATAATATATTTTTTTAATTAAAAACGCCTAATTTATTAAAAATTTTTAATTTAAAAATTGTAAATAAATTCAAAGCAGATAACCATTAACCACACAAACTGAAATGTCAGATTTCGTCACATTTCTTTCAAATTTATGAGTCCTATTCGTTTTCTTTATGAGGTCAGCTAAGTTTACTTTCTTTCTTTGTTTTTCACGGTAAAATTAACAAAGAGGGACTAACTGCATGTCGTGGAAGGGTCGCTACAAAATTAGCTCTACGCTGTTGCCACCGTTATATTTGAACGGATTTTTAAGGGAATGTCAAATTATTTCTTTAAAATCTGCCAGAAAAATCTGACTAAGTGGGATACTGGTCAAATTATTGAAGTGGTGATTATTTTTTTACTTTTCTTATCAAAGCTAGGCACGTATATAGTTTTTTATTCTGGGGGGTCCACCCATATAGAAACTGCTGTTATTCAGTGACGGCCCATGAGGTTTTGGATAGGGTAATCAGAAATACTTGCTACAGTCGCCGCCGGCGGAAGATTACAGGGGTGCTACGAACAATTTTTGTCTAAAAGACGTTACTGTTGGGTTTATAAGGATAAAAATAAATATTAAAATAAAAATAAATGTAGATTCTATTGGAAAATGTGTGTGCGAATGAAGAAGAATTACAAAATGTCGAAATTACAAAATATCGAAATTACAAAATGTCAATAAAAATATATCGAAATGCGAAATAAAACCTAATAACATATTACGAACTGGTCAGGTTAGATTCAGTGTAATTAAGTAACTAGAAACGGTTAGTTTTTTTTATAATTTTCACCTAACCAGGTCAGGTTAGATTTTAAACCTGACCTGGTTAGGTTTTTATACAAAACAAACTAACCTGATCTGGTCAAGTTAGTTTTTTTGAAATTATAATTAGCCAACCGGATTAGGTTTGCTTTTTTTTTTATTTCGTATAACAATCTAACCCGATCTGGTTAGGTTTTATTTTCTGTCTTTTAAATTTTTCAACTATTAGTATTTTTGTTTCTTCGACATTTTGTACTTTCGACATTTTGTGTTTCGATGTTTCGTCCGTCGCCCCTTCAATTGATCGCAAACTTATCATTACCTGTCCATACACGCCCCTTTTCCACCAAAAAAAAAGTGTCCAATGGACCGGTTAGGTCACGTTTTCGATCAATTAACCAGAGTTGAATTAACAGGTTAGGATAAGTTTGCCATCAATCGACAAAGGTGAGGTTTGGTTTAATAAAAAAAAATGCAAAATTTGCTTTTTTTGTATTAGGAAATGCACGAAATGTGATCACATCGAACCTTTTAGAAAAGCTATCGTCCAAAAAAGTCGGCAAATAATTTTGCACCCTGTCAATTGTGTACCTTTATCAATATTAATGTTAATCCCGGAATAAAATACACAAACAAAATATAACGGGTTTAAAACCTTAGATACTATAATTAAAATATATTGAAATTGAAGAAATAGTTAAAAAGCTAAAGAATAAATTCCAGTGCAAAATTATTTACTCTGTAGGTTCATTGAATAGCTACCTAATTTGAAAAAGTAATAAAAAAAAATAAAATAGTTTTTAAGGTTTTGATTATAACAAATATAATAAGGGTAAAAAAATTGAATTTGTTTTTTTTTAAACTTATGAAAATAAAACCAAGTAAAAATTTTCATTAAACTTGCAGACAAAGTGCCTAATTATTTAAATTATTTGGTTTTATTTTTAAAAGAACTATGAATAAAGACAGACAGACATTTTGATTTTTTTGGCCCAAACTTATTTTGAGCAAAAATAAAAAGGTTTTTTTTGACGGTCCCCAATAGCCTTCCTACCTATGAGTGGCTAAAAAATAAGTCAGCCAAGCATCCTTTTTCATTCAAATTTATTTTAAAATCAAGTTCAAAAACACGACAAAGAAAAACAATTTTTTAGCAGCTGCTCAAATCTTGGATTGATTTTGCAGTCAAGTCAAGTAATATTATTTAAAACACACAAATGTTTATGAATAAAATTATGAGATTTAGAAAACAAAATTTTTTTCCACTCTCCATGCATTTAGGTATAAAAAAATACCTTTAAGATTTAAATTTTTTAGAAAACAAAATACTTAACCAAACTTTAGTTTGAGCATGTTTTCAGCTATTATAAGCAAGAATCTCAAAAATCAGAATCAATTCCGCCGTAAAAAAAGCGAATTATCCATATCTCTACTATTATTATCACTACTAAATGTTTGATTACTTTTTATTCCTAAAAATATCGGGGGGAGATTGATCCCCCCTTAGGTACCACCTTGCACGTTATGTTGTAAGAGTTTTTCGTAAAAATATTTTAACAATATATTTAAAAAGTGAATCCAATTTGTGAACGGTACCTTTATTGGTCTCACTTGGAAATAATGAATTGGCAACATAGTATTTCGTAACTGACAGTCCCCTTGGTGATCTTTGACTGACAGTTGTCAAATTTGCCAGATAGAAAAACCGTTGTATGATGAGGTGCTCGGAAAAATACAATTTATCAAGAACTTGTGGATTATCAGTAGCCGAGTATCAAGGTAGGTTTTAGATAAAATTTTCCCGCATATTTTAAATTTTTGGGGTTTTCATAATTTCCTAAGTTGGCCCATTACCGTGTGGTGTAAGACGTTTTACACAAAGCTGAAATTGCAGTGTTGTCAAGATTTACACCTAAATTCTGTTGTTTCAAATTTCGTCAGATTATTTCAAATTATTTCAAATTTTGAAGAATTGCCCCCTAAATGTCAAATTTTTTGTCGCTTCAACAACGTTTTATCTTTATAAATCTGATAATTTTTTTTCAAATTATTTGGCTTACATACTTGCCTGGCATGAGAACTATTGCGATTTTTGAATCAAAAGGTGAAAATTTTGTCATTTTCGAGTTAGGTCGTTAAAAAACAGACTGTAGAAATAATAAAAACAGAGTTATGGTTTAACAAGCTGTGACCTTTAAGTTGCAATCCGCGAATCAAGTACAATCAAAAAACAATACAAACCTTAACAAGATCTTTATTGATTTTCGTATAATAGTCATTAGGTTGTTGCAAAACGAAGTTTAGAATAATAGGGTTAATTGCATAAATGTAATAGAGAGATAAAACTAAACAAAGTGTTGTTGTAGGCGTCTCTGAAACTAATTGGAATAAATGCAGCAAATAAAATAAAATTACTGGACTCGGTATGTTTACAAAAAATTATTTTTAAAAAAGAAACCTTAATGGTCAAACTGAATAGACGCATTAACGCTCCGCTCCGCAACAAAAATAACATATCAAAAAGTGAGAAATACTTATTTTAGTGTATTAAACAAAAAACATTTTAGTATGGCTTTTCTAGTACACCAATGCCGAGTTTAGAACGGATTGAAGTAAAATAAAATATAATAACACAAAAATTGAAAAATTTTAAATTAGAAAAAACTAGTTTGTGAAGCTTTAAGTGATATAGCAGCCGCAGATCAAGAGGACACAAGTGACATACTTGGGCATGCGCACATACGCTTTCGAAGAAAATAAAAATGCATGCAGTGAAAGGATGACTAGCTTAAATTTTTAATTTGTTTTGTTTTTTTTTTTTGTATAAATGCAAATATTTTAAGTTTAAGTTTCTTTTATTTTAGTTAGTAAACTAATAAGTGTCTTCTTCTCCATTTTGTTACAAAAAACTTTAATATACAAAGTAGAATTTCAAAAATGCTCACTACTTATTTAATTTATTGTTCCAAGAAAATTAGGTGCAAGAAATAGTAAACAATGGCACCTTTAGTAAGCGAAATAAAAGCGACTGTTTGATTTCCGTTCAAGTCATGGTCAATTTCAATATTTCGAAATTTTCCTGAGATAAAAATGTACTTATATATCGATCCAAAAGTTAAAGATTCGTTTTGAGTCAGTTTTATTAGGAACAAATTCGCAAAAAATGGAACCTAAAATTCTTAAAGAACAAGAATACTTAGAGAATAAATCTCATTTAATACCTAGTTTTTTTTATCCTGCATAAATTAAAATTTAGTTTTTTTATTTACCAAAATAAACAAATTGTATTCTATTACCTTTTTTAAAAAGAAAAAATTGACAATTTTAACTTTTTAAAAACAATTAAAAGATTTAAAGCGTCAATTTTTCGAAATTGTTGAAGAATTCAAAAACTTTTTGCTAACTCTTTTATCAACTTTGAGATATCGGCCATAAAAAGAAAAATTTGACAAGTTTAACTTTTTGAAAACATTTAAAAATTTTAAAGAATTAAGGCGTCAATGTCTTGAAATCGATGAAGAATTCAAAAAAAGTCAAGAATTAAGTTTGTTCAATTTGATCAGTAGAGGTTTCATTTTTAATTATGCTGGATAAACCTGGGCACCCTGTATAATGTACGCTTTAAAAGCACCCAGTACATTTGTGATAATTTCATTACCAGCATTGATTTTTAGTCCTTACCTAATACCCCGCCAACTAGCCAATTATATCAAGGTGAATAAATGCACAGATAGATATTTAAATATATATATCTTATTCAACGTTTTTTCCTAATATGTATAGTTTCTTGACTTTGGAAAGTAAACAACATAAAAATTTATGAATTTCGATTATGAAACTGTAGTGTAGAACGGTAAACAGGAAAATATTCAAACTTTTTTCAAATAAATTACAAAATAATCTGCATAAATACCTTTTAAATTTTAGTATTTATTAATGTGGATTAAATACATTTCAACAAATTTATGATTCCCATTTAAGTCAGTGACATCCAACGTTATAGCTGGACCATAAACAAATACTTATTACTGCGAAATCAGTTGCTTCAGTTTATTTTAAACAATGTTTAACAATACTTTTACTTTTTATTATTTAGGTAATAATTAATTTGATTCACTTTTTGTGCTTTATCTCAATTGAATACAGAAGCTTACTTTTGACGGCTACTTGTTTACTCCTTTACTTCTTCCAATAAATCAATTCAAGCCTCCTTCTTTATTCGTTAATGTTTTTTTATGGGTAACTTTGTCTATATCGATATCTGGAATATTCTCTATTGATCTCCTACCTGCAAGTACTTCTTTGGTTCTCGCAAATACTTTATTTCCATTATGATCAATGTCTTAATAGTCTCTGCCTTTCACAGGAATTGATATTTTACCTGGTTGTCCAAAAATATTCACAATCATAAGCAGTGGTACTATAGTGACGCAACCGAAAACGGGAGACCTATATCCCATATAGATGCTAAAATGTCTTAAAAAATATTATGTTTTTGGAAAATACTTTATAGAAGGGCATAGTTACATTGTTCATCGAATAGTCTGCTACCTAAAAAAAGCTACTAAACATACCTGCAACCTCCCAATCCTCTGTCTTCCTTTCGGTGACCACTCGTTAACTCCTGCAGTCTTTCCATTAAATCCATTCGCAAATCCATTCCTACCATTCTGTCCGACATTTCTCATATTAATACCACTTCTATTCAACTCCCAGCCTCCTTTAATCTGACCGTGATTTAGTACATGATTGTGGTGAAGGTTATTGTTATTTTTGTCACCCTCTTTGATTCCATTTAGTTTTTTATGGTTGGCTTTATTTATGTCATCATCTAGAAGATTCTCCATTGATCTCCGAGCTCCCAGTTTCTCTTTGGTTCTGGGAGATACTTTATTTCCATTATGATCACTATCCCAGTCCACTAGTACACCTCTAACGTCCTCCATCGAACGTGATCGTCCACAATGACACGGGGGCTCACTTCTTGCCATGCTTGCCCACCTTCTAGGATCTACCATCAACACACCCCTTGGATTGGGTGGTGGGGGCATTATGTTGCGAAAAAACGGCGCAACAAGATGGTAATCTCTGACTTTGGGGGGAAACGGTATTCCGCCAGGATGTGGTCTATAATGGGGGTAAAATTGAGGCTCCGGAGGCCGAAATGGATATGAATTTCTTTTTGGATCCATATTTGGAGGGTAAAATGGAGGATATCCACTTCTAGTAGACACAGCATCCGAAAGTCTTGAAGAATGATGAAACTGGGGTGGTTTTTGTTTTAGCATTAGATCACCCATATTGCTTTCAGTAATTATTGGAGTATGGGTATTTGTTAAAAAGTTTTAGCTAGCTTAAGCATATGTACGTTTGCTTTTTGCCAGAGTTTTCTTATTTTTCAGGTTTGAGTACCTATAATATTTATTTATTTAAGGCAAAGGTTTAAAAAAGACTTTTGTCTTTTGTTTCCTTTAAACGTAACACTTTATTTTGTATAATTTTCTTTTGCCAAGGCAAAATGAAAATGCTCAATGTAATTTACTCTCGTTTTTATGAAGTCTATTATATTTTACATCAAATAAAATTACAATGTTTGTTTTTTAAATTTGTAAGTTTGCCAGTTCATCTAATATATTTATAAAACGGAATTGCAAAAAAAAACAATCACGAAACATCAAATTACTTTTTCATCAAGTTATTATCTTTAAGAAAAAGTATTTAATTAGTTTTTTTAATTAAATCACTGCACATGCTTATAGTCCACACAAAATTTGAAAAACTTTCTCAGCAAAAAAAGTACAAAAAACGCCATATAAGTGCGTAATTACATACAAATTATCACCGCAACAATCTTTTCACAATAAAAAAGCGAAACACACCACGCGGGTTCTTGAGCGCGAAGTGGTACCGCGATACTATGCTTTGGTTCCGATTTCGAGTACCCAAGACGCAGTCAAGTTTGATTAAAATTTGCCGTGGTTCGGGTAAAAAGAAAGAGTGAGTAAGTGCGAACGGTCATCTGGTACCCAATGGTTATTAACGCGGTGCAAATAAATTGAGACAGTCGGGTACTGGGCCAGTCAATCACTGACTCAGAAGCAAATATTTAGTAATAAACAAATGTTCAGAAAATCTGTAGTAAAAAGATTTAAGAATCATTGATAATTTTAAAGGGATTTGGAGAAAATTTTGTTCAGAAATATTATTATAATATATTATATACGGAAAACTTTTCGAAACCGTTTTCCTCAAGCTGAAAATTGTTCGAGAACATTTTTGTCGAACGTAAAACTCTTCGGAAACATTTTATCCAAACAAAAATTTGTTCGAGAAACATATTCTTCAAAAGAAAGTAATTTTCGAAAACATTTACGTCGAACGGAAAACTCTTCGAAAATATTTTCTTCAAGCTGAAGGTTGTTCGAGAACATTTTTGTCGAACGTAAAACTCTTCGAAAACAATTTATTCAAACAGAAATTTGTTCGAAAAACATTTTCTTCAAGCTGAAAATTGTTCGAGAACAATTTTGTCGAACGTAAAACTCTTCGAAAACAATTTATTCAAACAAAAATTTGTTCGAAAAACATTTTATTCAGAAAAAAGTCATTTTCTTCAAATGGAACATTGTTCGAAACCATTTTTGTCAAACGAAAAACTCTTCGAAAACAATTTTTTCAAACAGAAATTTGTTCGAGAAATATTTTCTTTATAAGAAAGTCATTTTGTTCAAACGGCAAATTGTTCGCAAACGGAAAACTTTTCGAAAACATTTTCTTCAAGCTGAAAATTATTCGATAACATTTTCGTTGAACGTAAAATTCTTCGAAGATATTTTATTCAATCAGAAATTTGTCCAAGAAATATTTTCTTCAAAAAAAAAATCATTTTCTTGAAACAAAAAATTGTTCGAAAATATTTAATTAATCGTGCCCCCAAAGAGGGGTCTGCTCACATAGAACTTTTTTCCAGATGGAATGACCCCACATGCAGTAGCTTCTTCGAAAAAAACCTTGGCAACAAAAATATCGTAATAATTTTTGTTGACATAAATTTTTTTACTTGTGATACCTCAATCGAAAGCGTCCGAAAAAAGAAAAAACACATCAATTTTTCAGTTTGATTGAAGTTTGTCAAAAAATGATTTTGTTGGAAAGTAAAAAAATTGAGAAAACAATTTTTTGACATTTTATTTAACAATATCAAAAAAAAATCCGTTGTCCTTTCTTTATTAACCTATTTTTTTTTGCCAGAAAGAAAGCTCGTAAATAAAATCTATATTATGTAGCGGATTCATTTGTTTTGATAAACTTTTAAAAATTTGTCAGAAACAAATAACAAACACATAAAGCAGAGTAAATAGTATTGATAAAAGAATAATTTGAAAATTAGATATCTGAAAAGCTTGAAAACGATTGTAGAAGAACAATTGAAACGTCGCACTAGTGTTGTTTGTTAAAAAGATAAGTTTTTCAAATTTTGTTAGGCAAATATTTATTTTTTCTAGCAAATTAGTGATTTTTCTATTTCTAGGAAAAAGTCAGTGGTTTCTTCATTAAAAAAATCCTTAATAGTAGCGTAATATCCGGATAAAGTTTTGATTTGTGAAAAGAAAAAACTCAGTTAACGTCTTATTGTTTTTTTTTTTCGAAAAAAACTATAGGCAGTGTCTCATTTTATGTCGGCAAATTACATGGTTTTTATTCAGCATTTTTTGTAAATGTTGTTTCTTCTTAAAAATGTTAAAATTACCTTGGTAATCGGTCCATTCTATTTGGATTATGTAAAATCAAGAAAATCAACAAATACCAAGGAATATTACATAAAAATAAATATCGTTAATACCTTAATTTATACGCCAGATGGACTTAATAGCAAGTATCCAAAAGAAATAATACTTTTTTTTAAATAAAAATTAGGTCAATTTTTATTTTAAATTGATTTAATTACTTTAAATTCTGTGTTGTATTTCAACAGATAAACTTCTTATCTTCTTAAATGTGTGATTTCTCTCTTGAATAACAAAGTACCGTCCAGTTTTAATCTAGGACTCATTTTTCAGCAGCCCACTGGTCAGCTTTTAGTCTAAGAGCCCAGTAGGATTTTGGGCTTGAATTGCAAACCAATACTCATATATTTTAATCGATTCGTCATAAGACCATGTTCCAAAAAAAATGGAGTTACCTGCGAAAATCCTGCATAAACAACCCGCCATCTTTGTTTAAAGATGGCGAAAAGGAGTTTGAATCAAATGTACGTAACTTTTTTATTATGTCATCGATTTTACTCAAACAAATTGTGATTAGCTTCTATTATAATGGCCTCTCCAAATCACTATCAATACTTTGTTTTTTATTTGTCTCTATACTAGAAATTCTGTAAGTTCCTCAAATACGCTATTTTTTTTTAGGATTTTTGATTTTTTCAAGAAAACTACTGGTTTTACAAAAAAAAACATAAAATAATATGCAAGTTATTAAGATATATTTCTGGTGGGTCTAATATTTGCTGTAGATTCTTGAGTTACACTCAACAACCACTAAATTGGCCTAGGTATAGGCCGAACCGAACCACACCTCCAGGTACAAAATTTTCATATTTTCACCAAAGTCATGAAAGTTAATAAAAAACTATACAGAACGAAAAAGGATGTCAAGCTAAATAAAAAACGGCTATTAGTTTCATACAGAAACTGATAATGAGGTAGATATGGCGGCTTAAACATTGCCGAAGCGTAATTTATAACTTTATTTTTTAGGGTAATTTTTTTATGTAAAACAAACGCCTACAGGGTTGAAATATACCTCAGCTAAAAGACAATTTAATTATCTTTAAAAAAGGATAGTACACTTTTTGTCGTAAAATTAATAGTTTTCCTGAAAAAAACAAAAAATATGCGGCATACCTAATTCGATGTTTTAAGATAAGCGAACCCGCAGTTACATATTTAGACTCAGCGTCAAAAATCTTACAAAAAACATATTTGATACTTTTCTGTTGACAGGTGGTCACGTGATTTTGACAACTTCTTAATTGACAATTTTGACGACAACACATATTTTTAAAAATTTTGAATACGGTGCCGCCTGGCGCCCAAAACAAATTTTATAACTAGTCGAATCCGCATTTCGATATTTTAACTTTTGCATAATTAAAATTTTATACCTTTCCAAATTAATTTTTTGAAATTTTCTGATAAAAATGTAGATATTGGTATATTTCCCTTTGTTCTTGCGGTAGTATTTCTAAAGTGAAACTTTTATTTAAAACTGGTGTCACCCTCTACAATTCGCCAAGAAAAAAAATGGTTTATACGCTACTTTTCCTACTTCTTTTTAGGCCCGATCTGCCCCTTTTTATCCCTGATTGTCAGTTTCATCTCCATTTCAATTGGCACTATTTCTAACTTCGTTATCCATGAATCTTTAACACCAAGATAATATACAGGATGTCCCAAATAAAGTTCGATTTCGAAAACTGTGTAAGAAATACAATTTTGGTTAAAATGCTACAGATGCTCTATAGGAGTTAAAAATATTTACAGGGGTTTTTGTAATGTCGAGCAATAAATAAATATATAATATTAAAGACAATTTTTAGTTTTTGCTTTTATTACATTTATCCAAAGTTGTATTTCTTACATAAATCTCCATGAAATAAGTAGGTAAATGTATCTGGAATACATACTATATTTAATAGGCCTAAACTTTTCTTTTAGTTTTAGTACCTGCTTATCTACAGGTAAATATTTGCTTTATTTTACCTAAAAATCAAACAAGTTCCTGGCTAATCGGGCTAAAAGGAGTTTTTGTTTCTCTCATCTTTTTCCGTGGGTAGCTTGAAAGCTTCACGGGGTTCAAGATCTAATGGACACTACACACTAAGTGTTGACAGTTAACTGTTTCGTCCTTATGGGACTCCTCAGAACACTGCTGGGTCGATGTGACAATTCTTGCGAAGTTAATTAGACGATTTTGTCTCTAATCATAAGTAAGTAGTGAGAAAACTATCGCAAGAAGCGCCATCTACCGAGATACGAGAGAAACAAAAAACAAAAGCAGTATAATATGTTTTGGTTTATTGAAAATCCAATCTTCTAGTGTACCCTTTTCAACTGAATTTGCTGCCAACTTTTTGAGGGCTCTATATTTTTACTGTTTGTTAAAACGGCCGGGAATGCAGTCTTGCCCGAGGTCTTTCCTTTCCTGAGCTGGTTACTAAGATTAAAATCCCTTGTTTTTTGTATTAGGGACTTATTGCAATAGTGCCAGGCACTAATTGTGCCGGCCACTATTCTGACGGATTCGCATTGAAAACTGACAGTTGATCTTTTAAAATTGACATACCAAAGTCGAATTTATAAATTCAGTCGTTTATTTTCCATTAATAGTGGCGGAACTATTAATTTTGGGTCTTATAATACAGAAAGGCCTAATTTTGAAAGAAGACAGCTGAAAATGTCAGAATAGTGCCCGGCACAATTATTGCCTTGCTTTATTGCAATAGGTCCCTATTATTTCTGCTCTTCCTGGCACTGAAATTAGCCAAGTAAGAGTAAGAAGGAGATGCCAGGAGAGTGAGCGAAAATAAGATATATATACAGGGTGTCCCAAAACTCTGAGTCCACTCAAATATCTTCTGAACTATTGAAGATAACTGAATATTTGGCAGTAATCATTAACATCAAGAGATCTATTTTATGAAGAGGCGGTTGTGCTTAAAAATTTTAATTATAAATCCTTTTTGTGTAATACCTCGTTTTAAAGGTATTTGAAAATTAAAAACATATTTTGATATAGCCGTTAATTGTCTACACAATCAAATCTGTCAAAATCTATGGACTGTCAAAACGAATTTTTTCAGTTTTTGTCAAAATTCACAAGTTTGTTGTTTTAAACAAAAACCCTATTGAGAGATATCTTGTTTGAAAGGTCTTTGAAAAACCACGTACGCCAACTGTTCCTTGCCTATGATAAAAAACGTGTCAAAATCTATCGACTGTCAAACTTATTATTTTACCATTTTTTACAAATTTTTAACTATAGCTATACCTGCCATACCCCATACGTGGGAATTTTTGACACATATTTGTTGGTATTGCCATGTAGTTTAAGGTTGTGGTTGTTTTCCTCTGGTCAATTACAACATACCCGGGAAAAACATGGAAAAGCACGGAAATATGGATAAAATTACTTACACAGTCTGTGTCTATGAAAGATCTGTACAATTAAAAGCCACCTACTTTAGTCCGACGTTGCTCCGTTTTTGAAATACAGTGTGTTTTTGAGAAAATAAAAATCGAATAAATAGCTAAAATATAAATATAACTTTTTATTTAATGTATTTTTTAAACTTTTAGCTCACACTACTATCATACTATAGTAGTGTGAGCTATGGTGATCCTAATTTTTTCGACAAAAAAAAAGTAGCTCCGATTTCAAAATTTTTAATATATCTTTGCGTTTCAGATGATTTTGAAACTTTTTTGTCTTGCTGTCTGTCTGTCTGTATGTCTGTCTGTAACGACCAACCCGCATAACTCAAAAACCCCTTGTCCGATTTAAATGAAATTTGGTACCTAGGCTGAGTCTTGGGCCGTGGTGGTCCCATTAAAAAATGAACGAAATCCACCGAACGCAAGTCACATAAAAGGGTGGGGGTAGATTTCAAAAATGAGAGTTTATGTGAAAATATGGCGTGTGTGATATCAAACGAAAGGTAATTAAGTCTGGAGTTAAACAAAATGAATTTTAAGTTATTTAAAAAAAAGGGTGGGGGTAGATGTCAAAAATTAGAGTTTAAGTGAACATATGGCGTGTATGATATCAAACAAAAGGTAAATGAGTCTGGAGTTAAACAAAATACATTTTAGTTTTAAAAAAAAAGGGTGGGGGTAGATTTTGAAAATTAGAGTTTAAGGCAAAACATGGCTTGTGTGGTATCAAACGAAAGGTAATTGAGACTGGAGTTGAATAAAATATATTTCAGTTTTTAGTTATATTAGCTCACACGTACACTATAACTACAGTACTTAGTGTGAGCTTAGGTGCCCATAGATTGGCAGAGTATTTTGTTAATGTATGCATAAAATAAATCCCTCGATGTCATCGATCACTACCAAATATGGTTCAGTTATCTGCAATAGTTCAGCAGATATTTGGGTAGACCCGGATTTTTGGGACACCCTGTATATATTTTTACAAATTTAAAAACATGCCAGTGGTGATTAATTTCGATCGGACATTTTTGTCTACAAATCAAAAAAAGAACCAAGTTTCTAGCTCAAACCGTTAAGAAGTTGCCAAAATCACGTGACCAGCTGTCAATTTAACAGAAAAGTATCAAATATGTTTCTTTGTAAGATTTTTGACGCCGAGTTTAAATATGTAACTGCGGATTCGCTTATCTGTGCATAAATTGTTTTTCCCCTAATGGAGCCATGCAATTGTCGTACTTCTATGGAACGAAAACATCGAATTATGTATGCCGCATATTTTTTGTTTTTTTCAGGAAAACTGTTAACTTTACGACAAAAAGTGTGCTATCCTTTTTTAAAGATAATTAAATTGCCTTTTAGCGGGGGTACATTTTGACCCCGTAGGGGTTTGTTTTACATAAAAAAATTGCCCTCAAAAATAAAATTGTAAATTACGCTTCGGCCATGTTTAAGCCGCCATATCTACCTCAGTATCAGTTTCTGTTTGAAACTAATAGCCGTTTCTTACTAAGCTTGACATCTTTTTTCGATCTGTATAGTTTTTTAGTAACTTTCATGACTTTGGTGAAAATATGAAAATTTTGTGCCTGGGGGTAGGTATAGACCAATTTAAGTGTAACTCGAGAACCGCTTAATCTACAGCAAATATTAGACCCACAATGAATGCACCTTAACAATCTGCATATTTTTTATTTCTTATGTTTTTTTTGTAAAACCAGTAGTTTTCTTTAAAAAATCAAAAAACCGAAAATAAAACAGCATATTTGAGGAACTTACAGAATTTATAGTATAGACACAAATAAAAAACAGAGTATTGATAGTGATTTGGAGAGACCATTATAGTAGAAGCTAATCACAATTTGTTTGAGTAAAATCGATGTCATAATAAAAAAGTTACGTACATTTGATTCAAACTCCTTTTCGCCATCTTTAAACAAAGATGGCGGGTTGTTTATGCAGAATTTTCGCAGGTATCTCCATTTTTTTTGGGACATGGTCTTATGACGAATCGATTAAAATATATGAGTATCGGTTTTGCAATTCAAGCTCAAAATCCTACTGGGCTCTTATACTATTTTTATTTCGCCTTAATCTTATAATATTGTTACGGGTTCACAACGACAAATTAAAAACTCGCAAATGTCAAAAACAATACGTCAATTTATTTCGACAAATTATGTACAAAAAAACACGCACTTAAACTTACTAATAACTTGCTAATAATTCACTACTTTAATTCGCCTATTAACTTCGCGTTAACATCTAGCGATCACTACCATTGGTTATCTTTGACTGCCCGATGCACGACGTCCGGCCCTATATATAACGGGCTGCCTACTATTCGAGAATTTTCCATCCTTGTTCGATTCGGAATTATTCCAACTTTTTTCGGACCGGACCGTTCGCATACCAGTTTGTCACAGATAACGCAACTAAAACCTAGATTAAGAATACAACCATAAAATACGTCAACCTAATACTACACTAAACCTAAATAAATTCTAACTATAAAATTTAAATAACTTAAATTTGTAACACTATCCTCTTCTTCAGGTTTGATCGTCTCGATCAACATTTCCCAGGTAAGGTTTTAGTCTGTCTAGATGAACAACTTTCATCTTGGACTTCGGGCTTTTCTGGATTCGGTAGACTACATCATTAATTCTCTTAACAACTTTATAACGCTCTTCCCATGGTGGTGTCAACTTAGGTGATCTTCCTTTCTTGCGTTGAGGATTGTATAGCCAGACTTGATCATTCTCTTTGAACCCTGAAGAGTTTGCTTTCAGGTCATATCTCGCTTTCATGCGGTCACTGGCTATTTCTATTCGCTCTCTAAACACTTCATGGATATCGTGCAGCTTTTGCCTTAAACGTTCGATATAGTCATTAACCTCTAAGTGTTCTTCTTCAGGTGAACCAAACATGATATCACATGGTAAACGCAGTTCTCTACCAAACAGGATACTAGATAGAGTAGCTCGTGTCGTATTGTGAATGGCGGTTCTATAGGCCATCAAAAACAATGGAATATATTGGTCCCAATCTGTTTGGTGCTCATCAACAACTTTGCAAAGATGTTCTTCTATTGTTTTATTAAATCTTTCAACCATGCCATCTGACTGCGGATGTAAAGCAGTAGTCCGTGTTTTATGTATTCCTAAAAGGTCACAGAGATTCTGGAAGAGCTTTGATTCAAAGTTTCTTCCTTGATCTGAATGTAGTTCCAAAGGAATGCCAAATCGGCTGAAAACATCATTTACCAGAACTTCTGCAACTGTAGCGGAATCTTGGTTAGGCAAAGCAAAAACTTCTGGCCATTTGCTAAAGTAATCCATGACAACAAGGATGTATTTGTTGCCCTTTTTAGTTTCTGGAAATGGTCCGGCCACATCAATAGCAATGCGTTCGAATGGCAGACCTACGTAATATTATTTCATTTGACCTCTGGACCTTGTTTTGGGACCTTGGCTGGCTGCACAAATCGAACATCGGTGGCACCAGTTTTTCACATCTTGAAAGTAATTGACCCAATAAAATCGGTTTCGAATTTTGTCCATGGTTTTATTTATGCCTAGGTGCGCGCCTGATTTTCCACCATGGCATTCGGCCATTATATTGTCTACCATGCTCCTAGGAACCACTACTTGATTAATCACAGTAAGGCCATCGGCACTTTCCCAGGCACGTTTAAGGATGTTTTCTTCTACTATCAGTGAATCCCATTGTGCCCACAGTGATTTGAATATCACCCCTTGGTTTGCGATATCTTGCCATGATGGTCTTCTTTCAATCGCAAGATAGGTCCTACATTCTGGTCAATTTTCCTGCAATGTTTACAATCCTCAGGGCAAGGTCTTCTGGACAATGCATCCGCATTATTATGCACCCTTCCCGCTCGGTGCTTAATTTGATAATGGTATTGTTGTAGCTTTTCTATCCATCTCGCGACTTGCTCCTCAGGTTGTTTCATTTTCATGAGCCACTGTAACGCAGCATGATCCGTTCTAATCAGAAACTCTTGCCCATAGAGATATTTGTGAATGTGATCTACGGATTTAATGATGGCTAGGAGCTCCTTTCTGGTAACACAATAATTTCTCTCTGGTTTGGATAGCTTTTTGCTGAAAAATTCGATGACCCGTTCTTCTCCATCTTGTACTTGGGAGAGTACTGCTCCTATGCCATCGTTGCTCGCATCAGTATCTAATGTGAATTTACCTTTTGGAATAGGATATGCGAGAATCGGACTAGAACATAATGCTGCCTTCAGTCTTCTAAATGCTAGGTCACATTCAGTATTCCATCTGTAAGAAGCTTTATCTTCTGTAAGTCTATGTAATGGAGACGCTATTTTGGCGAATCCTTCTACAAATCGTCTGTAGTATGTACACAGACCCAAAAAGCTTCTCAATTCATGTTTGTCACGAGGTTGAGGCTATTCTTTTATTGCTTGTAACTTCTTTTCGTCAGTATGGATGCCTTCTCGGGAAACGACGTGACCCAGGAATTCAACTTTTACTTGGAATAGAAAACATTTCTTTGAGTTTAATTTGAGATTGGCATTTCTGATTCTTGAAAATACTTCTCGTAAATTGTCTAGATGATCTTGAAATGATTTCCCCATTACTATGACATCATCCAAATATACTAGACAGGTTTTCCAAGTAAGGCCTCGTAGCAGAGAATGCAGTGTTCTCTTTATCCTTTTCAAAGATTCCTACTTGCCAATACCCACTTTTCAGGTCAAGAGTAGAAAACCAATATGATCCTGCCAACGTTGTTAATGTGTCGTCTATTCTTGGCAGTGGGTAACTATCTTTCTTGGTCACATCGTTAAGTTTCCTGTAATCGACACAAAATCTAGTACTTCCATCCTTTTTAGTGACCAACACCACAGGAGATGACCAAGGACTTGATGACTCTTCAATAACACCGTCGCTGAGCATTTTATTAATGAGATTGTGAACTTCTTCTTGTTTGGCCAATGGTAGTCTTCTTGGGGGCTGTCTTATCGGTTGGGCATCACCAGTGTTGATGGAATGTTGAATAAGGTTTGTGCGTCCCGAACTACTCTTAGTTTCGAAGATATTACTTTGTTCTTCTATAAACTCTTTCGCTTTACTAAATTCTTCTGGAGTGAGATGTTGCCAAGTTGACTCAAATTGCTGAAGTAGCTCCATTGATAACTTGCATTTATCCTCGGAGGTTGGCTCTTCACATCTTGATACTTTCTGTACTGGTTCAAATGATGCTACCACCTCCCCCTTATTAATTTTGACACTATTTGGGAAAATATTGGCGACTCTAATCGGGATGTCTTTATCGGTTTTAACTAGTGACTTTGCAACGAGGTGGGTGTTGGATAATTTCTGTTGGCTTATGAGTCCGACACAGCTTGATGTTTTACTTTCTAGCCTCCCAAAAATTATGGTCTCACTGTTACCGACCAGTCTTGTTGTACATACTGCCACGACCTTTATTGGTTCTTTATTGAAGTGACTATTTGATAAAATGAACTCTTCATTCCCAAATCTTAGGGTATTAAGTTTATTATCAAACGCAAATCCATGTTTACTTATCAAGTCCATTCCCAAAATAAATTCGTCTTCTATTTCGGCAACCAATACAGTGTGGCGAATCTTCAATTTTCCCAGCTGTAGGTCTATGTCTGTTTGCCCCAACACGTCGGTGGATTCTCCAGTCACAGTCTTAAGTGTTATTTTCTTTTCTGTTGGTCGAATTTTATATCTCGTTGCAATTTTGAACTTAAGCAATTATATGGCAGCACCAGTGTCTACTGTTATATTAACTTTTCTTCCATTAATAAGTCCGTCGATGTTAAGACTGTCAGCAGTATGTTTTAAGCTCTTAATAGAGTAAATTCTGGGGGCTAAATTCCCATTAGCCAACACCCGCCCCTCTGCGTTGACTAGTTTTAGTTTTCCTGATCTCTTCTTCGGTACTCTGTCCCGCTAGATGGCGAGCGAGACCTTATTTGGACGCGACAATCGCGTTAAATATGCCCTGTACGTCTGCTGTAATGTCTGTTTCATATCGTTCTGGTTTTGTTCAATGGTCTGTTTCATGTCGTTCTGGTTTTGTTCAATGGTCTGTCTCATATTGTTTTAGAGCCTGCATCATTTTAGTTAGATCTTCCATCTTTGCCGATCCTTGTCTGGTAAGCATCAACTTTCTGATAAATCACTTAAAACGTTTATTTTAGGGCTATAAAGCGAATGTCGAAATCGGTTTTTCAATATTTCTTCCAATTCTGAAATAGAACCTAATGGAATGTTCTGGAATATACTGGAAAATGCTACTCTTTCTGCTACTAGGCAAATGTAGAAGTCACTTTTTGATTATCTCTTTTGGTTCTCGAATAGACCGTCGTAGAATGTTATGGAATATTCTAGAAATAATTTCTAATTCTTACTTTTAAAATAACTAAGCTACTGTCGAAGTCGGTATTTGTATATCTCTTTTAGTTTTTGAATAGAACGTCGTAGAATGTTATGGAATCTTCTAGAAATTCTTTCTAATTCTTACTTTTGAAATAACTAAACTAATGTCGAAATCGGTATTTGTATATCTCTTCTAGTTTTTGAATAGAACGTCGTAGAATGTTATGGAATCTTCTAGAAATTCTTTTTAGTTCTTACTTTTGAAATTACTAAGCTAATGTCGAAGTCGCTTTTTGGATATTTCTTCTGGTTTTCAAATTGAGCGTCGTAGAAAGTGATGGAATATTCTAGAAATTCTTTCTAATTCTTACTTTTTAACTAACTAAGCTAATATCGAAGTCGATTCTTAAATATCTCTTTTGGTTTTTGAATAAATCAATATCGAACTTCTTCGAATATTCTGGAAAAATCACTTACTGTTTTTCTGTCCAATTGTCCTAGCCGGTGGTACTATGTAAGGGTAGTCTTTGCACTATTCAGTTCTGAATATTCTGGCAAAATCACTTACTGTTCTTCTTTTCAATTGTCCTAGCCGGTGGTACTATGTAAGGATAGTCTTTGCACTATTTATTTCTTTTAATCTCACTTCTGACACCAATTGTTACGGGTTCACAACGACAAATTAAAAACTCGCAAATGTCAAAAACAATACGTCAATTTATTTCGACAAATTATGTACAAAAAAACAAAACTTACTAATAACTTGCTAATAATTCACTACTTTAATTCGCCTATTAACTTCGCGTTAACATCTAGCGATCACTACCATTGGTTATCTTTGACGGCCCGATGCACAACGCCCGGCCCTATATATAATGGGCTGCCTACTATTCGAGAATTTTCCATCCTTGTTCGATTCGGAATTATTCCAACCTTTTCCGGACCGGACCGTTCGCATACCAGTTTGTCACAGATAACGCAACTAAAACCTAGATTAAGAATACAACCATAAAATACGTCAACCTAATACTACACTAAACCTAAATAAATTCTAACTATAAAATTTAAATAACTTAAATTTGTAACAATATGTTTGTTGCATTTTGTTTCCTCTATCTGAGGGCACGGCGGCAGTGCCCGGCCAAGTTCGCGCAACTGCTGCATATATTTGACCTATTTAAAATCTACTTCGGAATGAGCTACGAAACTCAAACTTTGCACAGTCGTAGATCTTCATAGAGTTAATAACCCCTCCAAGTTTCATGGACTTTTATAAAGTAGTAAACTAGTTCAAAAAACGTCGAAATTGCCACTCACTCATGTATAGATCATCAAAATTCTACTGTACTTCCAGACACGCTACAAAGCTGAAATTTGGCAGACTGATAGAAATTATGACCAAACCCTTGGAAAAAATCAAAAAACCCCAAAATTCTAATTTACTTTCCTCCCCTATACATGTAAAGTTATGTGTCCACTTCTAGAAACGCTAGAGAGCTGAGCTTTGGCACACTGATAGAAACTATGATAAAACTATAGGAAAAAATTTAAAAACTTTAAAAGTTTAATTTACTTCGCTCCCCTATAAATGTAAAATGAGAGAGCTGAGCTTTGGAAGGCCGATAGGAACTATGATAAAAGTATAGGAAAAAATTTAAAACATCAAAATTTTAATTTACTTCCCTCCCCTATAAATGTAGTTATGTAAAAGTAACATTGCCCACTTCCAAAAACGCTAGAGAGCTGAGCTTTGGAAAGCTGATATGAACTATGATAAAACCATATATGGGAAAAATCGAAAAACCTCAAAGTTTTAAATAAGTTTTAAAAATTAGTGAAATCATAACAAAAGCATTTAATGTAAAAAAAGCCAGCTACGCGAAAATGATATTCTGTAAGAAGAATCGAGGTAAAAGTAAAGCCAAGTTTTCTAATACAAGTTTCAAAATAAAAGGTTCTTACTAGTTTGGAAATGTTTTTCTAAACTTGGCTATTATGGCTGCAACTGACTCTTAGGCACAGTGCTAAATTGAACATAAAGAAGGTTGGCTGTAATAGCAAAGTTTAAAAAAGCATTTCCAAACTAGTAAGCACCTTTCATTTTAAAATTTGTATTGGAGAAGTTGGCTTTACTTTTATCTCGAATCTTTTTACGGAATACAGTCGAACCTCTCTAACTCGAACCTCTATAACTCGAACCTCTCTATAACTCGAACCTTTTAAGTGGTCCCTGCACTTTTTATATGTATTTTAACCTGTTTAATTCGAATTTCTGTAACTCGAACTCTCCATAACTCGAACTGTTTTAGTTGTCCCTTTGAGTTCGAGTTATAGAGGTTCGACTGTATTATTTTCGCATACCCTTCCAGTAGAAAAATTATGGCCAGTGTTAGAGCAAACTAATATCAATCATACATACATCAAAGCGATAAAATAACTATACCAAGGGTCAAAATCTTAAATTAAAATTGGAAATCGACTTTCAAAAGAATTCCTGGTAACGAAAGGTTTAGGCCAGGGATGTCGTATCTCCAACTCTTTTTAATTTTATAAGAATTTATTATTATATAAAGTAGCTCTAAAAAACTGAAAACGTAAATCACACGCTATGGGAATACAACTTAACGATCGAATTACCATATATATAAATACTACAGTTTCCTGACGACAATGTAATTGTAGCTAATGCTAAAGAAGACATGGAGTATATAATGAGAAAGTTAACAGTGAACGTCGACAAGACACAGTACTTATATATTGGAAACGAATCAAATGAGTTAAAACTGGAAAATGGAAAAACAATATCTCCATTCAATGTGTCACATTTGATAAGACAGGAACAGACTCTAAAGAACTGGAAAAAAGAATAGTAAAAGCAAAAAAAGTTATTAGGATGTCTTAACAGTATTTTATAGAGCAGAAAGAGAAAAAAGAATGTAGTCATCGTAGGATTTATCCAACAAAGTTTTTACATAAAAACTAAATTTTCATAAATCTAAAACATACACGCGTAAAAGTATCGAAAACATATTAAAACCATGAAATATGGTCAACCCTGTAACATATTTTTTCATAAACTGATTTATTGGGTAATACACCTAGGTAAAAATTATATTATCTATACTTACTTATACTGTTTCTAGAAATCGCATCTAAACAATTACAAGAAATTAAACCAAAAAGCAAGCAAAAATAACTTTAGTAAAAGTAACAATAATTTTATTTCATACAATAATTCAAACAATTTTTTCAATGACGTAATTTTTCCGTAAGCTGTTCCCTGTCATTCGAGTAAGCGAGTCATGTTTATTGGCTTAATGTGATAGTTAAACTGTCTAAATTTTTTAAAAAATACAAAATTAATGGTAGCATATTGCTTAATAAAACTGCATCCGGAAATTTCTTTCTTACTAAACTAGAGTACAGCAAATCAAATTGAGAATGTGTTTTTTCGTCGTTTTTATTAGTTTCTGTAAAAAAGAGAAAAACAAAAAAATTGCACAATTCGTAAAAGAAGCGGCCTGTAAATCTAGTGCATCTTTTTTCACTTCTTTTGTTATTTTTTAGTAAGCGAAGTATTGTCTGGCCAGAATAAAATGGGGCGGAAAAGAGATGGCTTTAATTAGCGGTATCTTTCTCTGTCCAGTGGCGTGCTATAATTTTTTTATTTATCATTATAATATATTAATTTTATATTGTACTTCTCCTAAGCTTCTTTTTACTCCATACCTTATTTTTCTTAAAAATAAATATTTTTTCAAAACTTTTATACTTATTATATTATATAGGTACCTACCTATTTCATTAGGTAGGTTCGTACGAACCTAGAAACCTAAAAAAAATACCAATTGACTTTCTAAAAATTGCAAAAATCCAAAACCATTCGTTATATCTTCAAAATTGGAATTCCACACAGAATGTGTATCAAACGTGCCTAGTCAACTTGTTTGAGCCCAGCAATAAAAATGGAAGCCCAATAAAAGGGTGTGAATTGTGAACAGGCCGGATTCTAATTGAGCCAGCGGCAACAATAGAAACCCAATAAAAAAGTGTGAATTATGAACGGGCTGGAGTCGATTTCATTAAACGTACCAGACGAGTACCGTGTTTTCTTGTAATATTAAAATTTTGTTCATGGTAAATTTGCTAAAAATGAAGACCACCCAGTAAGACAAAGTGCTGTAAACAGAGGGAGATAGATTGAGTTGAGCCATCTCTTTTGCGCCTCATTTTATTCTGGCTGGACAGTATTATATTGTTGTTAAACTCTTCGACTAGTTCAATGTTCTAAGGTTAAACTGAAATAAATGGATCCATGAAGAATCTGATACCTTCCTATAGCTAGCCCGTTAGCACACTTCAAGTGAACTCCATGATATATCAGCCATAATTTTTTTTTGTAAATACCTCATAAACGAAAGCGCCTACGACATCACGACGATATTGCTAAGATAGGTCAAAATACCCGGCTTTATTTGAATTTTTTTTTCGAAAATAATACTATCTCTAGCCATTGCTGCGCGGGCTAGGAAGGTAAAAATGGTGCCGGAACTTGAGTCGTTAAAAGTGCCTCATATAAGGGAAATTTTCGCTACATTATTAGTGAAACAGAGTGTACATAGTGACGCACAGAATTCAAATAAACCTGAAATTGAAAACTGTTTACAGTTAATGTCATGCAAAACCTGAGAGAAAGACCTTGTCGTTATATACGACTTAATTAGTTTTACATTTCATTGTTTTTTTTTTTCGTTAATTTTTGCGCAATTTAAATCAGGGATATGTGTGGAATAAATCAGAAAAAATTAACCTGATATATCAATTTTATTTAATAGGTATATTTAGTAATTAGTGCATGGTCGTGTATGTACAATTTTAAGGTTAACAACATTATTACTATGTAGTTTTGAGTTACTTGTATTTGCGGCGAAAAATAGCCAAATAACAGTATTTTGATATCTTGTGTGCGGTATAAAAGTTACATGCGCGGATTTGCAGGGAGGGTAACGTGGCAATTACCCCTCCCCCCCCCCTAAAAAAATATATGAACTTTTAGTTAATAAATATCGGGCTAACCACATAATTCCCCCACCCCCAAAATTTTTTTTTACATGAATAGTGTTTTCGTAGACTATTACCCCCTCCAATTTTGTCAGGAAAAAGATTTTATTAGTTTAACTTTTAAAGTTACAAAAAAAACCGCTTTCTAATCACAGCAATTTACTTTTGTTTTAAATTGTTGATAATATAATAAGTCAGTATTAAGCTGACTGAAATTCTCAAATAGGTAACTTTGTCAAACCTACCTACCTTGAAATTTTATAAACAGCTTAAATTTTCATGACTTTTTATGGAATTTTATAATTCTTTATGACAGTCGAATACGGATCGCCTGAAATTTTATGACATTTTACCTTAACATTTTATGACATTTTACTTTAAAATTTAATGACTTTTTGTGATTTTATGAACGGTGGCCGTGCAAATATCATATTTAAATAAAAAATTTAGTGGAATAACGTATCTGCTTAAAATATGATAGCTCCTGAATCGCTGAACATGTTTTAATCAACCCTGCAATATTAAGGTGGCTTTTTAAGATTTGAATATTAAGAAAAGCAAACGTCTTGTTATCTTATTTTATATTACTTAAGTATAAACAAATTTATTTCTCAAAAATATACAATTTTTCAAAACACTCGTTATTCCCATTTCTGCAACACAACTACATACAAACAAACAAATAGGTAGGAACTTAAATATAGTTTTTTTATAAATAGAATTTTTGAGTGCAACAAAGTAGGTGTTATAAGCACAGAAACTTTTTAAAATGTCAAAAAATCAGAGCGGAAAAGCATAAGTTCTCTGAAACAGTTGGTGCAAGATACTTACTAAAGTGAGTGTGCTGTTAGTCAAAGACCATTAGGTTTCAAACTCTTTCCCATTTCAGTTAATTTAATTTCGCTTTATTGCAATAAAGTACCTATTAATTTAAAGTTTTATTCTTCCAGTAAGTGCAGGAAATTTATTACGATGGTTAAGATAATTTAGTTAGCCATAAATTAAGAAAAACAATAATTGTAAAATCAAATATATACCAACAATTAAAACCAACTTTAATTCTTTAAACTTTTACACCAGTATTTACAAAAGGGTCTACAGTGCCACTATCCTAGGTCTACAAGTCTAGATTTTGGTTGAAGGTTTAACTTATTTTTCCCGTGAATGCAATAGTTTTTAATATTTATATAAATTGTTCGTGAATACGTTGTAACAAAGACATTATTTCCACACAAAGGTTAGAAATAAATAAAAATAATATAATGTTTTGCTTTAAAAACGATAGCCATATTTAAACCTCCAAACGTCACTAGGAGATGTCCAATAAACACGGTATCAGTCAGCTATCAGCTATATTTTACATGTTAATTTTTTAGACACGTTTTTTTTATTTGTTTATTTATCTAATCTAAGGTATATGTACAATTGATCCTTAAGTTTAAAAAATTTTTTATTTATGTTTTTCCTATTTTTTAAAATAATAAATCAATTTGTTGTCATTAATAATTTAAATTTAAATTATGATAAAAAAGGCCTGACAAAAACCATACATAAATCTCAAAATCTTCTTTTTTTATATTTGGTTTCGTCACCATCTCCCACACATTTAAGAAATTATTTAGCTTAATTGCAAACGATGATTAAACCGATGTTCAATTGTTTTGGTGGATGTGTACTTGAAAACGGATTTTAATATATCTTGTGCTTTTTACAATATTTAAATATTAATACGTATTTAATACGGTAAAGCATATACAAACATAGTTTTAAGTTATTTATGTATATAAGTTTTTTACCAATCATGGTTTATTTCTGTCGTTTTTCGAACTTTAAACCATCCCTCAATGGTGGTACTACAATTTGATACTATTTTTAACAAACTTGCTCCTACTGCACGAACTAAATTTTCAAAAAATGACATTACGTTACAAATTTTTTATGTGGTTTTTCTTTATTTCTAAAGTTAATTTCAATTATATGACATGAAACTCACTGAGAAATGCTTCCTATCATGTTACACATTAGGGTGAACCGAATCTTTCTAGTTATTTGGCCTGTGAGTATTAAAAAAATACACTTAAACGAATCGGTATCAAGTCTATAGGCTTGAGACTTAAACCCGGTCTAAAATACTAATTTTTAAGATCTTAGTAAATACTGGAGTTAGGTTTTAGCAACCTCTCTATGTTTTTTGCAAATATATATTTCTTAAACAATTTTTTAAACGTTGATTAAATAAAATTATTCAATCAACTGTTTAATATCGAAACAGTTATTAATAAGAAAAAGAATAATTGTTATTTATAAGTGAAAATAATTAAATAAAGTATACATTTTCCTGCGATTGATTGGTCCAAACCTGAGGCTCGAGCGCTATGCAGAGAATGACGAAAACTGTACTTTAAATGCTCTGGACAAAGATAAGACACACCAGCGTAAACCAGGGATGCGTCGACTTAGAAAACCTTTACAAATAAAAATAACAGTGTGTTCTCTAAAAATTGAAAATAGTTTGTCACATTTGTTTACAGTGACAAAATGTAAATTAGTTTGATGTTAGTGGCTCAAAGGACAGATTAGCCGAATACAACTTTTATTAAAATACAGTGATCCTGAAAACCATGCCTAAAAACAAGTCGCTGGTGTTGCCATAAATTTTACTTATTGTTAAGTCTTGCATGTAATTAATGTTTGTTGATGTAGAAAACAATAGTTAATTAAAAATATTTAAAAACTTATTAACGGCAAAATACCCATTTATATTTAAATCCCGTTTTGTTACATTTGATATTTTTTTTGTGAAATGTATTTCGTCTGTTCTTTACTGCTTTAGAAAAGAAAACATAAGTTTTTTGATGACAATCATTTTTAAAAACAAACCTCAAGTTTTTGTTAATGTGGGTTAGGACAGTTTAACACCAACGCGACTATATACGCTAGGCGCAAGCGCTTGTACAATTATTAAATTGCCCAATTATAATAAAAAACCATGGCGCGAACTGCAACAAAAAACAATATCCTAATTTTGATTCAAAAAATTTCTCTGAATACAGATTTCGATTTTACATGGGTAAAGTTTCGCATAATTCATCAAGCAAATTAGTGAGAGTTATCTTAAATATTGTTATGGAATGACCTGTGTGACACGCAGACCCAAAACCTATCATGCGATAAAATAGGAAGCAGTTTAAACTTTTCAGATTTTTTAAATAAAATATGTTTAATACTAAAGAGATAGTAATACAATTTAAATTGTTTTTTGTCTTAAACAAGTAATTGAGAAAAAGAGTGCCAGAAATATAGACTCATGTTACCTTTGTGGACCTACAAAAAGCATATGATACCGTTCCAGTAGAAAAATTATGGACAGTGTTAGAACAAACTAATATCAATCATACATACATAAAAGCAATAAAGGAACTATACAAAGGGTGAAAATCTAAAATTAAAATTGGAAATTGAGTCTCAAAATAATTCCTGGTAACGAAAGGCTTGAGACAGGGATGTTGTATCTCTCCAACTCTTTTTGAAATATATATCGCAGTAGCTCAAAAAAAGTGAAAACGTAAAGTTCACGGCAAGGGAATACAACTTAACTACGGATTTACCACATACACATTACAGTTTGCTGACGACCAAGTAATTGTAGCTAATGATAAAGAAGACATGAAGTATGTCATGAGAAAGTTAACGGAAGAATACCAAAAGTGGGGGTTAACAGTAAACGTGGACAAGACACAGTACTTATGGATCGGAAACGAATCACATGAGTTGGAACTAGACAACGGACAAACAATATCTCCATGCAATGAGTATGCATACTTGGGTGTCACATTTGATAAGACAGGAACAGACTGTAAAGAACTGAAAAAAATAATAGTGAAAGCAAAAAAGGTTATTGCTTAACAGTATTTTATGGAGCAGAGAGATAAAAAAGAATGTAAAATTTAACATATATGAAACAATGGTGAAAAGCACGCTTGACTCATTTCCAATACATAAGTACTGTGTCTTGCCACGTTCAGTGTTAACCCCATTTTTGGTAATTTTCCGTTAAGTTTCTTATCATATTGGAGTATATGTCTTCTTTATCATTAGCTACAATTACTTGGTCGTCAGCAAACTGTAGTGTGTATATGGTAAATCGGTCGTTAAGTTGTATTCCCATTTCGTGAACTTTACGTTTCCCGTTTATTAGAGTTACTGCGATATATATATATTTTTTAAAATGGAGCTATACAACATCCCTGTCTTAAGCTTTTCGTTATCAGGAATTCTTTTGAAAGTTGATGTATAATTTTAATTTTAGATTTTGTCTCTTTGCATAGTACTTTTATCGCTTTTATGTATGTATGATTAATATTAGTTTGTTCTAACACTGTCCATAATTTTTCTACTGGAACGGTATCATATCCTTTTTAAAGGTCCATAAGGTAACATGAGTCTCCATATTTCTGGCACTCCTTTTCTCAATTACTTGTTTAAGACCAAAACATTATCACTACAAGATATGCCTGCACGAAGCCCACTTTGCTTTAATTCTTGTTAATGAAAATCATTCTCTATTAGATCTCTAAGAATCCTACCGTACAATCGCAGCCCACGAGAAAGACCGGCCCGGGCGCGGAAATATCACGTGACCGTAGGAGGCTCACAAAAAAACACCTCACGGCCCGCTGTCATTATAAAACGTGTGTGCTTTCAGATTTGGTATGTTTGTTTACGTCGATTTTTTTTTAATTCGGGCACGAATTTTATGTGAATTTTATCAAAGTTATTAAAATAACGCAGCCCACGAAAAAGACTGTAGTGGGCTGCGTTAAAATAATTAATAGCTAATGAGTAAATTATAAAGAAAATACCTATAAGATAAACAATGCCGCGAACGTGTAATTAGTGTTGTTCCTTGTCGGTCCAATTATAAAACTGAAACCTAATATGTTGCAAACGGGAAAGAAGTGGTAAAAGATAAGATCTTGGATAAGATTGATCAAGTAATAGACATCCTTAGTGACATTTTTGATAGTGAGAGTGAAAAATGTGTTCAGTTGTCATTTCTTATTGAACAATTAGATTTCTTGAAAAGGTAACCCGAGAATCGAAGATATTGCGGATACACTTTAAAGTTGTTTATCCAGTCATCCAGTGCACACACGTCAATTTACAATTCTAAGGTAATATGTCTTCCGCACCCTCGCAATATTAAAATACTGATTTGTAAAATATTGTTAACAGATAGTAATCTCTCTGGTAGTGTGAAATATTTAAAAAGTAAGATACAGCTTTTAAAAGAACATGAGTTGGTAGTTAACTTATACTTTAATGAAATATATATTAAACTTTGGGCTGGGTAATTTTTCAAAAAATTATTGACGACCATTACATTCAGTTCATTGAATGTGAAAACTATCTCACTTATTCACAAAATCACTTGTTTCTTTTTAATAAATTATTGTGATATGTTTTATATTGAAAAATTTTTTTCAGATAACTCTAGCGAGTGTTTTTGTGGAGAAAAACTATTGTCAAAGCTTGAAAAAATTAGTTTAAGGGCATGTAAAGTTGTTTAAAATAATTTTATTAAAAAGCACAATGATTTAGTGTCTGCTAATAAATCTTTGAATAAGAACTCAGACAAAGATGATGACACTCAAAGAAAAATTAAAAAACTAAAAGCTTGGTTTTGATATGTCCAATTTTGAAAGACTTGTATAGATTTGAAGTTACTTACAATATATGTATTAATTTTAAATAATTTGTATAAATTTTTATTGTATAGATTCAGTTTTTTTATCCATAATAAACACATATATCAGCAAATTATTTTTTTCGATTTTTGCCTATAAAAGAACAAAAATTTTTTGTTAATTTATTTAAATTGTATAAAAACATATAATATATTAAGCAATACAATAAGAATCCTGGGACTCCTAAGATCACGTGACCGCCGCCATGGCCGGTCTTTATCGTTGGCTGCGCGTACAATCTACTTAGAGTACTGTTTACTGAAATTTATCTGTAATTGTTGCAATCTGTATGTATGACATATTTTTACTATATCTTTAAAATATGTCATACATACAGGGTCTCAATGGCAATCCAGCTTGTTTCCTTTTTGATGTATTAAGGATACGGATGTTTCGAATCATTAGTTCCTGAGTAATAATTAATTAAAAATCATTCGATTTTTTTATGTAGTCGGGTCTGTTATCTCATAGGCTATGTTTTAAGTTAAAAATTCTGATTTAATTTAGGCGTTGATTTCACGTAATGTAATAAATTTAATAACGTAAAATAAAATATCGCATAATTTAAAATATGCTTTGTATAATTCGATTTAAATGTATATCAGATGTAATATTTATTGTTTATAGGGAAAGTGAAAATGGGTTCTTGCAAAAAATATATATTAACTCGTTTTTAAATAAATCATTTGTTTTCAAATTTATTAGTCATGCCAGTTGGTATATCGATACCCTAATTCTGATACGTTGTAACCCACAAAAAAAATAAATTTCATATTTTTACGGCAAAGGTTAGTAATTATTCATAACTATATGCTGCTAAATCCTCGCAAACGAAAAAAAAAAATAAAACGGTCCATTCCTGCGATTTCTAACACGTCGCATAATGCTTACGCTTCTAACTTTTCCTATTCCTGTAAAATTTTGTTGAATTGGATTACGACGTATCAGAATTAGGGTATCGATATACAAAACTTTTATCCTTTAAAAACTCAAATAAAAAAAAAGTATATTTTAAATAAGCGAGCAGTGATATTTAGAGCACAAAGAGACTTTGGTTTAAGCATCGTATCTCGAAAGAAATTTAACCCAATTTTGATAATTAATAGCTTATTCAATTAGGCAAAAAAGTGGCCTGATTACAGAGTACGAGGGATGTCTGGAATAAAACAGTAAATAACTTTTAAAGACTTGATTGTGTCTCGAAGTATTCTCCACGAAAATTAATGCACTTTTGCATGCGCTCAAACTTGTAGGCGTCGACTGCTTCCTCTAGCGACTGAAATATTTGACCACACAGTCCATTCTTGATTTTCGGAAAAGTACAGAAATTGTTGGGACTTAGGTATAAAGGATGGTCCAACAATTCGACGTTTTGTTGGGCTAAAAATTCAATGGTTTTTTGTGCTTTCTGCAAACTTGCATTATCTTGGTGAAGGATGATTTGTCGGGGTTCGTATTTCAAAGCTCAGCGATGACTTTCGGCAAACAAATGTGAATGTACCAATCGGCAGTAACAGTGCTTTGATCTTCCAGAGTAATTGAAACTACATGACCTGCTTTTGAGACAAATTTCGTGACCATCTTTTTGGATACACTTGAAGAACGGATGACTTTTCTTGGCTTTTTTCATCTTGGAACACCCAAACAGACGACTGACGTTTATTTACGGGTTCATATGAGTAAATCCACGATTCATCATCACTGACAATGCTGTACACGTTTTTTAAGTTTTCTGCCTCAAAGCGGTCTAGAGTTTTCTGCCACCAATTGACCCCAGCTTCTTTCTGTTCTTGGGTTAACAGATGCGGGATTCAGTCGGAATATAATCTAATTCTAATATAATTTTTTAAATTGAGGTCTTTGAAATCATGCGCACAGCATAGATGTTTTCCTGGATAACAGCCGTTTTCGATGCGATGCACCTGGCCTTGTATCGTCGCTAAGCCTAATCCGTCCACCCTTGAATTCTCCATATCAACGAGAAACTATCGAGTGATGTGGTGCTCTATTACCAAAAACAGAAATCAACTTGGCAGGGTTTTCTTGTTAAGATAATTTCCTTCGAAAGTTGTAAAAAATAATAGCTCGAAAATCTTCTCGGTTTAGTTCCATTCCAAAATTCACTATAGCTATAAAACTTTATGTATCGCTCTGACGTTTTGAATTTAGGTTAGGTAAAGATTGAGGTAAGTTTTAGTAACGACATTCGATCGGTGTCGCCCTCTATGTTCCTATATCGATACCCTAATTTTGATACGTCGTAACCCACCAAAAAATGAAAAGTCATATTTTTGCGTCAAAGGTTTAATTATGCATAGCTATATGCTGCTAAATTCTCGCAACCAAAAAAAATATATAAAACGGTCATTCCCGCGATTTCTAATAAGTCGCACAATGCTTACACTATGTAATTTGCTTCTAACTTTTCTTATTCCTGTAACATTTTGTTGAGTTGGGTTACGACGTATCAGAATTAGGGTGACGATATGCAAAATATAAAAAATAGCCCTCGTATCAACGAATTAAATTAATTAACATTTAAAAAATTAAAACCGCACAAAAATATCTATATTATATTAAAGTAGCTTTCGGCATTGCATGGTAGTGGTTTACTACTACAGAATGATATTTAGCTAGTGCACAGACGTAGTGATTACCACAACCACAAAGAAGTATCAAATTAACGTTTCAAAAACTCTCTATTAAAATCACTCTCACTGCAATATTTTTTGTATAACCCAAAGAATTGTGTTTTAGATTTGTAATAACACACCATCTGTCAAATTGTGTATCTATCAGCCAGACGGAAGCTTTATACTATCATTATTATTATAAGGAAACATTTATTTATTGTGTTGGCGTTTAAAAAGTTTCACGTATAAAAAATTCCAAATTCACAATTAAGTATACCAACTTACTTAATTCAAACAAATGTCATAATAGATAAAAGATCGCGCAAACTTTCTTCACAATTATTTGAAATATTGTTGTAGCTATTCAAAACACATTTTATGTTAATTATTACTGATTTCTTTTAATTATAAACGTGTAATTCATTACCAGGATTTATGAGATTTGGGAAAATATAGTTCACTAAACTTAATTAACAAAACATTTTAGTACTCCCAATAACGGAGAGTGTATTTTCTTTCATATTATACATACATACATACATACATAAAAGCGATAAAAGGACTATACACAGTGACAAAATCTAAAATTAAAATTGAAAATCGACTTTCAAAAAAATTCCTGGTAACAAAACACACTACAGTTTCCTGACGACCAAGTAATTGTAGCTAATGATAAAGAAGACATGGAGTATATGATGAGAAAGTTAACGGAAGAATTCCAAAAGTGGGGGTTAACAGTGAACGTTGACAAAAAATATCTCCATGCGATGAGTATGTATACATGGGTGTCACATTTGATAAGACTAAAGAACTGGAAAAAAAAAATAGTTAAAGCAAAAAAGGTTATTGTATGTAAACAAGGCTTTTGTTATTGTTATTATTGGATGACTTAACAGTATTTTATGAAGCAGATATAAAAAGCAATGTAAAATTTATTGCAAAAATGGTAGGTGATAGACACTTTTTACTCATTGGGCGTCGATCGGTGAGATACCACCATGCCTGAACTGAGTAGCGCTAAGTGGTATCACCATGTTCCGCTACTGCGCTGGCAGTCCGGTTTCAACAATGAGTAACAGATATGGCGCCTCCAGGATCAAAATATTCCGGAGGTAAAATACCCGAACACTCGGATCTCCGGGTGATCCTGGGGGTCCTTCATGCAAAGATATTAAAAGAAGACCAAAAACTCAACTCAACAATTGATTTTAGCAATATAAGAGGATTAAATACCAACATGAATTCAGTTCACCAACATCTTGAAGAACAAAGACCTGACATCCTTGTTCTCACTGAAACTAAAATCAGTTCTGCAACACCTATTGTGAACTATCTTTATCCCGGCTATGACCTACACCACCGATTTCGACATAATTTTGGGATCTGTGTGTACATTAAAAATGACCTTTCATGTCATCGAGAGGAGAAGCTAGAACCAGTAAACCTCGATATCATATGGCTAAAATTCACCTCAAAGTCATCGACCAAGTTCATCTGCTGCCTCTACCGACCGCCAAGTAACACCGAGTACCAAAACTTTTTTGCGACATTATCCGAAAACTGTGATAGTATACAGTCTATATATCCACATGCGGAAATTGTTTTTTTAGGCGATTTCAACGTCCACAATATACCCGGGCTAAAACACCACAACAAAACAGACAATGAAGGCAGGGAAGCAGAAGCATTTGCCATAAGTTGTGGTCTAACGCAGCTTGTCGAGGAACCTACCCGTATCTCAGAAAGGGGTGAATTTGCAGCGCTTTTAGACTTGTTCCTAACTACAAATCCTGACTCGTACACAATTCAAGCGATTGAGTTGCGGGGTGAAACAAGAACAATGGGATTGTCGCCGAAACTTTGCACTTGGTTTGAAAGTTACCTTAAGGATAGATCCATTTATGGTTCACTGGATGGCCGGAACTCCAACTCTTACCAAATAAATGCTGGTGTGCCACAGGGAGCAATCCTTTCGCCAACACTTTTTCTGATTTACATAAATGACGTCATAGATAAAACAGTAAATCCACTTTATTGCTTTGCAGATGATGGCAATGTAGTCTCCTCAGTCATACCACCCACATGTCTCACCGCACGTGAATTCCATTACCTTAGACTAACTCAAATATCGCAGATAAATAACGACCTGGAGATAATAGAAGACTGGGGCAACAAAAACCTTATACAGTTCAACGCGCAGAAAACCCAAGCAGCCCTGTTTTCAAAAAAGACCAGCACCGATGAGCCAAACATCATGCTATCTGGAAGTGCTGTCACATTGCAGAGCCAGTTGAACATCTTAGGAGTCACTGCAGAGACCAATATGTCTTGGTACAGTCACGTGGCAGATATAGCTAAAAGGGCGTCCCAAAAGCTTGGGGTGCTATTTCGTACAAGACATCTGTATACACCAGGCCAACTGCTGACACTCTACAAAGCCCAGATTCGACCAACTATGGAGTACTGCTCACCTATTGGAGTGCGTCACCCAAACATACCTTAATGCTTTTGAACACCGTGCAAAAACGAGCTATTAAGCTGATCAATGACCCCGCACTTACCCATAGCTTGGATAGTCTCGAACATCGAAGAACTGTGGGCAATCTATCTCTCTTCTACAGGTATTATCACGGAAAATGCTCTGAAGAGTTGGCACGTATGATCCCCCCGGGAGTAGCACCTACTAGGTGAACACGTCAAACAGACGGTGACCATCAATTTATTGTCAAAATAGAGGCACCAAGAACCTCATTATATCAGAATTCATATCTGTGGAGAACAGCATCGCTGTGGAATAAACTCCCTGCGACAGTTTTCCCTGCAGGTTACAACCTAAACCGTTTCAAAACCAACACACACCAATATTTCCGCGCACTTGCCGCTTCTCGAGCGTGATAGGGATCTCCTTGTGAGTGCGCATACCCGTAAAAAAAACATACACACGCTGTTATATGGAATAGAGACTTGTCGCGTAACTGAAAAATACAAAACAAAAATGGAAAGTGTCGAAGTGGATGCAATAAGAAGAGCTAGAACCGATCATATAATAAATAAAATCATAAAAGATGGGAATCGAGGGAAGCATAACGGATGACATCACTGAAAGACAACTGATATGGTACGGCCATGTAAAACGGATGAACGACGAAAGATTACCAAAGGTCCTAGAGTGGCAACCAATAGGGCGCAAAAAAAAAGATGTCCTAAACTAGAATGGCAACAATCAATCCAAAGATGAATGAGTCAAAAAAATCTGACAGAAGATGATTCTCAGGATCGAAGGTGGCGTCGGACAACGTAGAAAAACGTGCTAAACCGACATAGTAGTAGTATTTTCTTTCAATTAAAGCAATTTGTTCATAAGATAAATACCAAATTTATGTAATATCTCAAAAACTAAAATTAATATATATATAAAATTGAGGTCTACGAGGTTTTTATATTTGAAGACGTCTAGAAAATCGAGCCCTGGAGGTTTATTCTTGACGGCCTGTGAGGTGTGGATTCATTTCCCTGTGCAAAAAATGATGAAAGTATTCCAAGTTCACCCGTGAGGGGAAGGAAATTTCGCTCAACTCACCTCACAAGCCGTCGAGAATAAACGTCCAGGGTAGCTATTCTGGGTCTTGAAAGATGTTCTCATGCCAAGCTTTGGCCAATGGCAAGCTTTAAATTAGCTTCGAGCCGTTACGTGCTATGCGAAAAGACTTTCATTGCGCAAGCTTTTCCTACGATCTGACCGAGAAACGTTCAGTCGGTACGGGGCAGTAGAACAGATTTCACTTCAAACGCGTAAAATTCACTGACTCTGAAGAGCGGGCGAATGCCATTGGTCGAGACAAATCATTTCGCACAACACGCGACCGCTCAGAGTTTGCTATTGGTCAAAGCGTGTGATGTGGATGGTGACTTCGTTCAAGACCCAGAATAGCTATCCAGGACGTTTATTCTTGACTGCCGTAGGGGTGAGGTGAGCGAAATGTTTACTTTTATGACTGGACTTAAGATCACCGGTGAACTTAAGCTCACCATCTTTTCCATTCCCGTGAGTTATTGTTACGTGTCTAACCTTATAATGGGTTCACTGTTTTGATATTTAATTTTTTTAAATAAAAATAGGTATCTAATTAATGTTAGGAACCTGCACACTTAAAAAAACCTTGCTGAAACAAAACTGGATTTATTTACCCGTGGAAAAAGGTAATGAACTTAAGTTCACCCGTAAAAGTGACACCTCACCTCGCGGACAGTCAAGAAGAAACGTGCTGGACAAGCTTTTATATATCTCGGCTACAAATACCAAAACCCTCAAAATACATCGAATAAAGCTCACCCTGTAGATAAATCTAATAGAATAAATCTATTTATAGTGTGCATAATTTCAGTGTTTTGTTTAGCATTTTGAAACTTGTATATAGGCCTATTATTATTATTAATTGGTGGAACTTCACTAGTAAAAAGAAATAAAAATGTTTTTGTTTTAAGTAGTTAAAAATGACAAAATTCAACCACAGACGTGAAGTAAACGCGTTTTGTTCTTAACTTTATTATTTTTACATGCAGAAACGGTTTCCTACTAATTAACCCACTTTTGAAATGTTTAACGAAAATTTGACAACACGAGTCGCGGTTTTTCAGTAAAAACAACAATTAACAAATACATTAAAACATTTAAAACGACTAAATAATGTGTAAGTTGAACTGGTTTTTAAGACCTTTGACATGTTCACACTATTTGGATAAAAAATAACTGTTTTAGAAATTCGTTAGAATGAGTTATTTACAGAGACATTAGAGAGGAATAGATAGCTTTTCGACAAGTGCGCAACCGAATATAATGGGGACATGGGGATCTGTCAGTCGGCCATTTTGTGGTTATCTTCCCCTAAATTCTTCTCCGATACCAGCGTACACAATAAGAAAGAAAAAATCATTTACTTTTTTGCCGCCCAAAAGATTGCAAAGCGACAAATACTTGAACTTTTGGTTATTCAAAGTGGTAGAGGAATATTCTTAACACAATCCTTATTTTAAATCTAAAATAAAAAAGTATTTCATTGACACAAATCAGTTCTGTTTATTAAAATCACAGTACATGGCCTAGTCTATTAAAATCGATCCGTAGGTACGTCTGGTTATATAGTAGACAGCCAACACGGCACGGCCCATAGCTTGAAACAGTTGTTTTATTTTTGTTGGGCGCATTGTTTTGTATTATTTGGGGTGCATATTTTCCTAAAATTGTTATCCACTGAAATAGCAGAGAAGACGGCTTTACCTTCGTTCAATCCTTTCAAAAAAAAATCAGTGAAAGAACATTTCAATGATTTATCGTTTCTCAGTTATAAATGAATAAACTACCAGCAGTGACGTCTCTTAATGTAAAAATGGACGGCCAAGAAGTGTCAACGTAGCGGAGAAATTTACTGTCAGCCAGAAGGAATAAAAATTATTTGCAATAATAATAAACCGAACCGAACCGTGGCAACGTTTACCAATGTAAGCCGAACCGAACCGAACCCTTGAGCATTTTGAGATATTTAAGATGGTATTTAATTTTTAAAATAAAAGTCCGCACTACACCGGTCTATTTTTTAAGTGATGAGTAACAGGCTGAAATATCGTACATGCCGAGATGCTCAACTTTTTTTTCTGCGAAAATGCTTGAAAGTGATTCCGAAGAGTGCGAGGATGCAGGTAACGATTTTACTATTATTAACTAGCCTAGATCGATTGGTGACGAATCACAAAATTTTACCGGATGTTTGCCTCAAACTTGACTAAGAGGGCTTGTGACTACATAAATTCAAGATGGAGGCTTTTTTTATGCTTTTTCATGAACTTTGGCTTATACCTTTCGTTAAATTAGTCTTCCAGAAAAACTGTAAAAACGTGTTTTGTTTGCAATCAAAAAACAATTAAAACAATAAAGAAGTAGCTTTGTATCTTTAAAACTAACAAAGATAGTAATTAAAAACAAATAGTAACTATGGCTTACCTAAAAAATTATAATTAGGGAAGTTTTAGAAGACCAAAGATTGATGGTGATAGATCACTTAATTTTAAGTCGCCATGTTTTTGCCTCAAATTTGAGTTAAACGCCTGAGAGACTTCGTAAATTCAAGATTTTTTCCATTGTTTTCGTTACTTAAAAGTGGCAATTGTAATTTTTTTAAATAATTTATTGTTTACCTTAAAACAATTTGTTTTAAATTAAAATACTTGTTTTTAGTTCAAAGCAGCATTTAATCTTAAAATGAGACTTTATTTTTCTTGTTTAATTGTTTTGTTTCAGTATACTCTATTTTGTAACAAAGCAAATTGTCTTCATATAAGTAATATTTTGCTTCCAGAGAGAACGGTGCCTTAGATTAATTCAGTTCCAATTTATAATAAAACAATTTCTGTTTCACATTAAAATAAAGAGGCACGACATTTTTTGTGCAATATCAAGGAAATATTGTAATTCGTGAATAGGAAAGCACAAATTATTTTACTTCAAAGCAATTTGCTTTGATCTAAGACAATTTTTTTTACCGTGTATGTGTGTAGTTATGCCTTTTGGATAGCAGGTGCAGGTGCACATTCATTTGCGGAGAAATAAAAATCCAGATTAGTCATACTGGTCAAGGTTGGCCAACTTTTATTCTGTTTAATCCTAGTCAGAAAATCACTTGGTAAGTATTCCCATTTTTACAAGTTATTAATTTCCTTATAATTATATGGTAAAATGTTCATAATAATAAAAATAATAAAATAACTATTTTATGAAAATTTTCTTTGCCTTCAGCTTAAATAAAAATTAATAAAGTAAAATGGAAGTCAAAACTATTGAAGTATGTTTAATATTTTAAAGATATATCTGTATATAAAATTTGTAAGAACTTTTGTTAACAAGCAATCCACTTTGATGTTGAATACAATCATGAAACACGGTAAAAAGTGTAATTTTTTTTCTTATTATAATGAATCAGTTCTGAAGTCAATTTATTATTACCTTTCATTATTATCTATTCATAGAAAAAAAAACTAAATATCAATGAAACAACTTCCATGAGAAAAAATTAACCATTCAGAAAACTGCATTAAAAAATTAAATACATTTCCTATTATGCAAATAAAATTTAATCGTTTTTCCTTATTGGAAAACATATTAAACAGAAGCAGTGTTTAGCAAAAATTAAGAAACTTTTAATGTCTTACCACCACTTTACCTTATAAACATGAACAAATCTATAAATACACACTATATCAAAATTATATTTTTAAAACATTTAAGTGTATTTTAAAAAAAACTACCCTTACTTTTTTGCACCAAATAAGCGACTTATTCGTAGTAAAGTAAACTGATATACCGCACGATTTGTTGTTTTTGTGAATATTGAATTTTAAAAGTCAAATTTTCAAACTTTTTATAAAAACTTTCAAAAGTTGGCTCATTATATCTAGAAAAAAGTATTTATTTATTACCTATATGAGGTGTTAAATAAATACCGCATTAAAAGTCAAGGATAAATTTTAAAAAACTAAATTTTTGTAGAAAGGCAGCTATTTGATTCTAAAGTAACACTTTGACACCGCCATCTTGAATTCTAGCACCAAAAAGTCGGATATTCTCGAATGAAAATTTAGCTTTGGGTGTTCCTTCGACTATTAAAAAAAAAGTATATCATTTTGCAGTTTGTTCTGGAAATACGAGGGTTGTGTTTTATATTTTGAATATAGGAACATAGAGGGCGACACTGATCGAATTTCGTTACTAAAACTTAACTTCAATCTTAACCTAACCTAAATTGAAAACGTCTGTGCGATACATATAGTTTTATAGTTACAGTTAATTTTATAAGTTGATTTGTAATCAGTCGAAAAATGGAGTAAACCGAGAACATTTTCGGGCTATAATTTTTAACAACTTTCGAAGGAAATTATCTGTTTTCGGTAATGACACCAAATCAGTCGACAGTTTCTCGTTGTTATGGAGAATTCAAGCGTCGACGGATTAGCCTTAGCGACGATACAAGGCTAGGTGCACCAAAAACTGCTGTCATCCAGGAAAAAATTGATGCTGTGCGCATGCTTATCACGGAAGATCGACATGTGACAAATCGCGAGGTTGAGGCTTCATTGGGGGTTTCAAAGACCTTCATTTAAAAAAAATTGCATGAAGAATTAGGGGTAAGAAAATTAGTTTCCCACTGGATACCGAAAGAAGCTGGGGTCAATTGGTGTCAGAAAACTCTAGACCGCAAGAAACTCGAAAAACGTGTACAGCAATGTCAGTGGTTATGAATCGTGGATTTATTCACCTGAAACCGAAAATAAACGTCAGTGGTCTGTTTGGGTGTTCCAAGATGAAGAAAAGCCAACAAAAATAATCTGTAAGGACTGTTACTGCCGATTGGCACATCACCATTTGATTGCCAAAAGTTTTCGCCGAGCTTCGAAAAACGAACCCCGAACGACAAATCATCCTCCACCAAGACAAAGCAAGGTCGCACAAAGCACAAAAACCATTGAATTTTTATCCCAACAGAACGTCGAATTTTTGGACCATCCTCCATACAGTCCCGACATAAGTCCCAACGATTTCTATATTTTTCCGAACATCAAGAAGGGACTGCGCGGTCAAAGATTTCAGTCGCCAGAGGAAGCAGTCGACGCCTTCAAGAATGCAATTTTGACAGTACCAACAAACGAGTGGAATTACAGCCTTGACAACTGGACGTCCATAAAGTTAGCAGTGCAAGGTCAGCAGTGCAAGGATTTTTCCATGTCACAATTTAAGGCTCATTTCAGGCTAATTAAATGCTCTATTCCCAAATTTAATGCTCTTGTAGTTTTAGAGATATTGCTTGCACTCTCCATAGGAGTTAGCAGTGCAGCATGTTCAGAGCGATGAACTGATGAATTCTACGATACTATAATGATCTATGAATTAAAGGCTAATTAAATGCTCTATTCCCATATTTATTGCGCAAGTAGTTTTGGAGATATTGCTTGCACTGCTAGCTCCCTAAGGGACTTAGCAGTGCAGGATGTCCGGCGCGCCAAATCCATACAATCTATAATACAATGTTGATCTACAAATTAAAGGCTAATTAAATGCTCCATTCCGGAATTACATTCTCCCCCCCCCTTTCTTATTTAAAAAAAAATCAAAATCTGTACTGCTAACTTTATGCATGGCGATTTAGGGCCACTAATGGCGAAACATATGAATTGAAGGTGGAACCAACCTCTTCATATTAAAGGCTAATTAAATGCTCCCCCTCCTTTTCTGATTTTATAAAAAACTAAAATCTGCACTGCTAACTTTACGCATTGCGGTTTAGGGCCCCTGATGGCAAGACATATGAATTTAAGGCGGAACCAACCTCTTCATATTAAAGGCTAATTAAATGCTCCATTCTGGAATTAAATGCTTGCCCTCCTTTTTTGAATTTTAAAAAAATTAAAATCTGGACTGCTAACTTTACGCATGGCGATTTAGGGCCCCTGATGGCGAAACATATAAATTGAAGGTGGAACCAACCTCTTAATATTAAAGGCTAATTAAATGCTCCATTCCGGAACTAAATGCTCCCCCTCCTTTTTTGATTTTTAAAAAAACTAAAATCTGCACTGCTAACTTTACGCATTGCGGTTTAGGGCCCCTGATGGCGAAACATATTAATTTGAGGTGGAACCAACCTCTTCATATTAAAGGCTAATTAAATGCTCCATTCCAGAATTAAATGCTCCCCCTCCTTTTTTGATTTTTTAAAAAACTAAAATCTGCACTGCTAACTTTACGCATTACGGTTTAGGGCCCCTGATGGCGAAACATATGAATTTGAGGTGGAACCAACCTCTTCATATTAAAGGCTAATTAAATGCTCCATTCCGGAATTAAATGCTCCCCGTCTTTTTTGATTTTTTAAAAAACTAAAATCTGCACTGCTAACTTTACGCATTGCGGTTTAGGGCCCCTGATGATGAAACATATGAATTTGAGGTGAAACCAACCTCTTCATATTAAAGGCTAATTAAATGATCAATTCCGGAATTAAATGCTCCCCGTATTTTTTTGATTTTTTAAAAAACTAAAATCTGCACTGCTAACTTTACGCATTGCGGTTTAGGGTCCCTGATGATGAAACATATGAATTTGAGGTGAAACCAACCTCTTCATATTAAAGGCTAATTAAATGCTCCATTCCGGAATTAAATGCTCCCCCTCCTTTTTTGATTTTTAAAAAAACTAAAATCTGCACTGCTAACTTTACGCATTACGGTTTAGGGCCCCTGATAGCGAAACATAAGAATTTGAGGTGGAACCAACCTCTTCATATTAAAGGCTAATTAAATGCTCCATTCCGGAATTAAATGCTCCTCGTCTTTTTTTGATATTTTAAAAAAACTAAAATCTGCACTGCTAACTTTACGCATTGCGGTTTAGGGCCCCTGATGGCGAAACATATGAATTTGAGGTGAAACCAACCTCTTCATATTAAAGGCTAATTAAATGCTCAATTCTGGAATTAAATGCTTTCCCTCCTTTTTTTAATTTAAAAAAAATCAAAATCTGCACTGCTAACTTTACGCATGGCGATTTAGGGCCCCTGATTGCGAAACATATGAATTGAAGGTGGAACCAGCTTCTTCATATTAAAGGCTAATTTAATGCTCCATGCATGTTTGATAGAAGAAAAAAAAAATAATTAATTATTAAAAATACTAAAAAATATATTAAACTTTGGCAGTTAACGTTAATAATACTGTAACAAACAAAAATATATAAAAAATATTGTATTGTATATTAAAATTGTGACAACTTGGTTATATTGCGTTTTCCTGCTCCTGCAATACTTATCATTCGTTCCCAAGAGGTTCGAGTATGAGTCCGAAAGAGAAGCTAGCAGTGCAGATTTTAGTTTTTTAAAAATTCAAAAAAGGAGGGAAAGCATTTAATTCCAGAATGGAGCATTTAATTAGCCTTTAATATGAAGAGGTTGGTTCCACCTTCAATTCATATGTTTCGCAATCAGGGTTCATAAACCATAATGCGTAAAGTTTGCACTGCAGATTTTAGTTTTTTAAAAAATCAAAAAAGGAGGGAAAGCATTTAATTCCGGAATGGAGCATTTAATTAGCCTTTAATATGAAGAGGTTGGTTCCACCTTCAATTCATATGTTTCGCAATCAGGGTTCATAAACCGCAATGCGTAAAGTTAGCACTGCAGACTTTTTTTTTTTTTTAAATCAAAAAAAGACGGGGATCATTTAATTCCGGAATGGAGCATTTAATTAGCCTTTAATATGAAGAGGTTGGTTCCACCTCAAATTCATACGTTTCGCCATCAGGGGGGCCCTAACAGAATTTATAGAAGCCAGAAATAGTTGCAAAATTACTATTGACGTCGCCAAAGAAACATACAATCAAAGAATAAAAAACAGGTTGCTGAATTGTCCAACTAGTTCTAGGTCCTTTTGGTCTCTTGCAAAAGCCGTTGGATCAAACTTCACCAAGTCATCCATACCACCACTTACAGATAAAAATACTCACTTAGCAACAACATCAGAGGAAAAAGCCAATATGCTGGCCAAAATCTTTTCCTCCAACTCAAACCTAACAGTGCCAAATGGAAAAACTCCACCGTTCATTGAAAGGGTTTCCCACAGTATGCCAGAGGTACCCTTTTGTCACAGAGAAATACGAAAATCCCTTAAAAAGTTGGATACAAACAAAGCAATGGGTCCAGATGGCATTCCCGCGATAGTACTCAAAAATTGTGCTAGCGGACTCACCCCAACTTTCGCCAAATTATTCAATTTATCTTATAGGCAAGGAGTATATCCATCATCATGGAAGTCTGCCGCAGTACAACCCATTCCAAAGAAAGGAAAAAAGACAGATCCGTTAAACTATAGACCAATTGCTCTACTTCCGGTGATATCAAAAGTAATGGAAAGAGTTGTGAACAATCACCTAACCAAGTACTTGGAAAAGTACAAAATTATCAACGACAAGCAATACGGATTTCGAAAATATAGGTCAACTGGCGATTTACTTACATACGTCACTCACTTATGGCAAAAAGCGATTGAGTTGCGAGGTGAAACAAGAACAATTGCCTTAGATATATCTAAAGCATTCGATAAAGTCTGGCATGAAAATCTGCTCAACAAGCTCAAAGCAACGGGATTGTCGCCGAGACTTTGCACTTGGTTTGAAAGTTACCTTAAGGATAGATCCATTTATGTTGCACTGGATGGCCGGAACTCCAACTCTTACCAAATAAATGCTGGTGTGCCACAGGGAGCAATCCTTTCGCCAACACTTTTTCTGATTTACATAAATGACCTCATAGATAAAACAGTAAATCCACTTTATTGCTTTGCAGATGATGGCAATGTGGTCTCCTCAGTCATACCACCCACATGTCTCTCCGCACGTGAATTCCATTACCTTAGACTAACTGAAATATCACAGATAAATAACGACTTGGAGATAATAGAGGACTGGGGCAACAAAAACCTTGTACAGTTCAACGCGCAGAAAACCCAAGCAGCCCTGTTTTCGAAAAAGACCAGCACCGGTGAGCCAAATATCATGCTATCTGGAAGTGCTGTCGCATTGCAGAGCCAGTTGAACATCTTAGGAGTCACTGCAGAGACCAACATGTCTTGGCACAGTCACGTGGCAGATATAGCTAAAAGGGCGTCCCAAAAGCTTGGGGTGCTATTTCGTACAAGACATCTGTATACACCGAGGCAACTGCTGATACTCTACAAAGCCCAGATTCGACCAACTATGGAGTACTGCTCACATATATGGAGTGCGGCACCCAAACATACCTTAATGCTTTTGAACACCGTGCAGAAACGAGCTATCAAGCTGATCAATGACCCCGCACTTACCCGTAGCTTGGATAGTCTCGAACATCGAAGAACTGTGGGCGATCTATCTCTCTTCTACAGGTATTATCACGGAAAATGCTCTGAAGAGTTGGCACGTATGATCCCCCCGGGAGTAGCACCTACTAGGCGAACACGTCAAACAGACGGTAACCATCAATTTATTGTCAAAATAGAGGCACCAAGAACCTCATTATATCAGAATTCATATCTCTGGAGAACAGCATCGCTGTGGAATAAACTCCCTGCGACAGTTTTCCCTGCAGGTTACAACCTGAACCGTTTCAAAACCAACACGCACCAACATTTCCGCGCACTTGCCGCTTCTCGAGCGTGATAGGAATCTCCTTGCGAGTGCGCATACCCGTAAAAAAAAAAAAAAAAAAAAATGCGTAAAGTTAGCAGTGCAGATTTTGATTTTTTAAAAGTTCAAAAAAGGAGGGAAAGCATTTAATTCCGGAATGGAGCATTTAATTAACCTTTAATATGAAGAGGTTGGTTTCACCTCAAATTCATATGTTTCATCAACAGGGACCCTAAACCCCAATGTGTAAAGTAAGCAGTGCAGATTTTAGTTTTTTAAAAAATCAAAAAAAGACATTTACATTCCGGAAATGGAGCATTTAAATAGCCTTTAATATGAAGAGGTTGGTTCGACCTCAAATTCATATGTTTCGCCATCAGGGGCCCTAAACCGCAATGCGTAAAGTTAGCAGTGCAGATTTTAGTTTTTTAAAAAATCAAAAAGGAGGGGGAGCATTTAGTTCCGGAATGGAGCATTTAATTAGCCTTTAATATGAAGAGGTTGGTTCCGCCTCAAATTCATATGTCTTGCCATCAAGGGCCCTAAACCGCAATGCGTAAAGTTAGCAGTGCAGATTTTAGTTTTTTATAAAATCAGAAAAGGAGGGGGAGCATTTAATTCCGGATTGGAGCATTTAATTAGCCTTTAATATGAAGAGGTTGGTTCCACCTTCAATTCATATGTTTCGCCATTAGTGGCCCTAAATCGCCATGCGTAAAGTTAGCAGTACAGATTTTGATTTTTTTTAAATAAGAAAGGGGGGGAGAGAATGTAATTCCGGAATGGAGCATTTAATTAGCCTTTAATTCGTAGATCAACATTGTATTATAGATTGTATGGATTTGGCGCTCCGGACATCCTGCACTTCTAAGTCCCTTAGGGAGCTAGCAGTGCAAGCAATATCTCCAAAACTACTTGCGCAATAAATATGGGAATAGAGCATTTAATTAGCCTTTAATTCATAGATCATTATAGTATCGTAGAATTTATCAGTTCATCGCTCTGAACATGCTGCACTGCTAACTCCTATGGGAAGCTGGCAGTGCAAGCAATATCTCTAAAACTACAAGAGCATTAAATTTGGGAATAGAGCATTTAATTAGCATGAAATGAGCCTTAAATTGTGGCATGGAAAAATCCTTGCACTGCTGACCTTGCACTGCTAACTTTATGGACGTGACAACTGGTTTGAGCGCATGCAAAAGTGCACTAATTTTCGTGGGGAATACTTCGAGAAACAATAAAGTCTTTAAAGTTATTTACTGTTTTATTCCAACTGTATATGCAAAACTTAAATGACAACTCTCGTACCCTACAAATTTACTGAATAATTTCCGTGATATTATCACGATAAATTGAAAAATTGAGTTAGTATTTTAGAGTTTAATTAATATTTTCTAAATTACATATGTAATGTAAGTACCTAAAAATATTAATAAAATCAAATTACCTACTGGATATTGCTACCGCACCCAAAAACTATGATTTCTCTAGATACAAACAAATTATTACTGTGAATGTGTTTAATTTGTGAATAGCAGGAATTTGAAAATTTTGTAATTTAATTTTTTTATGTAAATCCTGCTCAAATGTTATGCAATTAATTACTTTAATTTTACTTAGATACTATACAGAATATTTGTAACTGTATTTTTTTTTTTCAAGATAGTTTTGCTTTATACTTTATCTACTGTTAATATCTAAAATTAACTATACAGGGTGTCACATAACTTAGGGGCCATAGACCTCGTCTGGTTTTAACATATAAGATTTTTAAAGTTAATTGTGGTCCAAAATGTGTTTTTTTTTTGATAAAATTACAAGTTCAGGAGATACAGGCTGTCAAAATAACCAAAAATATATAAAAATATTATTAAAAACATTTTTTGCTTACTTATTCTTTTAAAAATTATCGATGATATTTTATTATAACAAAAAACATCAAGCGAAACATTGCGTTTAATATGGCATTTATAAAACACAAAAAAATTGTTTTTCCTGAAAACAATTTACCACAATTTTTCTTTAAAACTGATTTAGATTATTGCTCTTGATCTAGTACACAACTCTATTAAATTTCATATTTTTACTGCGTTTTGTAAAATCTCTCTGTATCACTACAAAGAAAGAGTTTTGACATATGCATTACTTTACAAATTTTTTATAGCCCCCAAGTTTTGGGACACCCTGTATTTGTATTTTATCAATTTACAAAAATAATAAAGTCAAGTTTCACAATGATTTTTCTACACTCGCGGCAAGGTAGTTTTTTCTAAATAAAGGTCGTTTTGTATAACTTGTAAATTGGATAGATATGAAATCATATACTTAATAAGAACAAGACAAATAAAATCTATATGTTTGTGGCGGATTCATTTTACAAACACAACTTTTTCTGGGTATTACGCCACTAGTAAGGAAAAATTATTTTAAAAAATTATAAAAAACCACTGCGTTTCTCCTAGAAAAATAAAAATCACTAATTTGTCAGTGGCTTTCTATAAAAATAAATAGTTGCCTAGTAAAACCTAAACCACTTATCTTTTAATTGAATTTGAATACGCTACGTTTCGATTGCCAATCTACAATCGTTTTCAAGCTTTTTATTTATATTTTCTCTCAAAATCTTAAATGTTTCTTGTTCAAATATATTTTTTATTATAATCATGTTCCAAAAATTGCACAATTTGCACTCAAATAAAGAGAAAAACGACTCTTTTTAAAAAATAGTTGATTTTGCTTGTGTAATATTTGGAACAGTATGCAGTAAGGGGATTAAGGACCCCACTGGAGCGCTAATTATAAACTAACTTCAACTTTGCTATGCAGCGTTTAAAAGAAAAATTAAATATCTACAATGAAGTATAATCAAATAAAATATGTGAAAAGCATGTTTTTTTAAACTTTTTAAATGAGCCCCTGGTCTGAGCCTTAAAAACAGTTTTTTGTAGCTCAGAAACTAAAGCTCTTACTGGTTATAACACAAATTATTGAAATATAATCTACTATTGAATGCTCCGTTAAAAAGTTAGCATTTAAAAAAAATTTTAATTGTCAAAAAACTGTCATTACCATTAATGGATTTTGACCAAAATCTAATCAGCTCGTTAAAGTGTCGAACACTAGTTTATGAAAACCGGTTGAGCCGTTTAGAACCTATCGTGTTACGGATAAAAATAATACACACCCAGACACAGACACATTTTCCGCGTTATCTCAAAAAAAAAATTTCGTCAAAAAAATACCTTCTCTAGCCATTGCTGCGCGAGCTAAGCTAGGAAGGTAAAAATAGGGTAAAAAAGCAGCACTTTTACACGGCTTTTGTACAAAATAGCGCAGGAAAAATTAGCGCGTGACAAATTAGCGCAGGGCAAAATAGTGCAGAACAAAGTAGCGCAAGACAAAATAGCACAGGATAAAATAGCGCAGATTGCAAAATAAAAGATAATCAAAACAAATAACCTTTTTTGCCCCAGGATTCGGATTCAGCATCGAAAAATACATATGAATATCATGGTCTGTCTTACGGATCACGACATTTTTATCTTGTGGGGTTGTGAATATGAAGAGACAATGATATCATCATCCTCTCACTTACAACAGAAGTTAGCAAACAATATAGGTACTTAAAAACGGCTACACACGTGTCGATAAATCGTAGTAAACATTTTGCTTGGATTTCTGTTGAGTGTCTTTTTCGCTTAACCTATTATTACTTCTGTGACCTAAACTTAAGTTATAGATTTGCATAATCACATTACAAATTGACTGTTATTGTTTTATATTTTCTTTATTGCTAGCCCCCTGCTTGCTTAGGGTCAAACATTATGCAAAATAAAACAGGTTGGACATTATTATCTATGCTGTACTTATACAGTTGCGCTTATTACTTTTCATTTATTACTGTCAATATTCAGTATATTAAACATATTTCTCTTTGAATTAAATAGATATACTGGCCAATAGACAAATCTGAAAAAAGAAAACACAAAAAACGAGGTTTTTCTTACTTTGAGTCTCATGTTCAGAGAAAACCAAGGTCAAAAATCAACCAAATATATTAAGTTGTGTTTAAATCATGGACGTACGCAGCACGAAAGTTAGGGGGACGGCACATGCAAAAAGTTTAAAATAAAACAGATATTTATTGAAATAAACAAAAAAACGAAAGCGCAAAATTTTTTTCGAAATCTTTACCCATTACATTAAAACGAAACGTATCTTCAGCAAATCTGCCTAAACCCTCTTCTTCTACATTATTTATATTTATTTTTTTCTAAAACTAATTTCCATACATGCACAAACCGCCTTAATCCATCCTCTGGCATTGTGGATCTTAACCAAGTTTTGACTCTGGGTATAGAACTAAAAGATCCTTCTACGGTACTACATGGCAATGCTGGCAAAATATGTAGAGAATTTTTTGTTATTGAAAAAAAAAAAATTCCGCTTTCTTTAAAATTTCTGCTACTTCCAAAAGTTCTAACTCCTCTTTATTTATTTTTTTGTCTCTTCACAGGTTGTATCATAATTCAGATTCATCGTCAAGCCCGTTCAAATGATAAAATTTGGAAAATTGTTTATTGCGCATCTTAAATTTACTGAATGACAAGTCCAGCATAACAAACCGATAGTTTGAAAGCTCGTAGGTTTTCATCGGAAAAGCGATGCTGTAAAGAAATTATCAGAGGCTCCAAATAGGGTATTAATAATGATTTTTTTAAAGTACTCTGGTGAGTTATTTGCTGGAATGTTCATAGGATTTTGCTGTCGCCCAACTATTCTTAGCACCGGTAACTCTCATTTCGTTTGCACATATGGACTTCTTGCCTGGGGACATTCGTCGCATGCCTCTCGAATCTTCGGCTTACAAAGGAGAGCTGTTAGGATAATTGCTGGCATAGGTTACCAAGGCGATGCTCAACCTTACTTTAAAACATTAAATATATTAACACTTCCATCGCAATATATCTTGGAAGCCCTTCTTTACTGTCAAAAAAACTCAGATGAGTATAAAAGAAATGAAGAAATTCATAACTATGATACTCGCGGTCGCCATGACATCCAGATTGAATTTTTAGTCCTTAAAACATCTTGGAATGCTACGCGTCATTATGCGCCAGCCTTCTTTAACAAGTTGCCACAACAAATTAAACACTTACCGCCAAAGTCTTTTAAGTTTAAAGTAAAACAATTTTTAATAGACAAGTGTTTTTACTCAGTTACTGAATTTTTGGAATATTTAGTGATGGGGATTTCTGACAGATCTGATTTTTTATTTTTGTTTTTTTTTACTTGAAAATTGTACTATAATTACATTAATATTATTATTTGTATTTAAAAGAAAATTGACTATGTTATGAAACTCTTAAGTTTTTCAATGAAATATATACTTCTACTTCCACTCGGCAGCTAAGAAAGTGTTCGTGACTTCTGCAGATTCGCGATAATGCTTAATTAGATCTAATACTCTTTTAAATGACATTTTTACATTGCAATAAATCTAAACTATTAGATTGCAATATATTGGTCAAAACCGCAGAATACTTTGCTATCAGGCTCAAGGAAATAATAAATACCGGCCTTGTTGAAGCACTGTAAAGCTGAAATTCCACCTTTATAGTTGCAGAATTGCCGTCTTTTAATAGTTTTTGAAGGCCTTCAAGGATGCCCAAAAAGTTGTCTTTAAATACTGTTTCACAAAGGAGAGGAATATTTGGACCATACTTTCTTCGTAAAAATAATTCACGGAGAAAACGAATTATATCCTTCACAGTATATATCGTAAGGAAGAAGTGTATCTATTGTATATTTTGTATATTATGTAGCTAGGCATAAGTTTAAAGTTCTAACTTGATTGATTGTTTTGTTTGGAAATTATTACATTATTTAGAACATTTAGGGAGAGGGGGCAAATGCCTCTCACTGCCCCTCGCTACGCACAATTTTATAAAAACCAGCTACGTTTTTGTAAAAATTTGAGTCAAGAGAAAGGAGTCTCGACATTTTCATAAATCAGGCGCCATATTGGAATCGTTAAAGTATGAGTAATTTTTTTGTGAATTGCTACTTTTTTTGAGAATAATGGACGCAGCAGTCTTCTAAGTTATTTTCAAAGTAGGTTCTTCAAAAATGTGCGACTCTTATTTGCATTTTTTTTCACTAGTAAGGAAGCAAGTAACAGTTCTAACGCAGATAAAATTGGGGATAAACCATGATTTTTTTATCGAATTAAAATTACTAATTGCTATTAGAGCTGTTTATTAATATTAGAAATAAGGGAAGTAACGCGCGTGTCGAAAATATAAATTAATTAAAAAATGTCATTAATTCTAGTCTAGTGAGTATTCTATATCAAAAAGAATTAATAAATTGATATTGTGAATAGTAAAGAAAGTTAAATGCCCAATGTACTGGAAAACCGCATGATGCTGTTCTTAAACAAGATCTATAAAGCCGATCAAATTTATGAATTTTTATTATTAAAATAAATAAATAAAAGAACATCTTGTGATTAAAAAAAGGAAATAGCATAAATTTATAATTTAGATTAAAGTAGATCAACAAACAATAATTCCTCAAAACTTATTGATAAAGGAAATCGATTTTAAACTTTATTAAGCAAATAAGTTAGAGCATAAATACATGTTCAATAAATCGAAAAGTAAAGCACTCATAGATTTTTTGGAAAAAATGGCAAATTTAAATTCGCAGGCGCGAATTTTCAAGTGCACATGCGTGTGTTTTGTCACATAGCTGGCTGTGTGGCTAGACGCCATATTTGTTGTTTATTTACATTTTGCGGTGTTTTGCGTTTGTCGTGTAAAATTGTTCTGTAAAAAATTGAAAATAATTCACGTAAAATACGTGCGGTTTGCGGAAAAACGTCCGGGAGTGCAATTCGATAGGTAAGTATTTGTATTTTTCTTTATAATTTGTTAATAAAGTGAAGAGTGGGTTATAGATGCGATTAAACACTCTTCATGGTGTCCACAAGAAATGTCCACAATTAATTTTAGAAAAACTACAATTTTAATACACAAATTGATAAGGTTTCACCCAGTCAATAAGTTTTTAGAAAAAAAAATAATAGACATAACCCTAAATTTTTTACAATGGTCAAATAATGTAGTGACGTAACAAAGTATGTTCCAAAACCACCAAAACTGACGTATGCGCAGTTACCAAAACCCTGTCTACCCGAAAAAGGAACATACAAGAATTAAATGGGGGCCCTGGCATCAAGCATCGCGTGTGAGAATGCATGAGTATGCCCCATATTTATGCTCTAACGTATTTGGTAAGAAGTTAATTAGGGACCCGCGGCAATTTTTTTACAACAAAAAAATGAAAATTAATGCATAAATAAAATATTTGAAAAATGCAAGTTTTAAGGGTGAAGTCAGCATTACCACGTATTTTTTAAACCGAGCGCAGCGTGTAAATTTTTTTTCTTTCACGACAGGTTTACCACTAGCAAACGACAATTGACGCATACATCAAATATCTGGGGACACGGCAGTGCTCCGCCAAGTTCGCGTACACTGCTGTACCATCTTTTCTTGAAACAATTCAGTCCATATTTGACCTATCTAAAATTCTACTTCGGAATGAGCTACAAAACGCAAACTTTGCATATTCGTAGATCTTCATAGACTAAACAACCCCTCCAAGTTTCATGGACTTCCATAAAGCAGTAAAGTAGTTACGAAATTTTAAAAAACGTCGAAATTGCCACTCACTCACTCATGTATAAGATCATCAAAATTCTACTGTACTTCCAGACATGCTAAAAAGCTGAAATTTGACAGACTGATAGAAATTATGACCAAACCCTTGGAAAAAATAAAAAAAACACCAAAATTCTAAATTACTCCTCTCCTATACATGCACTTCCAGAAGGGCTAGAGATCTGACCTTTGGCAGACAGACCAAAATTTTAATTTCATTCCCTCCCCAATAAATGTAAAGTTATGTAAAAGTAACATTGCCTACTTCCAGAAACGCTAGAGAGCTGAGCTTTGGAAGGCCGATAGGAACTATGATAAAACATTAGAAAAAAATTAAAAAACTCCAAAGATTTAATTTTTTTCCCTCCCCTATAAATGTAAAGTTAAGTAAAAGTAACATTGCCCATTTTCAGGAACGCTAAAGAGCTGAGCTTTAGAAGGCTGGTAGGAACTAAAATAAGACCATATGAAAAGATTAAAAAACCTTAACATTTTTAATAAGGCATTGCAAAAGTTTTGAACAATATTTCGTATATTTTACTACTTTAAAACTTAAATATTATCCAGTTTCTTTAAAAAAGGTGTAAAATCATACCAAAAACATTTCATGTAAAAAAAGCCAAGTACGCGGAAATGGTTATTCCGCAAAAAGAATTGAGATAAAAGTAGAGCCAAGTTCTCCAATACAATTTTTAAAATGAAAAGTTCTTACTTGTTTGGAAATGTTTTTCTATAGCCAGCAAATGACTCTTAAACAGTGCTGGCTGTAATAGCAAAGTTTAAAAAAACATTTCCAAACTAGTAACAACTTCGTTTTGAAATTTGTATTGGAGAACTTGGCTTTACTTTTATCTCAATTCTTTTTACGGAATAAAATTTTCGCGTACTTGGTTTTTTTATATAAAATGTTTTTGTTATGATCAAAAATTATTTGCAAATGATAATGCTAACTTTATAGACGTTGACAATAGGCAGAAAAAAGATCAGTTCCCCACAGACTATATCATTGCTTTGTAGAGAGTGATTATATGAAGCCAGCAGTAAGTAAATGCAATAGGAATCTTTCTTCTTATTATGTTTTTAATCTATTTTAATTATTTAATTTGATTTAAAGTTATCGTGGAAGGAGTGTCGTCAGTTAAAACCTGGTAGTTAGTAGCTCCTTTTTTGATGTAAAAGATATGCAAAACGTGTGTCATTATTCACGTATAAAACTTGTCTATCGGAAAATACTTAACTGTACCAAAATGTCCGGTTTCACGGTGAAAATTACTGTCATTAGTCAGCCTTCTAATTAAATGGTAAAAAAATAAGAACGCACGTGAAAAGGATTTAAATTAGTTAATATCAGCAATATAAAGACCACCAGAAAGAGGACAAAAATATATTTTATTTATAAAAACTGGTCTAGATGCCCATAAAGCAACTTTTTGTAATGTTTAGTCTATTCTTTACTTTTATACGTAACATGGTAATTCCTAGTCTTTTTTAAACTATTTAATATTATTATTATATTTTTATCACTCTTTTTCTGTCTTTTTTTTATCACTTTTTTCCTGTCTTTTTATGATTTATTGTTTTGAGTACTTCGCTGTGTTTGTTTCGCGTAATTATCTTGGAACTCTTTATCCTCTTTTTCAAATACAGCAAGCAACTTTTTTAATAGTTCACTTACTTTTATACTATTATTATAACGTAAACCTTTCATATCCTATTCAATAAGTAGTTTCTTTATTATTTTTCATAGTTCTGTTTTGATTTATTGATTGAAATATTCTTAATCTTTAGACTCTTTGTTTACTTCAGACTAAACCGCAAAAACTCCATTTTATGTCATATTTATTCACTACTCATTTAATTTTTAATATATTTTTTTTTTATTTAATAATTTTTTATTTCCCAACAAACTTAATAGTAGAGTAAATTTGTAAAATAAAGCTGCATATTTTTTTATATTTGGCATAGTAGTATCTAACACCAAAAGCTAAATTTTCATTCGAGGATCCCCGATTTTCCGGCCTCAGAATCCAAGATGGCGGCTGCCAAAGTTAAGAAAAAAAATGATTTCCTTGTTTTAAGAGGAATTAAATTAATTTTGATAAATTTACTTTAAGTGGCATATACTCAATGTAAAAATGTAAAAAAAATTTACACCTGTCACTGCAAAACAAAATGGCGGCTATATTTTAAAAAAATGGTTTTTCTTCGATATTTTCTTTATTTTTTGTGCGATATTTATTTTTAATACCTCATATTAAAGCTACTGACCAGTTCTTAAAACCTGCTTAAATGAAATGATAAGTTTCCCAGGCGAAACAAAGATGGCGCTTAATTTGTCAAAAATAAAAGAGACCTTTACAACCAGTAGACCAAATTAAATTTTTATAAAAAAAAATTTTGGATTTTATCAGTAGTAAGCCAGTTTTTGTAAAAATGTATAAAACGTTACAATTTGACATTTAACATTTTAAGATGGCGGCCGAAGTTCAGATAAAAAAGTTATTTTTTTCTTCTTGTTTGACACAACTAGTATTGCCGTGTAATATATTGATTTATACTAAATGGGGGTCGCCGATTGTAAATATTTCATAATAAATGACATATGTCTATTATTATCCAAGATGGCGGCGGTCAAAATATAAATACATCAGGATCTTTTTGGTTTAGTAAATCTTTTTACCAAAATATGTAGTTTGTCATTTTTAACATAAGATTCTGATGATTTAGAAAAAATTATTTAACTTTGCTTATTTAAACATTACTGTTAAGTAAAATATGGTCAATTCAATCAAATCACCCGGCACGTGACATATGTCAACTTTTTTGACATATTTAAAATATCTGTGTTTTGTTTAACGAGACGTCTTGGTTTTCTCAGTTTTTTTTGTTAAATTTCGAAAAAATAAACAAAAATGTTTTTTTTTTAACTTTTTTCGGCCGCCATCTTTAAAAAATAAATAAATTCTATTTTTTTTGTACATTACAATTTAAAACTAATTAAGAGTAATATAAAACTACATATCTTCATAAAAAAAATTACCAAACCAAGAAGATAATGTTGTTTTTATATTTTGTGTCATTTATGATAAAATATTTAAAATCAGCGACCCCTATTTAGTATAAATCGATATATTACACAGCAATACTAGTTCTGTCAAACAAGAAGAAAAAAATAACTTTTTTATCTGAACTTTGGCCGCCATCTTAAAATTTTTAATGTCAAATTGTAATTTTTGGCTTACTATTAATAAAATCCAAAAAAAAACATTTTTTTTTAAATTTAATTTGGTCTACAGGTTATAAAGGTCTCTTTTATTTTTGACATATTAAACGCCATCTTTGTGTCGGCTGAGAAACTAATAACTTTTTTTCATTAGGTTTAAAGAGCTGGTCAGTGGCTTTAATATGAGGTATTAAAAATAAATATCGCGCAAAAAATAAATAAAACATCGAAGATAAACAATTTTTTAAAAATATAGCCGCCATTTTGTTTTAAAGTGACAGGTGTAAGTTTTTTTTACATTTTTGAATTAAGTAGGCCCCACTTAAAGTAAGTTTATCAAAATTAATTTAATTTGTCTTAAAACAGGGAATTATTTTTTTTTTAGCTTTTGATGTTAGCTACTACCATGCCAAATATAAAAAAATATACCCTTTTTGCAGCTTTTTATTGAAATACCCTACAAATATACTCTACTATAAATGTTTATTACAAGGAAACTATTTAATTCAAAAAACGATATTAAAAAAAAGTAAGAATTATATACTTATGTCACTACATAAATTAAACAGTCAAAAAAATAATATAGTATAAATAAATATTAATGCCAATGGTATTACTTTTTTTATTATTCTTCCAAAAAATGTTTCTTTTTATTTTTTTGAAATCTTTGATATGTTGGTATATTTTTAACTGATTCTGGTAAGTTGTTGTAATATAATATCTCATCATATAAAAGTGATTTTTTTGCCAATGTTACTTTTTAATATTGTTTGGTATATATTGGATTGTCTTGTTGTATGCATAACATTGATTTTGGTAAGCTAGTTTAATAAAATATTATTATTATTTTTATTAATTATTGTAAATACAGTCGAACCTCTATAACTCGAACCTGAAGGGACAACCAAAACAGTTCGAGTTATGGAGAGTTCGAGTTATAGAAACTCGAGCTACATAGGTTAAAATACATGTAAAAAATGCAGGGACCGCTTAAAAGGTTCGAGTTATAGAGGGATTCGAGTTATAGACGTTCGAGTTAGAGAGGTTCGACTGTAGTAAATTAAAATACATATCTTTACTATATATACTTTTTCAAAATTAAGATAATTATTAGTAAAAAAGTTAACAAGTAGTTTGTTTATACAAATTGATAGTTGTTTCTAAAAATGGAAGTTTATGTGTACATTTTATCATCTTGTTTTGTAATTTTATTAAAGAATTGCTATTAGAAAATTTTGTACGACCCCACATTGGTATTAAATATTGCATTTTGGAATTAAATAGCGCAAGGTAATTTTTTTAAAGATGAGATAAAGGAATAAAATATCGAATTTTATACAAAAATCCTATAAGGGAAAATAATAATTTTCGTAGCTATTATTTAGGTGATTTTTTCAAGTCAAGTTTTCATCCATAAACAGCTCTAAAAATTTTGTGCATTTAGTATATTTGATAAGGTTGGATTCAAACTTAATTGGTTCACATTAATATGTTATTTGACTTTTATTAATTTTTCTAAAATTTTTGATATTATTGATAAAACCAAGACTGGTCTACAATTATTTATGATTAAATCCATAGAACAAGTTTCAGATGATCAAGCATTTGCATACAATTTTCTTCAACTGAAAAAACTTGCAGCACATAAAATAAATTTACTTGGAACTTGTAGTGACATCTACAAACTTCAACTTAATGCATCAATATAACACTGGTTAAGTGAAAGGAACGCATTTATTGGTCTTGTTCTTAGTACCGAGTATCAACACTAGAATTCGCTATAATGGTGCTGGCAAAACATAGTAAGAAGTGCTTTATCAGAAAATACTACTGTACTTTTTTTTAATAAACATAAAAATATTAAAGATTTTAAAAATCACCTTTACTTTGGATGTTTAAAATTAGTTTACATATAATAAATATATTTTTAAAAGTTTTACTTTTAAGGAGCATAAAAAATTGTCCTAAACTTGGAAAATAAGTAAGGTGTATTGTTGAGGAAACGAGACCTGAATATCTGTCAGCCTCTCCGAGAAGAGACATGGAAGTACATGGAGAGGAAGTAATCATCGAAAAGGAAATTATAAAGAATAGTATTAAAAGGCTTAAATCCGGAAAAGCTAGCGGATCTGAGGGAATATGCGCTAAAATGCTCAAATATGGATCAGAGAAACTACAAGAAAATCTCACATATATTATCAATCAATGCATGAATGAAAATCCAGTGCCTGATGATTGGAAAATTGCATTTATATCCTCAATACATAAAAAAGAACCCAAGCTGGATTCCAACAATTACAGAGGGATTTCAGTAACCAGTACTATAAGTAGATTCTACGGTAGGATTCTTGGAGATCTAATAGAAAATGGTTTTCATGAACAAGAAGAAGAAGAGCAAAGTGGGTTTCGTGCAGGCCGATCTTGAAGTGATAATTCTGTTTGTCTTAAACAAGTAATTGAAAAAAGGAGTACCAGAAATATAGAGAGTCATGTTGCCTTTGTTGACCTACAAACAGCATATGATACCATTCCAGTAGAAAAATTTTGGACAGTGTTAGAGCAAACTAATATCAATCATACAAAAATAAAAGCGATAAAAGAACTACAAAGTCAAAATCTAAAATTAAAATTCTACATCGACTTTCAAAAGAATTCCTGGCAACGAAAGGCTTAAGACAGGAATGTTGTATCTCTCCAACTCGTTTTAAAATATATATCGCAGTAGCTCTAAAAAACTGGAAAAGTAAAGTATATGGCATGGGAATACAACTTAACGACCGATTTACCATAATTTACCAAATGCACACTACAGTTTGCTTACGACCAAGTAATTAAAGCTAATGATAAAGGAGACATGGAGTGTATGATGAGAAAGTTAACGGAAGAAAACCAAAAGTGGGTATTAACAGTAAACGTGGACAAGACACAGTACATACTTATGTATTGACAATGGACAAACAATATCCCCATTTGATAAGACAGGAACAGACTGTGAAGAACTGGAAAAAAGAGTGGTAAAAGCAAAAAAGGCTATTGGATGTCTTAACAGTATTTTATGGAGCAGAGCATTTGTCGAAATGGATGCAATAAAATCATAAGAAATGAGATCATAAAAGAAAGAATGGGAATCGATGGAAGCATAACGGATGACATCACTAAAAGACAACTGATATGGTACGGCCATGTACAATGGATGAACGACGAAAGATTACCAAAGCGGGTCCTAAAATAGTAACCAATAGAGCACAGAAAAAGAGGGCGCCCTAAACTGCAATGGCAACAGTCAATCCAAAGATCAATGAGTCAAAAAAACCTGACAGAAGATGACTGTCAGGATCGAAGGAGGTGGAAAATAGGCGTCGAATAACGTAGAAAAACGTTCTAAACCGACATAGTAGTAGTATTGTTGAGGCATTTTTTATTACTTTCTATTAATTTTCTTGATCTTCGTAGACATAACTTTATCTACTATTATTGGTTTGCCTTCTTTCTGAAAGAATTCAACTAAAAAGTAGCTTGGAAATTCATTGTTTTGATATTATCTGTAGACGATTGTATCAGCAGAATTTTTGCTTTTTTTTTTAAACTTTGTTATTCCTAAATTTATTTCTATCTTTGCATTACTTGTTTTGTTATTGTTTTAAAATAAATGGATCTATGACAGATCTGATACCTTCCTAGCTAGCCTAGTAGCACACTTCAAGTAAAGCTATGATAATCAGCCTTGAAAACAGTTTTTTTTAATATCTCAGACATGGGCGCACCCAGGGGGGGGCGGTCCCCCCCCAAGCCTTAGATTTTTTACATATTTCATGATAAAACACAAAAAAATAGCTCAAAGTTTCACATAATGAGGACTCGGGCCCCCCCAAGCAGCGGCGTAGTTCGTGGCGTCCCCGCTAGAAACATGATGACCTTTTTTTTTTGGTCGCACGATTTTTGAGAGGCGCCCTTTTTAGCTGTCGGCCCCCAAGAGGCCTCGGGCCCCCCCCCAAGACACATTCCTGGGTGCGCCACTGTCTCAGAAACTAAAGCTCCTACGAAGTTTTTGGTTATAACACAAAGTATTGAGCCAAATGTAGTCTACTATATTCCGAAAACCACATATTGATGCGATGCTCCGTTAAAAACTTGGCATTTTTAAAATTTTTTAATTGTCAAAAACCTTTCATTAGCATTAATGGATTTTGACCAAAATCTAATCAGCTCGTTAGAGTGTCAAACACTATTTTTCCTAAAAATTTTATGAAAATCGGTTCAGCGGTTTAGGAGCTATTGTGTTACGGACAGAAAAAAAAAACACACACACACACACAGACAGACGTCACGACGATATTGCTAGGATAGGTCAAAATACACCCAAATAACACATTTTCGGAGTCATCTCAAAAAAAAATTTCTTCGAAAACAATACCTTCTCTAGCCATTGCTGTGCGAGCTAGGAAGGTAAAAATGCGTACTGATTTAACCTTAAATATTATTAACTCCTTTTCAGGTTCCGCAATTTTTATACCTTTATTGCCCAGTTTTTTCTTCTCTTCACTTTTTCACTCTATTGTTATGCGTTTTTTTACTAGCCAATAATGTAGTATTATTAATCCATGACATTAATATTGACCTTTGTTCCCACATAGTTCTTGTGTCAATGTCAAACAATTTATTAAGGTAAGAGCAAGTACTTAATGAAATGATTTTTCTAAAAAAAAACTAATAAAAATTGTTGTGTCAGCAAGTATTTTGATCGGTATGGTAAATACACATTTTTTATACTGCCCACTGATGTCTTGTAAATAATCATTAATACAAATTTATTCAATCATCTTTTTAAAATTAAATATGACAGTATTTAAAATCAAAAACCAGGAATAAGGCAGCAAGAAAAGTTATGTTCTTTTCTAAGTTTTCTAATTTTTTTTTGCACAAAAGGCAATATAAAATATTAAATAAACTACATTTTACTGGTAGTTTAACGAATTTGACATAATAGCAATTATGTGAATGCAATAGTTGTCTAACTGCTTGACAAGATCTGAACAGTGTCTCACCCAAACTGATAGCCGGCCTCAGTGGTGGGAAACCACTCAAAACTGAGCCACAATAAACCCACTGGTGATCGCAGTGGAAGGGCTGCAAGGCGCACTCACATATGAATCATCATCATCATCAACTGCTTGGCAAATATAGATTATTTATTTATTTATGACAATAATTATATAATACAATACAGCCATACACCCATACAAAAAGTAAGGTTATGTTTCTAGCGTTTTAAAACAAACGCCGAGAAGATTGAGTTTTAAATTACTCAAAATATAATTGTTTTGTAGACATGGTAACATCGTGGCAACACCGTCCGTTAAAAAAACCACATAAAAAATCGCAAGTGTTTTATGTAAAGTTTTGTTGTCGCATTAACCAAGTTTTACAAACACGATCTTGCCTTTTTCAGTGGCCCAAAGGTCGACAAGGAAATAAACTAAAGTAAGAAAACAATACACAAATAAACAATGAAAATAATGAGTCACGTGTGTACCTATGGCTCGTTTTAATACACCTGAAACCAAGTGTCGTCAAATAACTCGTTAAGAAGATAATTCAACAAATTAGAATGACATATTTAAGAGTTGAACGCGTTGAATACTGTAAACCAGGTTTACCAGGTTGGAAACTAAATTAGTACAATTTTGAATTTCGCATTAATTCGTCCAGTAACTTAACTTTCTCTAAGGTTACTTGACTTTTACTGCAACTAAGACTGTCAAAGGGACTATAAATTAAATGTGTGAAAAGAAATAAATACAACATCAAGCAACAAACCCAACAAAAATATATTTATTAGTAATATTTTTTTTAGTTTTACTACCTGTTGGTCCTCCCAAATGGGTTCCTCCCAACCACAGGAACTGCCAGAACTACCTCTCCTGCCTGGATCCCAACTATTTCTTCTTAAGTCTAGAGAATCGGTCGAGTAGTTTCTAGAGTTACGCCGAAGGCTTGTACCTGGAACCTAAAAATAAAAAAGGAAATATTATAGATGACCAGTCTTAGTTATTGTTGCAGTATTCGCATGACCGCAGACGAGAGCATATCGTCCCGTTTTTTTTAAGCAAGTACAAAAAATCATCGCGACTAAACATGGTGATTAAAAGAACCAATACGCTAACACTGAACTTTAAAACGGTAAAGAAAAAACCGCCGCCCTTAATTTTGCATAGATGGATAAAAGAAAATTTAAAATTTACCGTTGATCAAGTCGAGGGGATCACATTAAAAATGTTGTCTATTTAAAGTTAATTACTAAAGAATTAGTTGAAAGTACACTAAAAAGTTGGGAAGAAAAGAGATTGTTGTATATTGATGAAGAACATGAGGCCTTATTATGTGAAGGAGAAAGCGTGGTGGTTAGAATTTTTGACTTTCCAATGGAACTAGAAAATGAAAAAATTCTGAAAAAACTTGAAGAGTATGGTTACGTTAGATGGTTAAAAAATGATATTTTTAGAGGGAAAGAACTGTACGCAGTCCCAAGCGGTATTCGATCGGCACTAGTAGTTATGACACGAAAGAAAGTGCCTTCTTACCTAAAAATTGAAGGCTTTACATCACTGGTCACATACCCTAATCAAGTCAGAACATGTATGGTATGTGATGAAGTCGGGCATGAGCGCAAAAACTGCTCTAAAAAAGTTGGAAACCAGAACATTACAAGGCCGAATGCACCATATGCAATTGCAACAGGAACAACGCCAGAAGAAATAACCTATGCGTCAGTTACTCAAAATGGATTTCAAGGTTTTACCGCGGAAGAAATAATGCTATCAAAAACTCTATCAAGCGAAAACCTAAACATGGAAGATGACCAAACAGACACGCAAAACTCGCAAGAGTTTATCGAGTCATCACAACCTCCACTTAAACCAGTGGAACAACTCCAAAGCAACTCCTTAAAAGAAGAAAACATTAACACAGTCAAGAAACCGACAAAACAAAAAAAGAAGCAACAAGAAAATGATACACAGTTTATTAAAGATAATGTGGAAGATATGGAGCGAGCCGAGCAGGTCAGTGATGATAACTCTTCGGCGTAATTATTTATATTAGTGGTTTTATTTCTAAATTAAAATAAAATTTAAAGTAGGTACCTACATCAAAAAAAAAAGTGTTAAATTTACTTACCTTTGCTTTGATAAATATGAACTGCCTTAAGAAAAAAATAAGGTTTCGTGCTTAAATGATTTTTTGTTTAAATATAGTATTGATGTCTGCTTTTTACAAGAAGTTAATTTGGAATTTCTAAAAACTCCATCGATATATAGTTATGTAACAAATGTTGGCATAAATAACAGAGGTACAGCTTTAATATACCGTGATTCAATAAAGATCTCGGACATTTTATGCGAACCAAACGGAAGAATTATGTCGGTAAACATTTTTGACTATCGCTTTATAAATGTATACGCCCCTTCTGGAAGCCAGCATTACAAAGAGAGAAATGCTTTCTTTCAGAATGAGCTGACCAGTCACCTGGATTTTCAGTTGCCCATTATTTTGCTAGGATATTTTAATTGTATTATAAATAAAAAAGACTCACGGAACCCCTCACATATTTGTAGTCTACTTAAAAACATCATATCTAACCTGAGATTAATTGATATTTGGGAACACATACATAAAAATGCCGTAGAATTTACGTATTTTAGAGAAAATTGTGCATCGCGCATAGATCGGGCATATATTTCTCAAGAGCAAAAAAGCCATGTTCACAACATAAAAAATATTCCTATTGCATTTTCTGATCATAACTCAATTATTTTTCAATTAAAAACTGACAGAGTAAATCAGACGAACATTACGCACGGCTTTGGATATTGGAAAATAAAGCAGTCAATTTTAAACTCAAAAGAAAATCAACAAAATTTTACACACACAATAAATGAGCGAAAACGGGGTGATCACTATCAGAATGACAAAATTAAGTGGTGGTTTAAAATTTTTAAACCTGCATTTAAGAGATTTTTTAAAAATAAAGAAATTGAAAGAGCAATGGAGAGAAAAAACTTGCTGAATTTTTACAACGAAGCCCTCTTTGAAATTTATAAACAACCTAAAAACCAAGTAACAATAAATGAAATCAAAGAAATTAAACAAAAAATTTTGCAACAAAAAGAACAGTTTTTAGAAGAAGATTTTCAGAACAAAAGTAAGGAAAACATAAATGAAAGATTCTCTCTATACGATTTTGTAAAAATCAGAAAAAATAATAAAATGCAAAGCATACAAAAAATTTTCACCGTCGAACTATCCACCCTGCCAGAAATTAAACATTTTATAACATTAAACTTTCAAGAAAAATTCGCTGAAAAAATTTGTCATGAAGAATATGCACAGAAGCTTTTCAACCTCATAACAACCACCTTAAACTTAAATGATAGAGAAAACCTACTTAAAAACTTTTCAAAAGAGGAAGTGTATCAAACGTTGTTGCAGTGTAAATCCAAAAAAACTCCTGGGTTAAACGGAATAAGTTATGAAGCTTATATCTGCTTCTGGCAGATTATAGGGGATGACATTATAGAAATCTTTAATATATTCCTTAAAAATAATTCTGTTATTCCAAAACAATTTTCAGAGGGTGTTATTATCCTAGTACCAAAACAACAAAGCGCTAAGAAAATAGACCAATTCAGACCAATAACACTTCTTAACTGTGACTACAAAATTTTTACAAAACTGATAGCAAATCGTTTAAGTATTTTCTTAGAAAAATTAATATCTAAATCACAGCACTGCCTTAAGGGTCGTTCTATTTTCACTGGTATACTTCTCTCACAAGATATTGTTGAGCAATTTGACAAAAAAGATTCATTTGGCGGGATCCTGAGTCTGGATTTTAAACAATCTTTTGACAGAGTCTCACATCTATACCTGTTCAGAATACTTAAAAAATACGGATTTCCAGATATTCTTATAAACGTTATCAGTCAATTATATCAAGGGGCGGAATCGCAGATTCTTATAAATGGTTACTCGTCAGAAAAATTTAAAATAAACTGTTCAGTAAGGCAAGGTTGTCCACTCTCTATGGCACTTTTTGTTTTAGTAATAGATCTACTCTTAAAACTTCTAGATTTATCGCTGAGTGGTGTTACCATTAACAATAAAAAGTATGCCGCAGCAGCCTACTGTGACGACGTTTTCGCAGTTTTAACAAAAAAGCAAGATTTACAAAAAGTGCAAAAGGCCATTTTAATTTATGAAAAAGGCTCTGGGGCTACAGTGAATAAAAATAAATCCAAAATCCTACCACTGGGGTCGTGGAATCCAGCAACGCAAGCAAATGAAATGTTATTCAAAATAGTAAACAAGCTGAAAATTTTGGGAATATGGATATGTAAGTCAATAAAAGAGGCAATTTACGAAAATTGGACAACAGTGTGTAATAGTATACAGGACCTTTTTTATGCGGATCTTACCAGAAATCTGGACTTATTCCGAAAGGTATGGTATATTAATACATATATGCTTTCCAAGCTTTGGTACACTGCGCATGTGCTTCCCATGCCAGAGACGTTTAGTCAAAAACTAGTATGCCAAATTGGAAAATTTTTGTGGGCGGGAAGCTTGTATAGAGTTGCACGCAACCAACTTTATACAAGCTTTGAAAATGGCGGTTTAAACTTAGTAAATATAAAATACAAAACACAAGCAATTTTAATTAAAACTCAGAAACAAAACGGAATATCTGGTTTCCAATCTTTCTATAACAATGTTCTACATACAAATACAAGAAACAGCCTAAGCCCTGAATTTAGGTCTCTTTTTGACACAGTACAAAAATATGCACTTCAAACCATAAACGAAAATACAACAGCAAAGCAGGTTTACCAGAAAATTTTAAATGAAGACTCAAAAAAAGCACACATTGAAGAGACAAATCCCAATCTTAATTGGCAAAATATATGGTCTAACTTTCAAAACAAAATAATTCCGGTCAAATGGAAATCCAGTGTTTATAGGGCGATCAACGATGTTTATGCGGTAGGAGCTAAACTAGCAAAACACAGACTCTCAAATGACAATGTTTGTAAAAAATGCCAACAAATAGATACACTGTTTCATCGCATAAAAGTGTGTGATAAAATAGTTGATATCTGGAACTGGGTACAAAAATTGATTCTAAAAAAAACAAAGGTGGATATAAACAAATACAATTCTGTGAGGGACCTACTACAAAATAAAATAAAAACACCAATGGAAGTTTTTTACAAATGGATTGTTTCAGCCCTCATATTTTATGCACTGGAAAAGAGTTATCATGCTGACTTGCAAGAATTTAAATTGATGATCACAATTCAAAGGTTTAAAATAAAAGAAAAAATAGATAAAATATTTTTTTGCTTTTAGAGAATTTAGTTTTTTATAATTTTTAGATATATTGGTGACATTATTATGTATATTTAATGTTACGATGTAAAAAACTACAATGTACATATTAATTAATAAAAGTTTTATTTAAAAAAAAATTGTTATATTTTTATAGTATTCCAATAAAAATCCACGAAGGAACTAAGGCAATCCGCATAAGAAGAGGTGTCAGGGAGGGTGACATAATATCCCCTAAACTATTTAACCAGGCCCTAGAAGATGTTTTTAAAAACTTAGATTTGGAAGAAATAGGCATCAAAGTAAACGGAGAATACTTGAATCATCTAATATAAGCTTAATAACAGATAAGAAAGAAAACTGCTAATAAAAATGCTGTAAGAAATGGATACAGCAGCTAAAAATATAGGCTTGAGTATGAACTACACTAAAACTAAAATCATAACAAACACAGATAAAGATATCACGGTCAGAATAAACAAAGAAAAAAATAGAACAAGTAGAATATTATTAAAATAAAAAAAAACCAAACAGCTGAAATCACGAGACGATTAAGATTGGCTTGGGCAGACAAATGGGCCCAGGACGCGCTATTAAACTCCTGGAAAACAGGAACGGGTTGCAGACAGCGACCAGAATTAGATGGATGCTGGGACGGACACGAAAAGACCTCGGACTGCTGATAGGTACTCTAACCGGACATAACCGGTTGAGGAAGCACATGACACGTATAGGAGTCGAGAATGACCCTACCTGCCCAGCCTGTGGACAGGAAGAAGAGACATCAAGACACCTCGTGGCAGAATGCGAGGCCTACGCAAGGATGAGACAACAGGCACTCGGAGCGCCAACTCTGAGCGAGGAAGAACTGCACATGCTCAAATGGGCAGACTTACTGGACTTTGTAAAGAGAACAGGAAGGCCCAATGAGTTACCCGACCATCAAAGGGAAGTGCAGAGAGTGGGTTAAGGGACAGACTTGGGGCATGGCAAAAAGGGCCTACTCTGGCCTACTTGTCAGACCTGCGGGTCAACCCCCCCCCCCCACTACTACTACTACTTGGCTTGGGCAGCATTCGGTAAATTAAGTTACATATTAAAAAATATCCTCAGTAACTCAAAATAAAAGTGTATAACCAATGTATCCTTACTGTACATACCAATGGATTCCAGACCTGGACACTTACAAAATCAAACATGGATAAAGTAACAAAAGCCCAAAGATCAATGGAAAGACAAATGTTATATGTAACGCTAACAGAGAGAAAAAGGAATGAATGGATAATAAATAAAACAAAAGTAAGGGATGTCAGAGAAGTAGCAAAATTAAAATGGAAATCTGCCGGTCATAATATCAGACAGAAAGACGATCGATGGAACAAATGTATTGTAAACTGAAGACTTTGGGAAAATAAAAGAAGTAGGGGAGACCCCAAATGAGATGAGCGGACGATTTAAAGAAACATGCGGGAACTAGATGGATTAACACGGCGACAGACAGAGAAGAGTGGAAGATATTGGGTGAGACCTATGTCCAAAGATGGATCGAAGAAAGCTAAATAGATAGATGGATTCCAAAAAAACCCAACTTTACCTCTGTATTTTGAAGGTCTCTTAAATGTCTTTAGAACCGTGTAAAAATTTCAAAAATCCATCGATTTGTTTTAGATATATTTTCCTGCAAAGTGAGTATACCAACAGAAATTTTGTTATTACCTGTAAAAAGCTCTTGCTTCCGCTCAGACAACTAGCAGACCCTCCAAACGAGTTCCTCTTATTAATGTTTCCAATGGACCTTGAGGAGGGTGAATCTTTCCTCAAAGTCGAGGCGAAATCGCTGGGGTGTTCCATTTCTTTTATTGGTGGATTTACCGGTATTACTAGCGAGTCTCTACGTCTGAAAAAAAAATCATTATTGGATAGTAAAAACACTGATATACACGTTTTTCAGATATTTACAAGATATGGTAGTTTTTATGATATACTTTCAAAAATATAAAGGGTGAAATTTGATCAGGGGCCATGTCCCTTTTTTATTTCCTGAACTTTTGTGTTGTAAAATTTCCAGAAATATATTTTTGGAAATATTTCCGGAAATATTTCCTGAAACATTGGAAATATATGTAAATATTGGAAATATTTGAAATATTAAAAAAATAAGAAAAAAAGGAATATTTATTTATAACTTCATAACAAAACACCGGAAAACGCAGGCTTATACATGAACACAAATCAAAGTTTTTCTTCAAACAAATATACAGAAATAAGGTCAAATTCGTACAACAAAAATCTCATTCTAGACACACTACACTATTCACTAGTCTGGCAAGAGGCATATCTTCATCGCTGTCATCAGTATCACACTCAATAACATTGTCTTGTCAGTCTACTTCCTCAAAATCTTCAATAGTATCGGAATTAAAAATTGTTCTATAGTAAGTTTAATGCTTATAAGGGCCTATCCTTAAATTACGTAAAGCTCAAGGGGAGGAGGGAGGTGTTTTGGCCTTGCGTTACACTCAATGTTATTTTGATGTGTTTTTTCTTGAAAATGCGTTACGAGGGGGGGGGGGGGGTAAAAAGTCCTGAATTTTTGTGTTGCGTAATTTAAGAACGCTTCCTAGGGTTACAAAATATGAAAGATAATATTTTTTTAAAATATTTCCATATTCCCAATATTTCCGAGACACCTTCGGAAATTTCCAATATTTCCATTTCCATCACTAAGGGCTACCGTTATCAAGCAAAAAACAAGGCTAAATGACCATTTTAAAAAATATGGCAAGAAGTATACAAAAATGTTTTGTTTTTTCTCCTTACAGCAGCATATTCCAGAAATCAACAAGTTTTTTAACAAAGGAAGATTATTTTTCTGAAATACACCAGCGGCGCACCGTAGAAAATTCAGAGGAAGAGAAAATTCTAACGCGCGTAGCTCGGTAAAGAAGCGATTTTCAAAAATTGTCAAAAAAAAGTTTTTAAAATCATGCATGGAACCACCGTGTGAATTTTTTACCAGTGTTTAGGAAACGCGTCCAATAAACTAATGGATAGAGCAGTCCAGCTTCAGATAAAACATTTAAATTTGAAATAAATGTAATTTAATTTTCAGGAAGTAAAATATAGTTAAAAAACTAGTTTCTATTCCCTATTAAAATACTCTGCCAATATATGGGCACCTAAGCTCACACTAGGTACTATAGGTATAGTGTACGTGTGAGCTTATATAACTAAAAACTGAAATATATTTTATTCAACTCCAGACTAAATTACCTTTTGGCTTGATACCACACAAGTCATGTTTTGACCTAAACTCTAATTTTTGAAATCTACCATTCATTAAAAAAAACTAAAATGTATTTTGTTTAACTCCAGACTCAATTACCTTTCGTTTGATATCACACATGCAATATTTCCACTTAAACTCTAATTTTTAAAATCTACCCCCACTCTTTTTTTTTAATTAACTAAAATGTATTTTGTTTAACTCGAGACTCAATTACCCTATGTTTGATATCACACGCGCCATATTTTCAAATAAACTCTAATTGTTGAAATTTACCCATTTTATTTGGCTTGCGTTTGGTGTATTTTGTCCATTTTTAAATTGAACCATCTCGACCCAAGATCCATCCTAGGTACCAAATTTAATTTAAATCAGGCAAGGCAAATGAGTTATGAGCGTGGGTCGTTACCATTGACTTCTATACCCTACGGGTAGACCCGGCATGGGCCTAAATTGCCATTATATCAAGCTTTTATCGCAATTGACCAAATACAAGTAAGAATTTAATGAGCAAGATAGGGATGAAAATAGAATTTCGGTTTGGTGAGTCCGGACACATGCAACATCGCAAAAATATTCTATTTGCTTGTCTTGGATAAAAAAGGGCAGTGGCGGCGCAAAATAGAAATTTTGAATTCCATTAGAATTTTTTTATCAACAATTTTCTGTTTGAATAATAAATAATTCATGAATACTTACTTGTGTATACTGTGTTTTCAAAATTCTCTTCAGTAAAAAAAAATAGTAAAAAGAGTTTCTAAGCATGCTAAGTGCAGTGGATGTATTAAAATTATTGTTTTCATCTTAGAACTTTACAAATGTTGTACCTTCAAGGTAAAATATTTTCTTTCTTTGAACAAGGGTCTTCTTCAACTCTTCTCTTCTTGGGTGGACTACAAGTTATGCTCGAGTCAGATAAAATTTCGGAACTAAAAATTTCAGTTCGGAATGGGACAACTGGGCGCCGGGCCAACTCGGCGCCGCCAACAGGGCGCCACGCCGGGCCTAATGGGCACCGGGCCAACTCAGCGCCGGACTATTTTTTCTTTGATAAAATGTGCAGATAAAAAACAAAATAAATATGTTATTTATACAAAAATTTCAACATCTATTAAGTCGAGTGTGATACATATCGATGCATAAATAAGAAAGTCCGCCATTTTGGAACCGCCATTTTAATTTTTTTAAGTTTGTTTTTCATCTGCACATTTTATCAAGAAAAAATATTTTAGTCCGGCGCCCAGTTGGCTCGGCGTCCAGTTGGTCCGGCGCTCAGTTAACCTGCCGCCCACTTGGTGGCGCCGAGTTGGCGGCGCCCAGTTGTCCTAGACTGCAACACATTTCAGGGGTCTGGTACGTTTTATCACCTTTCTTAAAACTACGAAGTTTTTTGAAAAATGATACTTTTAGACCATTTTATAGTGATTTCTAAAAAAATCGGAAATCGTTGATTTTGTTAAAAAAATTGAAATTGAAAAATTCTTAAAACCCCATTAAAACCCATACAAATTGCTACAAAAGAAGCATTTTCTCATTTCAAACTGAAACAAAACGGTCCCTGACTTATATCAGCTGTTAACAAAAACTTGAAATAACTAAGGTCACTGATCGAAATTGGGTCAGTTTTTTTGGTCCTTTTATGAAAATGCACAATTATTAAAAAAGCATGAAATTCATAACAAAATCAAGAAAATTATGATTCCTACATTTTTACAATTAAAAATTAGTTTAATTGAACATTATATCAATTTTTATTCTTTAAAACACTAAAAATTAATAATTATTTACTTTTTTTAAATTTATCTATAAGGTCTAACCGAATAAAACCAAACTGAACCGATCCGTATCGAAATGAACCAAATCAAACCGAATCTAACGGTTCGGTTTGGTTCGGTTCGATTTGGTTAAACTAAACCGTACCTAACTGAATGTAGCTAAACCTAACCGAAACAAACTGAACCTAGCGGAACCTAACCGAACATAATCAAACTGAACCAAACCTAGCCGAAGAAAAATGAACCTAACCGAACCGATTCGAAACGAACCGAACCAAACCAGACCGAATCTGGCTGAACCTAACCAAAACAAATTAAACCTAGCCGAACCTAACCAAACAAAATCAAACTGAACCAAACCCACCCGAACCAAACCGAACCGAACCGAGTGGAACCAACCAAACCAAACCAAACCGAACCGTTATATTCGGTTTGGTTCGGTTCGATTTGGTTAAACTAAACCGAACCTAACCGAATATAGCTAAACCTAACCTAAACAATCCTAGCGGAACCTAACCGAACATAATCAAACTGAACCAACCTAACCCACCTAACCCAACCTAACCCAACCGAACCCAACCTAACGCAACCTAACCCAACCTAACGCAACCTAACCCAACCTAACCTAACCAAACCTAACCAAACCTAACCTACCTAGTTGTTAATAAATATAGTAAAATTTGTTAGGTTTATGTCCAGGGGGTAACCATTGTCCATAATCGTCGGAAATCGAGTTAGGATTAATGTATGCGACCATAAACATTGAGTGGCGCGTGAGTGTTTGGTCTTCAATTTTTTTTTGGGAAATTTTTCAAAATCTTTTTTTCCGTACTCTGGGCACCCGAATAAACCGTAATCTGGTCACCCTAATTCATCGCAATCAAAGAAAATCGGTAATCGAAGTGTCACAAATTTTTTGTTGGTTTCTATTCTTCTTTTATATTATGTAGGACAAATTTATTAATTAAACTAAGTGACCTTATTAAGTAAGACAGCATGATTGTCAAATGACATTAGAAGGACATACACATATGTAGACCGGTCGCGGTGGGTCATATAATAATAAATAGATACTTTCGCGATGAAAGACCAAAATTTAACTTAAAATTACTGTTATCGAAATTTATAAAAACATAGATTAGTGTGTGTAACAATTCATCAAGATGTATGAAACTCGACCGTGACATGTCAAACGTTTGGTTCGAAAAAACAAAAACCACGATAAAAATCGGTATGTAAGCATTTAAAAAAAAATCATTTTTAAGAAAATCAAATAGTTTTTGTTAATTTTTATGCAATGCAAAAAAGTGCGGGGAAGTGACACTTTCTGAATCAAAATGTGTGAGGGTAAAATCGCACGGTCGCAGAAAAAACTATCTATCGTGACGCTACTGAACTTTCTCGTGTTTTAGCAAAAACTATCCGTCAAGACGACTTACCCATGAAATGTTGTTTTTTTATGGATTTTTTTTTCTTCTTTTGCACAAAAAACAATTTTGGACCATGTTTGAACTCAAATAGTTACTTCTAAACTTGTTTTTAAACGTTTTAAGATTTCTTTTTGTAATATTCCCGCACAAAATTCAAAAAAAATCATTTCCGTACTTAGACAACATTGTCTATCAGTTTTCCCTGTATAAATTCACTAGCAGGTAGAATCATTTAAAATACGGCAGGTGGATTAAAGGTAGCCAGCTGCTTTTCTGTCGCACTTATGCCGTCAGTGTGAAAGAGATAAACTTTTATCTCGCACTCGGGTACTTACCCATATATTATCTAGGGTATTATTAGCATGCAAAATCAGCCTATCTTTGTCCGTTTCACATGTTCAATAATGTCTATCTCTGTTTTTATTGTAAAAGAAATACCCGCCGTTAGAAACCAAATTTGATAGGGTCAATAAAAAATGCCTTGTCTTTCCGTCTCTAAAGCCCTTTCAGGGCTTTATACAACTCAATGGTCGTTACAGACAGACAGACATACAGACACAAAGACAGACAGAGAGACGGCGCGACAAAAGTTTCAAAATCATCTGAAACCCAAAGATATATAATTTTTTTTAAATCGGAGCAACTTTTTTTTCTAAAAAAAATTTGGATCACCATAGCTCACACTAATATAGTATAGTAGTAGTGTGAGCTAACACTACTATAGTATAGTTAGTAGTAGTGTGAGCTAAAACTATATATTTTACCATACCTCAGTAAAAGTCTACGAAATTACACAAACGCACTTACAAATCACAGAAATTCGAGAAAATCCATGCAAAAAACAACCGAAACCTTTAAAATTACCACAAAACCACTCTTTTCACCAACTGCAAAGATTCTTTTATGAAAAGAGAAAGATTTTTAATATAATACAAATTTGTAGTCGAAAAAATTGCCTGTAACAAGAGGAAAAAACAATGTTCTTCTTTTGCTCTAGTTGCTCTCTCTGAATACATTAATAATAACAAATTGCATAAATAAATAATCATTTAACTTTAATTTTATCATAAAGGGTACCAGAACTAGGTTCAAATGGTACATAATAAAAATGTAGATTCTTTGGGTCAGGGCCGTAGCCAGAATCAACCTTTTTGTAGGGCTACATTAGATTTCTAAATATCTGGCGGCAGTGCCCCGCCAAGTTCGTGCTGTACAATCTTTTCTTGAAGCATTTCAGCCCATATTTGACCTATCTCTACTTCGGAATGAGCTACGAAACTCAAACTTTGCAGAGTCGTAGATCTTTATAGAGGTAACAATCTCTCCAAGTTTCATGGACATTTATAAGGTATTAAAGTAGTTACGAAATTTCAAAAAAACATCGAAATTGCCACTTACCCACTCATTCACCACTCATGTATAGATCATCAAAATTCTACTGTACTTTCAGACATGCTACAAAGCTGAAATTTGGCTCACTGATAGAATTTGTGACCAAACCCTTGGAAAAAATAAAAAAATCTCAAAATTCTAATTTAGTCTCCTCCCCTATACATGTAAAGTTATGTAAAACTAACATTGACCACTTCCAGAAGCGCCAGAGAGCTAAGCTTTGGCAGACTGATAGGAAATATGATAAAACTATAGTTTAAATTTGAATTTACTTTCCTCCTCTATAAACGTAAAGTAATGTAGAAGTAACATTGCCTACTTCCAGGAACGCTAGAGAGCTGAGCTGTAGAAGGCTGAAAGGAACTATGATAAAACCATGGAAAAAAATACAAAAAACCTCAAAATTTTTAAAAAGGCTTTAAAACTTATCTTATTATATTATCCAAATCCTTTAAAAAAGGAGTGAAATCATAACAAAAACATTTCATGTAAAAAACAGCCGCGCGAAGTACGCGAAAGTGGTATTCCGTAAAAAGAATTAAGATAAAAGTAAAGCTAAGTTCTCTAATACAAATTTTAAAATGAAAGGTTCTTACTAGTTTCGAAATGTTTTTCTAAGCTTGGCTATTACGTCTGCAAATGACTCTTAGGCACAATGCTAAATTGAACATAAAGAAGTTTGGCTAGAATAGCAAAGTTTAAAAAAACATTTCCAAACTAGTAAGAACCTTTCATTTTGAAATTTGTATTGGAGAACTTGGCTTTACTTTTATCTCAATTCTTTTTACGGAATACCACTATTACGTACTTGGGTTTTTTTTAACATGAAATGTTTTTGTTATGATTAAACTTTGCGATATTTATTTGTTTTGTCAAATAACATTTTCTAGCGGTGTAGGTTAAACCTGACAACTTTTAAATTTACACTTTTTTATAACTTTTTCACACCTCAGACCTATTAAAAACAACAAATAAAAAATATTTCTATGTTTGCTGCCACTTTGCACTCCCCCCCCCCTCCGAAAATACGGGATCCGCCACTGCCTGTACATAAAGATAACCAACTAAAAAATAAGTCATAGATTAACTGTATCACCAATTCGAAACCTAAGTGGGCACTTTCTAATAAATTAATTAAAGTAGCGTAGCGTAAGAATAGGCAATAAAAAACTGTGTAGGTGAATCTTAGAAACCGCAGCGGTAATAAAAATTATAATTAGCATAAAACGTTTTCAGACTAAGTACTACATTTGCTGATATATATTAAAAAGCGCTAATAATTGATACACATTAGGATACAGGGGTGATATGGAAAAATATATTTGGAATCAAGTGGTTCAAACAGAAGAAAAAAGGATTTTAATATCTGTGTTTTTAAGAGGCAAGGTTGTTTTATAAAACAAACCAAAAAATATTTAACAAAAATGATATCCATAAAATTTCTTATAGTCACAAAATGTTTATGTTTACGGAACGTATCAAATTTAAAAAACAAACAAAAATTAATATATTAAATTCAGTTTTTTAAATGCGATTAAAATTCCTTAAGCATTGTTGGTTTTGTTGATCTCTTAAAAGCTTTTGTTACATGAGTCGACAGCAAGTTCGTCACAAATCCCAATTCATAAAAACAATGACTTGTCAATTAATGTTTGATAACCGTAAAAACGCCGCGGCTCTTAAGGAAATAAGTTGTTTCTTGGTCTGTCATTACATAGACAGTCACTTTTATTAAAAAATTTGCAAGTAGTGACCTCTTACATATGGTAGCATTTTCTCTTTATTCTAGTTTAGTATAATTATACAGTGTGGAACAGCCAAATGGAATAAATTCGATAACGAATAAATGAGGGCGTGTTGGGAAAAACGCTTGGACACATCGATTTATATGTGACAGTGGCCAATACCAACTTTCTTATTTTAAATGCAACCCACTGTATATTATTTATTTTTTTGATTCTTCAGAAAATTCCAGACATAATTCATGTACAATGTCCTATATCTAAGTTTTACCATTTTTGAAACATTGACAGTTCCAAAACAAACATTTCGAGGCGAGATATTTCGAAAACGGTTAGAAATATGGAAAAACGGCTTACATGTCCCTATCCCTATTTTTAATTATCTATCGATTGACACCAAACACGAACACTTCCACCAGTATTTACTAAGACCTTAAGACTTAGCATTGTAGACCGGGTTTAAGTATCAAGTCTACAGACTTGATACCAACCGGTTTAAGTGTATTTTTAATACTCACAGGTCAAATAACTGCAAAGATTTGGTTCACCCTAATGTACAATATAATAGTAAGCATTTCTCAGTCAGTTTCATCTCATTTAAATTCAAATTAACTTTAGAAATAAAGAAAAACCACATAAAAATTTTGTAACGAAATGTCATATTTTGGAAATTTAGTCCGTGCAGTCGTAGGATTCTCGTTAAAAATAGTCTTAAATTGGAGTATTACCCCTGGGTTTAAAGTTCGAAAAACAATTAATATTTAAATACTGTAAAAAGCACAAGATATATTAGAATCCCTTTTCAATTACACATTCACCAAAACAATCGACCTTCGGTTTAATCGACGCTAACTTGTCTATAAAATTAACATGTAAAATATAGCGGACAGCTGACACTGACTTACACCATTTTTATTCGACATTTCCTAGTGACGTTTGGAGGTTTAAATTTGGCTACCATTTTTAAACCAAAATATTATATTATTTTTATTTATTTATAACCTTTGTGTGGAAATAACGTTTTTGTTACAACGAAAAAAGATGACCCATATCGCAAGGTATTAATGAACAATGTATAAAAATAGTAAAAACTATTGCATTCACGGGAAAAATAAGTTAAACCTTCAGCCAAAATGTAGACTTTTAAACCTAGGATTGTAGCACTTAGCACTGTAGACCCATTAGTAAATACTGGTGTTCCGGTTTAACCCAAATTTCCGATTTTCCGTTAAAACCGGATGTGATCGTGGTTGATGTCAATCGATAGATAATTAAAAATAAGGATAGGTACATGTAAGCCGTTTTTCCCTAGTTTTTACCGTTTTCGAAATATTCCGTATCGAAATTGGAAATTGTCGTTTGTGAACTGTCACTATTTGGAAAAAAAAAATAAAAAACAGGGGGTTGCATTTAAAATAAGTTGGTATTGGCCACTGTCACATGACACACTCTATATATTTTTTATTTGAAAATACAAATCGACGTGTCCAAGGGTTTTTCCCAACACCCCCTCATTCGACGTTTTGCATTTATGACAATTTAAAAAAATATATTTTCCAGCATAATAAGCTCTCTATAGAGTCTGCAGAACTAACGCATCAAACCATTAAGCAAACAAAAAAAATCATACACCTGTGCATTAAAAAAAATCATTTGAAAAATCGTAATGCTGCACTGGTATTTTTTAACGGTACATCTATGCAATTAAAAAGAAATCCAAGCACTTATCCCATTTTTTCTTTATAATGACCACAATTAGTTGGATATCTTTGATACGTATTTCTTTAGTCCACTTTTTCACGACTAAACGATGAGGTTTCTTTAATAGATTATGTAGGTAATTAGAAGAAATTTTTAATTTTCTTTAAGTCGAAGGATAGAATACATTATTCTTGGCACAAGTTTAACGCCAGTATTTACTAAGATCTTAAAACTTAGCAATTAGACCAGGGTCTAAGTATTAAGTCTATATACTTGACCCCGAACGGTTTAAGTGTATTTTTTAATACTTCAGGTCAAATACCTGCAAAGATTTGGTGCATGCTGACGTGTAATAGCATAGTAAACACTTTTTAGTGAGTTTGATCTCAAAATAATTCAAAATAACTTTAGAAAAAAAGAAAAACCACATAAAATTTTTGTATTGATATGTCATTTTTTGAAAATCTAGTCCATGTAGTCATAGGATTCCCGTTAACAATAGTCTCAAATTGTAGTATAGGGGTGGTTTAAAGTTCGAAAAACTAAAGAAATAATCCATGATCGATAAAATAATATGTAATAAACTTTTCAAATGTGCATCACTTAAAACTGTGTCTGTAGACACATTACCGTATTAAATACGTATCAATACCTACAGTGTGTCCAAGGATTGAGTGCAGGTAAGGTATAAACGACAAAAAATTTTGGACTTAGATTCTGATTTTCGTGGAATAGCTCGTTTGGTCGCAAACTAAGATGTAAAAAAAAAATTAGTTTAAAAAAATTAAATTATTTACAGGGTGGTTTAGTAGGCTGATTTTATAAAATGTGTTAAGAGTAAAGTACCTTTGTTTTAAAAGATATCGAAAAAGGTTATTAAAAAGAGTTGTTTAGAATCAAAAGTTACGGCAGATTCTCAATTTTCAGAAAAAATCAGCCAACTTTGATTTTATAAGTCGGCTATAAAAATTTTTCAATAGACGATTTTACCTGATTTTCTAAAAATTGAGAATCGGTTGGTACTTTTAATTCTAAACAACATTTCTTAATAACTTTGTCTGATATCTCTTTAGAAAAAGGTACTTTACTTTTAACACTTTCTATCGAATCAGCCTACTAAACAATATACAGGGTTATTGATTGATTTGGCTTATTTCCTTAACATGTTAGTTTAAGACCAAGCAGGAGCAATTCCCAGAAAATAAAAATCTAAATCGAAAATTTGTTGTCATTTATACCTTAATTAAAAATCGGTTTAATCAGCGCTAACTTGTCCAAATTTGGATTTTATGGTAAAAATGGGCGAGAAGAAAAATAAAAAAGTCAAGACTTAATGGAAAGTTTTAAAACATTAAAGATGCGAATACATACCTGTTATAATATCCATTGTAAGGACTTGTGTTGTTCAAGGCTGGCATAGATTCTCTTCTGGGACCAACACCATTGCTTCCAAAATAACCAGGAGCGTGCCAGTCTCGCTTTTGTGAAATAACGTTGCCAAGTGAGTCCCTAAAAAACATCAAGTTTTTGAAAAATTTCTTAAAAAATTGTTACAAACTTTCAAGGATCCAGTTGTCAAGTAATATAGAATACGGGCGAGAAATTACCGTTTCACTTGCTGGCACAATATGAAGGTTATTTACATAAAGATATAATAATAAAGCTATAAACTCAATGGTGTGACATCATCTACTTAATTCGTAGAACGGGGAGGTTCGACGAAGGAAGTATATACTGCAACAGATTCATTTTCCAGGCTCGGGACCTCCCCTTGCAGCCCTTCCATTGTGACTACCAATGGGTCTATTCTAGCTTATTTTTGAATGGTTTCTCACCCCTGCATGCCTAGTCCTCCAGAAAGGCTAGCTATCAGTTTGGGCGAAACACTGTTCAGATCTGAGGTTTATCGAAAGTGTTCTGACAGAAACGTACAATAGCCGGATATTTTCACAGTCTGTTTCGTCATCCTTCAGACAGTCTGTATTCGGTCTCTTCTGTTAGTCCCATTCTGTACTCTTAGTCGGCAGTGACCCGTAAAAAGTTCAGTCACCATACGGATCTCCTGTCCCGGCTCTTTTTCTACAAGATCCTTTAATGAACTCTTCAGAGTGAGCCAGTTCTGGTAGATTTATTGTATTAATTCATACAATTGTCGGAAGCTGTTCTGCATCCATTTTATTATGGTTGATTTAGGAACATTGTATGCTATCCCCAGGGCTGGTTACTTCCTTCGCTGCTTGATCTGCCTCTGTCTTCCCTGATCCCTTTTCCTTGGGTCCATATGCTTGCCCACACAGTTGTTAGTTCGTTGCATTCTTAAAATTGTAGTTTCTTATGTCTGTTGGAAAATTGTAGCTGCATCACATATTTAGATAGGTATTTCATTCCAATCTCTGATATTATGTAGTTTTCTTCCAGGCCTTCTATTTTTACCTAAAGCATAAGTCTTATGGATTGTTCAGAAAACCACTTGAGTGTTTTCCTTGTTTTACGATAGAAATAAGTTCTCTCTCTCTCGCTATCTGTCTTACTTAACACCTTATGATTTGTAACATGCTATGATTTAGTACAATCAATTCGGCAACTTACCTTCTATTTGTCAAATGCAAAGTGCTTCCAACTGAGCCTCTCCTATTATTGGCCGCAGTTGCCTTGTGAACGTCACATTTGGCACTGTGTTTATGCTCAATCTCAACGAGAATTTCCTTGGCAGGTCTTATTGTATTGTCAATTTTGACGTCATTAAACAGCTGCTCGAGACGTTTCATCGTCGCCTTTTGGCCAAGAGTGCCGGCCATCTTCTGGCTTTAATTTCTAAAAAATAAATCATAATTACACAAAGAAGTTTAGTTTAATTGTTAAAAAATATTTAAAGAAATCATCAAATAAAATTTGTCAAGAAAAAGTCAATTACAATTAAATTAAATGCTTATTTTGTTACGAACTAGTGACTCGTTAAAGCTAAACATGGACTAGTCAGAAGGAAGAAATAATATAGCTTGTCCAATTAGGCATCTTAAAAATAAAACAATTATGATGTCTCTCTCAATTTCTTTTAGAATTTTTTTTTCTCTTAGAAAGGAGAGTGAATTTTTGGGCCCTGCAAAATCTTTGATGCCCTTAATGCCGATAAATTAAATTAAAGTTGGAAAAAATTAAAAATAAAATAAGTAATTTGGAAATTAATATAAATAAAGTAATAAAGCTTTTCGATAAAACGATTTACAAACCAAAGCATTGTGATGAAACTAGGCACAACTGAAAGAAAGAATAATTAATTATTTATAGATTTTAATGTACCTATATATTTTACTGCATCGAAAATAGATAACAAAGATTGATTTAAGGATTCAACTGTCCCAAAATTAGAAGATGCCGAATTACTTATAGATATTACTGTGCCAAATATAAATTACACAAATAAATAAAGAATTCAAAAATAATAACCACTAATATATTCAAATAGACAAGACAACAAGAAAAAAATTAAAAGGGGAACTAATCTAGTCCCATTTCAGCGGTTCTTATAATACACAGTAGTTAATGTGTAAATAAATAATAATATACGTATGTATCTAAAATATTTAAATAACTAAAACCAACGTGGTCGTACAAAATTCTAAAACAAGCAACTTGTTTCTTTTTTAAAAGTAATTAACTCTTTAGCAAAAATCTCAATATGGAATAAGGATCTTCTTTTCGGCTACTGACAGGTGGTGATACGTCTTTAGAAATGCTAATATATGCTAATACTTTATTTTAGTAAATTATCAAATCGACCAGCAAAACATTTCAAAGTCATCTGCAGACCATATTAGAAATGAAGGTGGGATAAGTGACAAACTGGTAAATAAAAATTTAAATTTTAATTAAGCATAACAAATTACGTATCAAAACATTTGAACGGAACCTTTAGCAAAATATTTGCAAGTGAAAAATTAGCATAGCTTATGTTAGAAATTTTAAAGTACCGTTTTTAAAATTAAAAAGCATACTATAACATTATACATTTAACTAAAAAGAAACAAAATAAAAAATAGCCAATTCTTTAAAAATTTTATTAGAATGAATTGAAAATTTAAAATTAACTTACAATGTTTTAGTTTTTTCGTTTTTGTCAACGATTATATAGGTCAGTTCTATTAGTAAATCACATGAAACATTTGATTATCCTATACTGTCAGCTGTTTTAAATAATTCTGTATTAATGTTTGAATCAAGATTTAAATACTGCATAATTTTTAACTGATTAGATTAAACTTAATACATTGTACAAGATTCTTGAACTTCTGGAAACTCAAAATCATATTTTACTTAATATGGTATGAAGGATTTTCACTTTTATTAATCGACAAAACTAGATACTAATTATTTAAAATGAGTGTATGTGGTGTATACATTAAACAGAAAACGGTAAAATATGAAGAACTCTTAACTTAGCAAAAGAGAAGAACTTATTTTGTTAAATGTCTATCGCGAACTGCGTCGTGATCTAATTCAATCTTATATTGAAAACAATCCAGTGATACGTCTTTTGAAACATAAAGGAAAAACTGAAACTATTTTTAATGTATTTGAACAAGTAAATTAAAAAAATAATAGGGTAAATGTAAAAAGTAATTCTATAACTGATAATAGAATAAAAAATTCAAAAAAAAAAGATAAGTTGAAAATGACAAAGATTCGGTTCACTCATTCAAAACATAAAATAAGGACGAATTAAAAAGTTATGATCCTATGGGCAAAGCAGCTAACAATTAAGAAAAACCTAAAACTATTTCATTTGTATTTGAACAGGTGAAATCAGAAAATAACAGAGCTTGTAAAAACTTGTAACCTAACCTTTAGTATTCAAGCAAGATTCAATAACCAGAAATGATTAGCAAGAAAATATTTCAGTTGAAAAAGGTTAAAGTTTCGGCTAAAGCACTCAAAAGTTCTTTAATAAACGTTAAAAAAGATACCAATGAATTAAGACTAAAAACGCAAAAAGAATATGATCTAAAAAGTTATGATGCTATTGGCGAAACAGATAAAACATTGGAACTGGTTTCTTTTGAATATTTTCGATTATAGAAAAAGAAGCTTGTAAAGTCGGTTAAAAACACTAGTATAAAAAATTTGCAAGAAAACGTTAATAAATCAAAACTAAATAAGTAAACTGAAGACGAGCTAAATATCGACTTAAACTTGACACACATTTTAAAGAAGTACCCAAGAATTGTGGTCGATTCCACTGAATGGGTGCTTAACATTGATTTAATGATACAGACATGACTTTCATTGATCTATGTAAATTATATCTTAATGATTAAAGACGAAAATATCTTTGTATTGTATAATTATTTTATAGATAATAACAACATAAAATATCCATGGAAAAATAAATAAGATATTTCAATTTCTGTTTAATAAGATTTTCTAAGCATGATTGATATAATGATTTACGTGATTTTAATATTAATCAAGAAAGTGATTTAATTGTTATAATTGACAATCCTTTCAAATAAAATACCATTATTTCTTGCCAATAAAAACTTAACAAAATATTTTAAAGGATAGTTTTTGCCTAGCCTAAGCGAAAGCCGCGTGGATATCAAACGTTCAAAAGCAGGTAAATCACCTCTTAACAAAAAAGAAAAATTAATAGAAACATTTTTTTAAACAAAATGATTCAAATATAATTTATTAATTTGGTAGCCCACTTAGTAGCATACATTGTTGCACTAACAACAGTAACAGACTATTATTTGTTTAATAAATTTAATTTTAATGTTTGTAGTGACATTTAAATGGTTTTCAAATATGGTAATGTTAAAAAAAAACTCATTGGTTACTAACAAGGTTATGTGTTAACATCAGTAGACAGGATCTTTTTACCAAAGCTAGATTTTTTAAGATGAGTAACACAGGAAATAAGATAAGATAAAATAACAGAAAAGAAACAACCTATTTGTCTCTTTCTAAGACATTTTAAAAAGAGGTACCATCTTATTAATTTTAGCAAAAAATTCTACAATGTTTAATTAGTTGTAAAACTTGCTGATATAAATCAAGCCAAATGACTTAACTTTTACGTCATATTCTTTATTGTTATTCTGCATTTCATCGTCATCTGCTTTTCCTTTTATAGAGGATATGTGACACACATTTTTGTAAAAAAAAATGTTTAATCTTATTTAATGTTAAGTACAAGAACTACCTTTAACAACGAATATTATAACATGCAACAAACAATGAATCATTTTTATTATTTTTACATACACTACCTTTTTATAAACTTCTGCCACTGATTGTTCTAATTTGCTTTTATTTGTTTAAATTTAGGTTTTTAAGCACACATAAATAAAAGCAATAAAAGAACTATACAAAGGGTCAAAATCTAAAATTAAAATTGGAAATCGACTTTCAAAAGAATTCCTGGTAACACAGGGATGTTGTATCTCTCCAACTTTTTTTTAGATATATATCGCAGTAGCTCTAAAAAACTGGAAACGTAAAGTACACGGCATGGGAATACAACCTAAAAACCGATTTGCCATATACACACTACAGTTTGCTGATGAACAAAGAACAAATTGTAGCTAATGATAAAGAAGACATGGAGTATATGATGAGAAAGTTAATGGAAGAATACCAAAAGTGGGGATTAACAGTGAACGTGGACAAGTACTTATGTATTGGAAACGAATCAATTCAGTTAGAAACTAGACAATGGACAAACAATATCTCCATGCACTGAGTATGTATACTTGGCTGTCACATTTGATAAGACTCGAACAGACTGTAAAGAACTGGAAAAATGAATTGTTAAAGCAAAAAAGGTTATTGGATGTCTTAACAGTATTTTATGGACCAGACAGATAAAAAAGAATGTAAAATTTACCATATATGAAACAATGTTGAAAAGCATGGAATAGAGACTCGTCGCGTACCAGAAAAATACAAAAAGGAACCAGAACAGATCATGTAAGAAATCAGACCATAAAAGAAAGAATGGGAATCGAGGGAAGCATAACGGATGAAAACTGATTTGGTACGGTGGAGAATAGGCGACGGACTACCTCGAAAAACGTTCTAAACTGACACAGTAGTAATAGTAGCTTTTTAAACAGACTATTTTTGGTAAAACGACAAAAATTGCTGTACAGGGTCTGTCATTATCAACTTTCGCTGTAGAAAAGATTTTTATTATTAGTCTTAAGAGGTTCAAACCAAAAGCATTTAAAAGAAGATTGCTTTTCCCACATTTGAAAGCCCCCCTGCCATATGTGACGTTTGAAGTTTACACAGTGTGTACAAATCATATGTCTTTTTAAAGGAAACACCCCATATATATTTTTTCATTTTTAAAATTTACCAACTAAGAATTTCCTTTCTAGCAATACCATTCACTCATGATCGATTTTTCTTTAATGGTGTACGAGATATCGACATTTTAGTTTATAAACATTTTTTCTATAAGCGTGCGGAAAAGGCCACTTTTCCGCACGCATTTTAGTGTGGAAAGTGCCACTTTTCCGCACAAGTGCGGAAAAATATTTTTTTCTATAAGCGTGCGGAAAAGTCCACTTTTCCGCACGCATTTTAGTGCGGAAAAGTAAATTTGTTACGATTTTGAGGTGTTCTATAACATTTAGACCGTTCAAAATACATTTGTATCTTTCCTAGCACACGAAATATCCTAAAAATATTCAAATTGACTAAAATTCTGCTATATTTTCAATATTTTCGATAAAATAAAGTTTTCAGTAAAATAGGTTCAAATTATAAGTTTTAAACCTCCCCGGTATAAATATCGTCATTGTCAATGTCAAACAACAATGAACACTAGTGGTTTTAGATTTGGCATCTTAAATCACCATAGCAACAAAGTACAAACAAACTGTCAAAACAAAGCCAATTTTGCAGATACAAGCGTCTTTTGAATTTTTCAAACAAAAAAATCAGATTTTCATAGGATTCTTCGGACGAAGATCTACCCCAGTCAGTTCTAGAAGCCGCTAGAATGTGAATAATAATAATTGATTTGATTAAAACGTTTTGAATATAAATAATTTTCTGATTAATTTTTAGTTTTTTCCTCACGCTTATAGAAAAAATAGTGTACCTAACTCGTGCGTAAAGTGTCTTTTCCGCACTTGATTGCTGGCCAAACTCCGCTATCGCGTCGTTTGGCCATCTGCAATCGCGTGCGGAAAAGAGGCACTTTCCGCACTAGTTAGGTAAACTACTATTTCCGCACTAGTGCGGAAAAGTAAATTTGTTACGATTTTGAGGTGTTCTATAACATTTAGACCGTTCAAAATACATTTGTATCTTTCCTAGCACACGAAATATCCTAAAAATATTCAAATTGACTAAAATTCTGCTATATTTTCAATATTTTCGATAAAATAAAGTTTTCAGTAAAATAGGTTCAAATTATAAGTTTTAAACCTCCCCGGTATAAATATCGTCATTGTCAATGTCAAACAACAATGAACACTAGTGGTTTTAGATTTGGCATCTTAAATCACCATAGCAACAAAGTACAAAGTAGAAAAAATAGTGTACCTAACTCGTACGTAAAGTGTCTTTTCCGCACTTGATTGCTGGCCAAACTCCGCTATCGCGTCGTTTGGCCATCTGCAATCGCGTGCGGAAAAGAGGCACTTTCCGCACTAGTTAGGTAAACTACTATTAACAAGATTTCTAATATAACAACCCAGTATCTAAAGTAATTTTCTGCCATTGCGCTGCTTTCCTATCAAAATGACAAACAAACAAAGGGATGTCATTTTGATAGGAAAGCAACGCAATGACAGGCAATTATTTTAGATACTGGGTTGTTATATCACAAATCTTGTTAAACATTTTATAAATTAAAATGTCGACATCTCGTAAACCGTTGAAGAAAAACCCATCAAGAGTGGTATTGCTAGAAAGGAAATTCTGAGTAAATTTTAAAAATCAAAAAGTATATAGAGTGTTTCCTTTAAAAAAAACATGATTTGTACTCACTGTGTAAACTACAAACGTCACATATGGTAGGGGGGCTGTCAATTGTGGAAAAATCAACTTTTTTTTAAATGCTTTTGGTTTGAACCTCGTAAGACTAATAATAAAAATCTTTTCTACAGGGAAAGTTTATAATGACAGTCTCATTATATTTTTCCCACCCTATTAAACCATTAATAATTGATATAGAAATATAAAAGAAATTGTGTTCGAATTCACGAAATTTTGACTTTTAAATTGCATCTTGACTTATTCCTAATGCTTACCATATTTGACAGACGCTTAATTTTATACTTTTTGTAAACTGGATGCATATTTTCCAAACATACCCCATATGCCGTAGTTTAGAGCCATAGTTTCTGAGATATGAGCAATTATTTTTTAAAATGATAAAAAGATAACGGTACCGCTCTTGTGTTAATTTTAGTTTAACCATGTATCAACAGTGACAATAACATGATGTGAAACGACATATAAACTTTGTTGTCGTTACCGGTTGTCATTTTGAGTTTATCATTGATCACTGTTTATACATGGGGATTAACATAATTCAAAATAAGGACACTGAAATTAACACAAAAGTGATAATGTTATTTTTTTATAATTAAAAAAATTATCGGTAATATTTCAGAAACTATTTATCAAAACTGCGACACATGGGGTATTTTGGGAAAGTATATTCCAAGCCTAATCTATTAATTAAATAATATAAGGAACATCCAATTTACAAAAACTATACATTTGACCGCCTGTCAAATACGGTAAGCATCAGGAATAAAGTCAAGATGCAATTTAAAAGTAAAAATTTCGCGAATTCGAACACAATTTCTTTTATATTCCTATATCAATTATTAATGGTCAAAAAGGGTGGAAAAAATATAATGAGACACCCTGCACATATAATTTTTCTTAATTTGACTTTTATTTAATTTTACTATTATTAAATTTATTTGATGTTTTTAACCATCGCCCATAGCGTCATTACAGTTAGTTTTTTGTTACACAATTTAAATTAACTTGTCTATCATACAATAACAGACAACAATACCTGCTATCTAAAATCTGTTTTGATTCTTTTGAGTGACTTCTTGTATCAAGATTGGCATACTTAATTTTACAGGGTGAGCATATTATTACAAATACTTTATACTTTGGGGGAGAATATGTGGGTAGTGTCCCAGATGCTAAAGAATATTTATACAAAAATCCAGCCTGCACCTATTTTTTTCTAGGTGAATTCTTAATATGACTGGGGTATCAGTAAAACATCAAAATTATTTAAAAAAAAACCTCAATTACACAATATACACATATTATTTTTTAGAATGCCTATTTAAATTTTGATAATTTTATAGATGATAAAAAGGTAAAAATTACCGTAAGATACGATTATAAAAAATCACCCTGTACAACATAATTTCTTTGCTCTTTAACCATTATGATGATGGCAATTTAAGTATATCAAATTAATAATGTTAGCTTTGTATACTATTAGATGTGGCTGATCTATAGGAATGTGCAATGAGCGATCAGAAATAACCTGCTATTGGTGCATTTGTTTTTTGTTGCAAAATTGTTAGTAAGAATACAAGGCCGTACCCAGAGGAGGGGATCAAAGGGGGTTAATCCCCCCCCGAAATACTCGATAAATTTGGTTAAAAATATTTCTCAGAAACTCAAATAGGACAAACAAGTTGAACACAACGCAAATTTTTATTGAAATTTTTTAACAACCCTCCACCCCCCGAAATTTTTTCCTAGGTACAGCCCTGAGAGTGTATGTATTTAAAAAAAAAATAAAAAAAAAATAAAATTTGGAAAGTGGCGGTTTAAATACAGCAATGAAATTGAGAAGGTAATTTGTTACTTGCCTTGGCATAAGTCCTTTTTTCTCATATTTGTTATTTGTGCATCAATTTGGATATTTGTTGAATTCTTAATTCGTGTATGGAGAGATTTTGCGGAATTTTTTAGGATTTTTCTTGCTTCTGAGTTAAAAAAACTCAAAATTTCAAAGAGAGAACACAAATGACAGACTTAGGCAGGCGCACATCCTTTTCCGAATAAAATAAAAAAGCAAAACGTTGACAAACTATTATTTTTTCTTTTAGGGTCTTTCATAAGGCGAACTTTTTTATTATATTTTGATGCTATGTATAAACTCAGCATAAGTATACCTACTCAAATTTAAGGATTGAAATTTATAAAAAAATTGCAATAAATAAACCAAAATTAAATAAAAAAGTTAACACTTTTCAGAAACATTCATTGAGTTTATAAACAAAAATTAAGATAAAAAATAAAAGCTGGCCAACATTTTTATTTTCTTTGAAAACGAATGTGATCATGCCCAGCTAATCTACATGACGTGACTCGAGTTTGATAAAATTTAGATTGATGAGGACTAAGAAAAAAACAAAGAAATTAAATGACAAATTGGGAAAACAACAAAAAACTAAAAGCAGAAAAAATAATTGACATCTACCAAAGCAAGTGATAATTTTCTTTTGTCATTTCATTTCTGCTGTATAATAACCAAGATTTTTTAATTTTAATTATCTATCTAAGTCATGATAAAGAAACACTAAACCAAATAAAAAAAAGTTTCCCAACCTTTATATATTTTTTTTCGAAAACAGGTGTGCACATGCTCAAGTCTGCCACTGATATACGAATGACTTAACTTTACTTTTTAGCAACTCCAATTTGATATTCCACAAAAAGTTTTTCAAAAATTAAAAGAAACAGCAAAAAAAATAGTATTAAAAACTATAGTAGAAAAAATATTAACTTTTTTCTGCTAAATAAATCAAAATTTTTACATTTAATTACTTTAGGTTTTTCATTTGATTTTGTGCTTAACAGTTGTAAAGAGAATGACATCAACAAGAAGAAAACTAATTAAATGAAAAATCATATTTTTACTTGCCTGCCAAAAATCCATTCTTACTTACCTCAACAAAAATATTGGCAAAATCCAAGACACAAAATTCACTAAAAAGTCACCTTAACTTTAACCCTAAAATTCGAAATATCTTTAAATCGCAAAAAAAATCGATAGATCAATCGATTAACAACTGCCGGAAAATTATCGAACGCGTATCGATGGGTCGGGTCGTACCGATTGAATGACTAATGCCTCAGTTGGTATCGCGGAAGAACCACATTTGAAGCACGACATATTCAATGAAGAAACGAAGATAATTTTGCACATACACAGCTGAGCTATATAATCGTTTCGCGATTCCTAATTTACTATTTGTTTGTTTCTCCTTGTTTATTACGTGGTTTTCATAGGCGATCTCTTTTTAATGCGATGAAATAAGTTTGTGTTTTTTAAAGAGATTTCCTTATTTTACTCATTGCTGTGAAGGCGGATTGTTTCAGACGATGTTGCCAAGAGTTTTTTTTTTATATATTTTTTCACGCAAATATTTTAGATTTGTCTATAAACTTATCACTATCTTACGCATGTCTTAAATATATTCATATAATAAAAGTGTCTTTACGGCATGGTACCAGTCAAAAACACAGTGCTAATATAATATTTATTTGAAGTTTGCCTTGGCGTTATTCTACTGTTATTGTGTTGTCACTTTTAGATAGCGTAGAAGGTTTAAATAAAAATAAGCGGGTGGCACCACGATAGGGCTATTTAAGGTGACACACCAACAGAGTAATGAAAGATATGCTTTTACGAGTATTTTTCGCAAATCGACACATTTTACAGAGTAAGTGTTAGACCAAATCAAACCGTGATCATGACTCCAGTAAACAATATAAGTAGGTAAGTTGTTTAAGATACTTCGGGAAAACAAGACGGGAAACTCACTAGCCCTGTCGGGAAAGTTGGTTTGGAATACCGACGGATCCAAAACGGACAATCGATCAGGAGCAGGAGTATATGGCCTAGACCCTGGAGCAAACTGATTTGCGTATCTAGGGAAACACATATTCCAAGTCGAAATACATGCCACAGAGATCTTGTCTGTCGGAAAACCTGGGAAGAAGATAGCTTAATAAGGATATCATAATATTTTCAGATAGCCAAGCTGCAATAAAAGCATGCCATACCTAGCTCATTCTAGCAAGTTCATTAGAGAACCCTGAAGGAAGAGGGCAAGGAGACTCATAGAACTTGCGAGGCAGATCAGTATAGAGGTTGGACTCTAAACAAATCGCTGCCGACAAAGAGTACCACTGCACAGAATGGGACTAACAGAAGAAACTCAATCCAGACTCTGCTTAGAGGATGACGAAACAGTCAGGCATATACTGTGCGAATGCCCGGCTATTGCATGGTTGTGTCAAGCTGCGTTTGAAACACCTCAGATCGACGCTAAAGATCTGAACAGTGTCCTCAAAAACTGAGTTTTTTTAAAGGACTAGGCATACAGAAATGAGCCACATAGAGGTCACAGTGGAAGGGCCACAAGGCCCACTCATATCGACAACAAAGGGTACCACTGCAAAGAATAGGACTAACAGAAGGAACTCAACGCAGATTTTGCTTAGAGGATATGACGAAACAGTCACGTATATACTGTGCGAATGCCCGGCTATTGCACGCTTGCGTTAAGCTGCATTTGAAACACCTCAGATCGATGCTCAAGATCTGAACAGTATCTCTCTTTTTAAAGGACTAGGCATACAGTGGTAAGAAACACTTTAAAATGAGCGACATAGAGGTCACAGTGGAAGGGCCACAAGGCTCACTCATATCTGAATCGCATCATCATCATGCCAACAAATAAGAACAAATAAGAAGACGATTTTAAAAACTATTTATAAGTCCAGAGCCTGTATTTGAAATCATAAAAACCTTGATACGTGTGCCAAGAGATTGGGAACCAATATTAAAACCACTGGCATTAAACAACGAGGCAAAACAAAATGAACATTACTCACTTGTGACCTCCTTATACTAAATAGGAAACAAATTAGACAGGTGACTGAACTAATAACTAGTCAATGCACACTAAGGAAACACCTGCACAGAATGGGAATCTACAGAGATGAGCCCACTAGCGAACTAATGAGGACGACGAATTAGCAGCTTTCATTTAGATTAGTTAGTTAGATTATTTCTTAATGGCCTGTAAGTCGAATCAACAAAATACTCAATTTTAACCTAAACATCTGACAACATTGTGTTCTTTTTAATACATATAATAAGTGTCCTCGTCAAGTACTTTTTTGGATATACTAAAGATTGCAGATTTTTCCAGAGCTTTTCAATCTTGTTTTTGTTTTTATGCAAATTAACCTGTTACTTTTTTGTAATGTGTGAAGCAATAAAGCAAATAATAATGAAAAACAATCTATTTTTAATAAGTTCCAGTAAAATAAGGTGATAACTATTTTTCCATGAAAAAAATAAAGCATTTTTATGTAGGAGTTGGCGACTGATTTTCTATTGTAGGGTAGACAAATAATACCTTACGATCTAATTAGCCTTCTTCGATCCATCTTTGGACATAGGCCTGCCCCAATATCTTCCACTCCTCTCTGTCTGTTGCCGTGTTCATTCATCTAGTTCCCGCATCTTTCTTCAAATCGTCCGGCCATTTCATTTGGAATATTCCTCTACTTCTTTTATTTTCCCAAGGTTTCCAGTTTACAATACATTTGTTCCATCGATCGTGTTTTATCTGATATTATGACCGGCAAATTTCCAATTTATTTTTGCTACCTCTCCTCTGACATCCATACTTTTGTTTCATTTCTTATCCATTCATTCCTTTTGCTATGTGGTAACTTTACATAACATTTGTCTTTCCATTGATCTTTGGGCTTTTGTTACCTTATCCATGTTCGATTTTGAGTGAGCAAGGAAAGATACATGGGTTATACCTACACTTTCGTTTTGAGGTACCGAGGATATTTTTTATTTTTTATTATGTAGCTTAATTTACCAAATGCTGCCCAGGCCAATCTTACTCGTCTCTTGATTTCAGCTGTTTGGTTTTTTTGTTAGTTTAATAATTTGCCCCAGATATATAAATATTCCTCTATTTTTTTCTGGTTTATTCTTATCGTGATATATTTACCTGTGTTTGTTATGATTTTAGTTACAGTGTAGTTCACACTCAAGCCTATATTTTTAGCTGCTGTATCCAGTTTTTTTAGCATTTGTATCAGTTCTTCTTTCTTATTTGTTATTAGGGCGATACCGTCAGCATATCTTTGGTGGTTCAAGTATTGTCCGCTTACTATGATGCTTATTTGTTCGAAATCTAAGTTTTTAAAAATATAGGGCCTGGGGCTTCTTCTTCATCCTTTGATTTCTGTTATTTACAAAAATCCATTTTTTACCTCTTTTTCTGGCTATTGGTAGGTGTTTTAAGCCATAAACTATTACAAAATATACCACGTTGTGTCAAAAGACAAGGTGTTTCACAAAAAAATTGCAAATTTTCACTAAATGTGGGCGAAAAATTTTGCCATAAAAGATACAAATTATGCCGAGTATTCAAAACTGAAATATTAAAATGAAAAATATTAATATTTAGGCGAGTCGACAGTATTTGAAGTCAAATAACCATGGTTTAATAAAATATTATCAATCTAAATATTATTAAAATTTGTGAAAAAATCTACAATACAAAATTTTACCTAATAATTACCTACTAGATTATTCCAAGGCATTTGACTGTGTTAATTTAGTCTTATTATTAACTTACAAAAACAGCGTTGTAATTTTTCGAGGGCTATTTGTGCCAAATATGACTTTCTTTGAATATTGTAGACAATGGTTAAGCACTTATTTATTTGTAATAAAAACGACAAGGTGCAAAATATTCCTTAATAAAAAAAAATGATTACGAACTTAACATGGCGACATTGGGTAGCCCCGGGTATGCCAAATATGGTAGCTTTTATAACCATATACCGGATTATTTCAACAAAATATGTCCGATTAAAGTTATTAATATTAAATGTTAATGTTTGCGAAATGAATAATGACTTTTCCTGCACACACACAGCCGACCTTCACAAGGTCTCTCAAGATTGAATTGGGAAATCGAGAAATATTTATAAAAATTAAATTTTATAGAAAAAATATTAAAAATTTTATTGTTTATATGTGATCTATCTATAGCTTTCTTCGATCCATCTTTATTTTTATTTATCCCCAATATCTTTCACTCTTCTCTGTCTGTCGCCGTGTTCATCCATCTAATTCCCGCATGTTTCTTCAAATCGTCCGCCCATCTCTTTTGGGGTCTTCCCCTGCTTCTTTTATTTCCCCAAGGTCTCAAGTTTACAATATATTTGTTCCACCAGTCGTCTTTTTGTCTGATATAATTACCGGCAAATTTCCATGTTAAGTTTGTTACCTCTCCACTGACATCCCTTAATTTTGTTTTATTTTTTATCCATTTATTCCCTTTTCTATCTATTAGCTTTATATGTAACATTTGTCTTTCCATTAATCTTTGGGCTTTTGTTACCTTATCCATGTTTGATTTTGTACGTGTCCAGGTCTGGAATCCATAGGTAAGTACATGATGAGGATATTTTTAATTTGTTAATATGTAGCTTAATTTAACAAATGCTGCCCAGGCCAATCTAACTCGTCTCTTGATTTCAGCTGTTTGGTTTTCTTTTTTTAATTTAATAAGTTGTCCCAGGTCAGAGAACATATAACATCTAATTTCTTCGATGCCCAGGTATATACAGGGTGTCTGTAAAAGGTCTGTACAAAATCTTAGCACGTATTCCTGAGATCAAAATAAGTCGATTTAAAGCAACTTACCTTAGACCGAAATTGCTCCATTTCAGAGATAGAGGGTGGTAAATTTAAAAATTAAAAATCGATTGTCTTAAAATTTATGAACATTTCTCATCGCATTACTTTAAAAATTGGTACTCAGGGGTTTTTTGGGATGCGAAACCTAAATATGGATACCTTTTCACTGTGGCCGTGAGAGGACCCGTCACAATGCTTTTTTATAGTTTAAAATGACTAACTTTTTCTCAGTGTAACTTTTAACTTTTTTTGTTAAGAAAATGTTTTCCTGAATCTGTTTAAGCCAAAAAGGTACTCTTGTTAACATGCGCTAAAGTAAGTCGTTTTCAAGATATTAGTGTTCGATGCCGCAACGGAATACTGAAATTATTTTGAGTGACTATTTCACTAGAGTGTTTTACACTGGCAAAATGTCATAGCAACGGCCAGTTTTTTACTGGCTATTGTTCTCAAAGCTATATTTAAGTTTGTGGCTTTTCGGCAATTTCGCTCATGAAATGTTTTAATTTAGAAATTTATTTTTTAAATTCACCACCCTGTATTTCTGAAACGGAGCAATTTTGGACTAAGGTAATTGGCATTAAATCGACTTATTTTGACCTCAGGAATACGTGCTAAGATTTTGTACAGACCTTTTAGAGACACCCTATATATTCCTCTACTTGTTCTATTTTCTCTTGGTTTATTTTTATCGTGATAGGTGGTTCTCAAGATTTCCAGCAATTTTATCAGTTCTTCTTTCTTATCTGTTAATCAGGCGATATCATCAGCATATCTTGGTGATTCAAGTATTGTCCGTATACTTTGATGCCTATTTCTTCCGAATCTAAGTTTTTCAAAATATCTTCTAGGGCCTAGTTAAATAGTTTAGGGGATATTATACGGATTGGCTTGGTTCATTCGTGGATTTTGATTGATGTTGTTGCTTCGCTTTATATATTGACTATTAAATCTGTGTATCTGTGATTTATTCGGCTATTAATTTAAGATGCATTTATTGTTATATGTTATATAACCTCATAAAAGGGATATCCGAGTGTTTCTACAAAAAAAAAATATAACGTAGACAAACACATTTGGTGATAAAACATAATGTGTCGAGAATGCGAATGAGAGATGGACGGCTCAACTCATTCCATCCTAGTAGGTACCCCATGTATTGGACTAATATTGCTTATGTATTGGACTAATATTGCTTATTTTTTTTTATAAGTGTTGAATGCGGCAGTAGTCTAATTTTTGTTAAGCTTAGATATTGTAAAAAAAAATCACAATAAAAACAATAATTAAAAATCGAATAACTAATCAAATTGATTTTTCACGCCTTGCAATAATTAATTAAGGTGGGCGAAGCCAAAGTATTGAGTACAGCAAGAAAACAAAACAATTTAAAAATCCATCAATAACAAGTCAGTATTAAAATTCATAAGAACAATATTAGAGAAATATTAATGTTTTTCAAAAATAGCGACTACAGTGAGAACACCAAATGTTAAGAAACTGGACAGCCTGCGAACGCTGATCGGCAAAGGAATAACAGGAACCACTGTACAAGTATAACACCAACAATTGTTCTTGACCTAATGTTGAGCTTTGCTAACACTTTCCTCGTGGATAAAGATAGAAGCCCCGCCAAGCTACCTCCGGACACAGAGATATCGCACAAATAATAAAGCCAGAAATCAACACTATCGGTTCTGAAAGTTAGGTTAGGCGAGGTGGCAAAAGATCTGCTGATATTATCTTCACCATCTGATTTATTGTGGTACCACATGTGCGTAAAAAATTATTTCACGAAAGTTACTTCAGCACGATGTCGGTTTGAGGGACAACTTCTCTGTGCCTTATTACTTAAACCAGTGGGTCTATTCAAGGAATGCTCAAACCTAACCAGCCATAGCTGTTTATAATTCTGGCAACCGAACCGAGGTCTATATGCTTAAGTTATTTTGTCCTAAAGGTGAAAAAATCATCCAGTTTTAGGGCAAATAGAGATACCATACGGTTACAGCAGGGAAAATACGACAGGAACACCAGTACTTAAAGAACATTGACATCCAAAGAAGCTACTCTCTAGGAACTCAGGCAAAAATTATCCTAGTGGAAATCTACGCTTTAAAAGCTGCGATCGACAAGGAAATAAAAGCACACTTTAAGAACTAGCCGAAACAAAGGATGCCCAAAAACCTCCGTCAACCAGGAGAAAAATAAGGTTGGCCCTCAAAGAGTGGACACATAAGGAACTATAGAAAGCATGAGCCAATGCGAATAGCTATAGACCCTAAGTAGCTTAGGCAAAACTTAAAGAAACTAGCTACTAAATAAAACACACTCTACCCAAGAGCGAAAAGGAAATAGGGTCCTAATTCCTGACAGAACGTGAATGGTATAAAGGTGTGAGAAGAGGGAAAACTGAGGTGGAGAAGATAAAGGAAAAATATATTAAGGTTCGCAAATGGTCAGATATCCTCACCTTCATTAGGAGAACGAGCAAGTTTAATAAGGAAGAGGACTACGTATCAGCATAGTGGAATATATCGGATGTAGACCAAACGTGACCGCTCTTACTCACGGTTTTATCGTTACCTCAAAAAATATCTGGCTTTAATTCTTTACTATCAAATCGCAAAACAACAAAACACTGGATTATTTTTTAATAATTCATTTTTTAATCCCATAAGACTTGACAACAAACTATGTAATTGTTTCGTAAACACTAATCATTTGTATAACAAAGAAGCTTTTGTCAAATGTTTACACGCTATTAGAGATTAAATGTTAATTTAAATTTTAATTTGAGGAGTCGTAAAGCATACATTTTTTTGTTATCTGAATATTTTCCTTATTTTAAAGATAAAAACTGCATTTTCAATTAGTTCCTTAAGGGATAAAAGTGATACTTTGTCACTATTGTGCAAAGTGATATTTTTTATTTAAGCCGAAAAGTGCTAAAAATATTTTATTCATTCACAAATTATAGCCAATGCCACAAAATTTCTTAAGACAGAACGTGTCACTTTAATTTTTGGTGATTGGATATTATTAAAATTGTTATAGGTATTGTCCGGCTAGAATAAAATGACACGCAAAAGAGATGGCTTCAATTAGCGCTATCTTTCTCTGTCCAGTAGCGTGCTATAATTTTTTAATTTATCATTATTAGGTATTAATTTTATATTTTACTCCTCCTAAGACTTTTTTAGCTGGAAAACACCATACCTTATTTTTATTTAAAGATATTTTTTTAAAACTTTTATACATATTATATTATATAGGTACCTACCTAATTCATTGGGTAGGTGAGTATGAATCTAGAAACCTAAAAAAATACCGTTGACTTTCTAAAAATTGCAAAAATCCAAAACTATTTGTTATATCTTCAAAATTGGAACTCCACACAGTTTTATTAAAAAGTATAGATGATACGCCACTGTTTCTTTTTGGATTTTAGAATGTGTATAAAACGTGCCTAGTCATCCAGTTTGAGCCCAGAGATAACAATTGAAGCCCAATAAAAGGGTGTGAATTGTGAACGGGCCGGAGTCTAATTGAGCCAGCGGTAACAATAGAAACCCAATAAAAGGGTGTGAATTATGAACGGGCTGGAGTCGATTTTGTTAAACGTACCAGACGAGTACCGTGTTTTCTTGTAATATTAAAATTTTGTTCATAGTAAATTTGCTAAAAATGAAGACCACCCAGAAAGACAACAGTGCTGTTAACAGAGGGAGATAGATTGAGTAGAGCCATCTCTTTTGCGCCTCATTTTATTCTGGCCGGACAGTATCAGCTTCGAAAAAGTTTAATTATTGTGTAACATTATTAATACAGCACTGTACAAAACATTTATTGATTGGGCGAATAAATTAATTATTATCGGTAGTTTCAATCACCAATGTTTTTTGTGTTAATTTCTCTTTGTTATGAACGGTGGAATCAATAAAACTTTCATTAAAAATGTCCTTTTCAAATATAATTTTCCTAGTAAATTGACACCTTGCGTGTTTTTCGATCATATTTTACAGAATTACCAGTCATGTGATTGGTAGTTAGCTAAAAACCACAAGTTGGAGTTTTGTTTTTGTTTTTTCGAATATCTGGTATTTTTGTGTGACTTTCGGAAGGTAAATCAAAAGGAATTTAGATCAAATTAGATCGAGATCTCGATTACTTTCACTGCGGTGACGCTATCAACGAACTCTGTCGACAAGCAAGAAGGAACATTTTACTTCATAAAGCTTAACAATGAATCCCTAATTAAAAATTAATTTTTACTTTCCTAGCTCGCAAACAATGGCTGACAAAGGTATTGTTTGCGTCTTGAATAAAAATGAGAACAAAACCGTCAAAAATGTGATACTCCGGTGTTTTTGGCTTAAATAAGACGATGTCGTCGTGACGTATGGCTGTGTATCTGAATGTACGTAACGTGTCTGTACATGCGACAATATTTCCTAAATCGCTGGAAAGATTTTCATAAAATTAGAAACTACACCAGGTCCACACCACAGCGCCACGAATATTTCCGTTAACATTGGCAGTCTAATAACATTTTTTGCCAACAAAATGTTCGCCGAGTTAGCGGCAAACTCATAAAGAAAAAAATGTTGTTAAGAAAAGTGCAGAGAGGACTAGTGGGCCCACGATGCACTAAAGAACTCCTGGAAAACAGGAATAGGTTGCAGACACACCAGAGAATTCATAGACCTATCAAAAGGAACCAAACTTAGATGGATGCTGGGACGGATACGAAAATACTTGGGACTGCTGCGCTGATGTTGATGAGTATTCTACATAACTGGACACACATAACATGCATAGGAGTCGAGAAAGACCATAACTGCTCAGCTTGTGGACAGGAAAAAGAAATATCAAGTCATCTCCATTCCTTTTTCTATCTGTTAGCTTTACATGTAACATTTGCCTTTCCATTAATGTTTGCGCCTCGTTACCTTATCCATGTTTGATTTTGTAAGTGTCCAGGTCTGGGATCCATAAGTGAGTACAGAATGGATAAATACACGTTCGTTTTGTAGATATTTTTTAATATGACAGATCTTCATCTGTCTTAGTTATGATTTTAGTTTTAGTGTAGTTCATACTCAAACCTGTATTTTTAGCTGCTGTATCCACTTATTTCAGCATTTTTATCAGGTCTTCTTTCTCATCTGTTATTAAGGCGATATCGCCAGCATATCTTGGGTGGTTGAAGTATTGCCCGCTTGCTTTGATGCCTATTTCTATCCAGTCTAGGTTTTTAAAAACATCTAGGGCCTCGTCAAATAGTTAAGGGTCTGTCTGGCTGACACCTCTTCTTATGAGGCTTATTGGTTTAGTTCCCGATGTTGATGTTGTTGCTTCGCTATATATATTCGTTATTAAGTCTGTGTAGTAGTAATTGCTGGGGAATAAAAATCGCGCATAATGAATAAATTAAAAGATCTAAATAAGTTTCTTTAAATTGTTTCATCTTTACCTCGGTTTCATATCGATAAGTATTGCGGATTCCATTCAAAAAGTCGCGGCAGTCGTTATTTTATTTTGATTACAAATATAAATTAAATATTTTAACTCAGTTTATGTGTTTGTGATTTTATAAAAAATCTAGTGAAACGTGTTGGCATTTACCAATTTCTAGATTTCTGTGTACCACAGTTAATGAGATTTTTGTCTCATTTATAAATAAATATCAATAAATATGTTTTTGTGGAATATAATTAGTAGCCTCGCGCAAAGCTAATTAGTTTCCCCAGAGGTGGGCAAGTCCTATTGCCCTCTCTTGATGGCATAATTGAGTTTTACATGTAAACCCAATTTTAGGAGAAATTTTTTTAGCATTTTATTATTTTAGGTTAGGAAATACTTTAAATTGTACACCAAGAACAAAACAAGTTAACAACAACAGAAATAGATGGGGAACCAACAGCTGAAATCAAGAGACGAGTAAGATTAGCCTGGACAGCATTCGGGAAATTAAGCTACAGATTAAAAAATATCCTCAGTGCCTCAAAACGAAAGTGTATAACCAATGTATCCTTCTTGTACTTACCTATGGATCCCAGACCTGGACACTTACAAAATCGAATATGGATAAGTTAACAAAAGTCCAAAGATCAATGGAAAGACAAATGTTACATGTAAAATTACCAGATAGCAGAGGGGTGGCAAAATTAAAATGGAAAAGTAAAAACGAAACGACACGAACAAATCCTAAGCTTCATCAACACTAAGCCATGTCTTTCTAGATTTCCATTTGGCTCTCGAGTTAATCTTCCACTCTGTAATTATTTCAGTGGTATTTTATTACAGGAATGTGACCAAGTAATTTTATTCTATGCTTTTTGATTCGTTTTAACAGCAAGGTTAGGGTTTGGAGACGCAGAAACTGCATCTGCTTAGCTTACTGTAACTATTTTTGTGTTTTCCTAATTTCGGACGGTTGAAGACTTCGCGAAGCGCAATAACCCCTTTATAAAGTTTTTCTGCCAGCCGTTTTCCACGGAGGGATTTTCCTGCAGAAGGTTATTGCTGGGAACTTGAATATAATATGAGTGACTGATTCGTCGGCTAAGTGGGATCATCTCTGTAGATTCTTAGTCCCGTCACCTGATTTGATTTCTATTTAGCTTGAGAAGTTCTATGGTTCTTTATGTCATGTTATTACATATAAATTTAACTCTTCACGTCTGAAGGTGGGTAAAAACGCTAATCAGCGTTGATCTAGCCTGAAAAACAGAAGTGCTGTCGTAGGTCACGGATGGTTTCTTTTTCTTTGCAATCGATCTTTTCATCAATCGATATACACGGTGAATAATTTAAAACTTTCCACCCGGGATTTCTCGAGAACTGCTAAAAATTTTTAAAAATGCCGAGACACGTCGATTTTGTTTGCTCGGGGGACACTTTTTGGCTATCTTGAAACTTTTGTAGCACGCACCACCTTCGAGGGGTATACTTTACCCCTATATTTTAAATAGGGAAAGTGGGTCTAGTGATACCTTGTTTTGAAGGCCTTTTGAATGTCCTTACAACCATGTAAAAATTTCAAAAATCTATCCATTAGTTTTTGAGATAATTGCCTTCAAACTTTCAAATTTAACATGGACTGATAAAATAAAAATTTAATTAGTATTTTATTATTTTTCGGATTTAATTTTTATTTTATCATTCCATGTTAAATTTGAAAGCAAATATTTCAAAAACTAATCGATGGATTTTGGAAATTTTTACACGGTTGTTAAGACATTTAAGAGAGCTTCAAAATAACTCTATACCCACTTTCCCTATTCAAAATATAGGGGTAAAGTATACCCCTCGAAGGGAGTTCGTGCTACAAAAATTTCAAGAGCTAAAAAGTCTCCTCCCTCGAAAAACAAAATCGACGTGTCTTGGCATTTTTAAAAATTTTCAGCAGTTCTCGAGAAATCCCGGGTGGAAAGTTTTAAATTAGACACAGTGTAGATAGCAGTTTCTACTCGCCTGCTTATAATTTAGTTTCTCTCGTATCTCGGTAGATGGCGCTTGTAGCGAGGGTTTTCTTACTCTAAACGTAGGTTGAGAGACCTCGTAAGGGTGTCACATTGACCAAGCAATGTTCTGAGGATGAAACAGGTAACTGTCAACACTTACTAGGTGTCCATTAGATCTTGGACCCCCGTAAGGTTAAGCTTTCGAGCTACCCACGGAAAAATATGAGAGAAACAAAAACTTATTTTTGCCCGATTAGCCACGAAAACTTGTTTGATTTTTAAATTCACGGGTACTAAAATTTCAGTTTGTAAATAAATGATTAACTTTTTAATTTTTACCGCTCCAATTATCATTATTAAGCAGGTAACCAAAGTGCGCCTTAACTTGCTGATTTAACAGACGGTCTCATTAAGTCACTTTATTATACACACATACATTATTGTTAATTATATTCTTGTTTGCTTTTGACAGATGAAACGTCGCGCGCCGACGAATGAAGCGTAGGATTTTAATACAAATAATAATGAAAACAACAAAAAGCTAATACAAAGCCATTGTTAGTGTTATATTGATTGGAATTGATTTTTGCAAATAATTATGTTTAACTTGTCTCAAAAGCGGAATGAAATTACCAATATTTAAAACAAATTCAACTATGCCCTATTCAACAGCCTTTAAAATCTTTGTTTGAAACTCGTAGACAATGGTTTAGTAGAAACAAAATTTCGGACTTACATTGTCTTTATTAATTTTAAACACAACGTTTCGGTTAGTAAGTATCTCTAACCGTTTTCAAGTGTAAACTGTTTACACGTGAAAACGTCGTGTGTAAAATAAATAAAGACAACGAAATTCCGAAATTTTGTTTCTAGCCTTTAAAATATATGGTACAGGTGGCAATAGACACAGAATATTTTATTTTATAAGTCTATTATCCACTGCAATACAGAAAAGGGCTGTATAGACTAGAGTAGACTAACGACCATTAAATAAACGTACTTACACGATTTGATTTGTGGCATTTTTAGGAAAGTTTAATTTTTAAACGAACCGAATAGAGGTCTAGAAAAAACATAAATAAATTACATTATTTTGTGTCATTTTTTATTTTACCATGCAGATAATTTTAAATCCATATTCTCTGGCGCCTCGACATGCCATATACGCATACTTTTATTATTATTTTATGACACTTAATATGTAAAAGAGGTAATTTTAACAAGAAGAAATATTATTGTATTTTTTTAGTTTTAAATGGATATGAATCTGTTTTAGTGACTGACGAATTTAAAATCCAATAATATTTAACGGTCCAAACTTTTCATTCTAACAGAATAAAAAAATAAAAATGCTTATTTTATTACATACAAAAACCGATACATAAAACGAGGCGTTAGACGAGTGCGAAAATCGCACTAGTCTAAAATGATCATTTTCTAACAAGTTTCTAAGAATTTCTTTGATATTTTTGTTAAAATCAACTAGTTTTTTATTTCCGTCTCGAGAGACCAAAAATTGTCTTCTTAAAGAGAAGCAATCTCTAGAGGGGAAATATTTGCGTATCTAGTAACGAAAATAGAGTGTTTTTAAAGTTTTCATGTCTAGAGACCCTGTATGAATGACATATTTTAAAGAAAAAAAGACGACAAACTTATCAAACTCAAAATCAAAGAAGAAAAATATCGGTCTTCTATACTATAGTATGGTTTAGAGAGAGAGCATCGGAAAATAAACGATTCTTGATAAAACATAAAACATACACAGTGTGTGACCGAAACACGTTTTATATGTTGCATGATGATTGATGTCACCGCTGACAACTTAATTTACTTAAGTGAAACGCCAATTAACTTGACAAGAAAATATACATAACTAAAAATTGTGAGTTTCAGAGACTTTGATGCGATTGTCGCGTCTCTAATTCTTTAAAATATGTGTTATCTTGTGTATATGTGTTCTCTACTATTGTCTAGCTTTTTTGGTTCCAAGCAAATTAAATTAAAGAATTTGAGTAGAAAATCTAAAGTTTTAATTCATAAATCATTAACCTTAAAATAGAAAATTTTCTATTTTTTAGATCGTTAACATTTAAAACTAATAATGTAGCTCAATTAAAATATTTATCTCTACTCTTTAAAATATTATTATGTTCTAAGTTATACCGTGATTGCATAAAACAAATACCGTTAAACGTTATTTAAATTTTTAAGTATTTTATAAATTGATAGCTGAAAGAAATGTTTAAATCATAATACTCTATATGGCGAATTTTTCGAAAACATCTCTGGATACGTTAAAAACATGCAATAAAAACTTACCTTTGCAATGTCGTAGTTGTTGGGGATATGAGGTTCGGCATTCCTAAAAGAACAAACAAAAATAAAAATGGTTGAACACATTCTGAAAAAATGTAAAAAATATGTATACAGGGTGTTTAACAACTTATCCGACAAATTTTAACCACAAGTTCTGCGTTACATAAGAATTAGATTTAAGAAAAAACAAATGAAAAAAAAAGTTTTTATTAGTTTACCAACCAATGTGGCCTTCCTGTACTCACCTATGGATTCCAGACCTGGACACTTACAAAATCAAACATGGATAAGGTAACAAAAGCTCAAAGATTAATGGAAAGACAATGTTACATGTAAAGCTAACAGAAAAAGAAATGAGTGGATAAGAAATAAAACAAAAGTTAAGGATGTCAGAGAAGAGGTAGCAAAATTAAAATGGAAATTTGCCGGTCATAATATCAGACAAAAAGACGATTAATGGAACAAATATATTGTAAACAGGATACCTTGTGAAAATAAAAGAAGTAGGGGAAGACCCCAAATGAGATGAGCGGACCAAGAATCTGTAGAGGATATTGATAGTTTTGTTAGCAGGCAACAAGCTACTAAAGTATCATTTTTGCAAATTTTACACAATAATATATGCGGTGCATTTAAAAATTTTTATGAATTTTTGGTTTTTTTGGAATTAACACAACTAAACAATATTGATGTTATAATTTTGGGAGAAACACGATACATTCCAGATACCCGCAACTTTACAATACCCGGCTTTACCACAATCTTTAACAATAGCACACTAAATCAAAATGATGGACTCTTTTTATTTATTAACAATAAAATTAGCTTTGATTTAGAGCACACAATGATGCCTCTATCAAAGGTAATGATGAGTAAATTGACATTTAAATCAAACCACAAATGTATAAATATTTTTGCATGCTATAGGTCTCCTAATACACATAAGAAAGATTTTACTTTAGACTTAGAAATGTATTTTAGTAATATACAAAAAAATTAAAATTATGATATATTTATAGGAGATATAAACATTGATATTTTGAGAGCTGACATTACAGAAAATAATGCTTATCTCACTATGCTACTATAGGATTTACCTCCTGCATAAATAATTACACAAGGGTAACAGAAGAAACAAAAACCTGTATTGATCACATATTTATAAGAAAAAACCTTTTGTCGAACAGTACAGCATGCAGTTCATCGATATTAAATGTGAATATAACTGACCATTATCCAATTTACTTATCATTATCATATACAAAAACAAAAGATAAAACAGAAAACATAGAAAACAAACAACAAACTAAAATAAAATTTAACTATGAACGATTTAACTCTTTGCTTGCTCAAAAAAATTGGAGGGAAGTCACGGATGTAAACTGTCCAAGAGAAGCTTACACCAAATTTATCTCTGAACTAACTAACATTTGTGATAGCTGCCTGACAATTACAAACATTAAAATAAAACGCAATAAAATAAAACCATGGATAACAGATGCAATATTCGATTCAATTAAACACAGAGATAAACTAAAAAAAAAGTTGCTAAAACAAAAAAATAATATAGAACTAAAAGAATCATACAAAACATGTAGAAACACTCTGAATAAAATAATATCTAAGACAAAATCAAACTATTATTCTAACAAAATAAGCACAAGCCAAAATGATATGAAAACATTATACAAAATTGTTGAAGAAGCTACAAATGACTCGAAAAACAAAGATACATATATCGCAATCAAGAGATAAAGTGGGGACAGCTTTTCCGATGATAAGGAGATGGCTGATTATTGTAACCAATATTTCATCAACATTGGCTCAGAAATGGCAAAAAAAATTGAAGAACCACAGCAAGAATTTCAATACGAATACCCAAGCATAGAAACTTCAATGTTTTTTCGACCAGTAAATCGGAATGAACTTATTGAGCTCATATCTACATTAAAAAATAATAGTGCCCCGGGTTATGATGGAATTTCGTCTAAACTTCTTAAAAGCTATCACAAATACCTTTTAGATCCTCTAGAACATATCATAAATTTAATATTTTTGTCAGGGAGGATACCCGACGAGTTTAAGTTATCGTTATCACACCTATTTATAAACAAGGTAATAAAAAGTATATTAAAAACTATCGGCCTGTGAGTCTTATTACAACATTCGCCAAACTATTTGAGAAATGTGTCAAATCGAGACTCTACGAACATCTGCTAAAATATAAGCTTCTACACCCAAAGCAATTTGGATTCAAACCCAAGACCAGTACGAGTGATGCAATGTATGATGTAATAAATAACCTCAAAAGAAATTTAGATGAAGGAAATAAATGCATTGCTGTATTTTTAGATTTGGCAAAGGCCTTCGATACGGTGCCTCAAAGCTTCTTGAGATTTTAGAACAGTCAGGAGTGAGAGGCATTGTGTTGGAGGTTTTTAAAGATTATTTTGCAGGAAGAAAACAAAAGCTTAAAATTAATAACACATATAGTAGCATGCTAACAATAGAAATGGGCGCTCCTCAAGGTACGGTCTTGGGTCCCTTATTATTTATTTTGTACATAAACTCGTTGATGAAAATAAATGGAGTGAAGGGGTTAGTTGTCGCATACTCTTTTATGCAGATACCTGGGAAATGGCGAAGGAAACAGCAGAGAAAGGAATGGCAATCATAAAACTATGGCTGGATCATAGTAAATTATCCTTAAATATCGAAAAAACCATTTATGTCGCTTTTTCCCTAAATGATTCAAATAGACCAAAGTTTAACAAATTAACTATTAACAACACAAATTTTCAGATTAAAGAGGTACAACATACCAAATACCTAGGAATACAAATTGATAAAAATCTTAAATGGAATGTCCAAGTTGAAACTGCCGTAAAAAGACTAAGAAGGTTTATACACAAATTTTATGAATTAAGAAAATGTATAAGTATAAAACACTTAATTATAGTCTATCAAGCCTTTGTTGAATCAATCATCAGATACGGTATCCTCGTATGGGGGGCGTTACATGATAATGCACTTCAACCGTTAAAAGTAATCCAAAATTACATCCTAAAAATAATATTTAAAAAAGACAGACTCTATCCAACCAACCAAATATACATTTTAAACCAAATCTTGAATACAAGGCTTTTCTATATTTATATACAACACTTATATTTTATCACAAAAATCCTAAACTTAAAGAAACACTTAATCACGAGCAGGATACAAGAAATAAAAAAACTTAAAAACACCATACCAAAGTACAACCGCAGGCCAAAGATTTATAACATCAATAGGACCGAAAATTATTAATACTCTACCCCCAGAATTTAAAGAAATAAAAAATCATAAAATGTATTCGAAAACTTGCAAAAGATATTTAATTGAAAATTATGAATTATTTATTGCAATCATATAAAAAAAACTAGGTCTAGACACTTGACAAATGCAAGATTAAAGTTATTTAAGATTATTTAGGTGATTAGTTTTTTACCTGCAACATTTTTGTAGACTTGGATGCATACAGGTTTTTTTTTTCACATGCAACTAGGCATCGAGTGCTATAAACACCTAATTTTGCGTTTTAACTTTGGTTACTTTATACTACTTACTTTATGTTACTAGTGACAGTAATAGTTGAATGTAATAGCAGGTTAAATAATTAAATAAATAAATAAATTTCAAAAAACATGCGGGAACTAGATGGATAAACACGGCGACAGACAGAATAGATTGGAAGAGATTGGGGGAGGCCTATGTTTAAAGATGGATAAGAAAAGGCTAAATAGATAGATAGAATAGCTGACATATTTCTTCAAACAAAAGCTGTTCAAAAATGTTTAAAATTGAATTCAAGACACCCAAGTTTACATTCAAGTTAATGTGGGCAATTTTGAATAGCTTTTGAAAAAATAAATATTTTATTTATAGGAACTTTGTAATTTTTTATTTCCTTTTCTGTTTAACTTTTTTTTACGTCACCCACAACTTGTGGTTAAAATTTGTCGGATTTGTGAAAGACCATGTATATCAAACCAAACACACAATTTTAGTATTTTAACATTACTTTTATTATTTAATCCAATTTATTACAGTCGAACCTCTATAACTCGAACTTAAAGGGACAACCAAAACAGTTCGAGTTATGCAGAGTTCGCATATACAGTGAAACCTCTCCTTGTGGACACCTCTATTAAGCAGACACTCCCTTTAGGCGGACAAATTTGTTGGAACCAAGCTTTTCCCTATTTTTTTACATGTAAAATTCACACCTATAACCTGACACTCTTAACCGGACGCGGACAATTTTTTTGGTTAAAAAATTCTGAAACCTTCCTTAACCGGACGCAAACATCTGACAACGGGACGGAGCGCTGCACGATATGGGCATAAATATTATGTGGTACGTTGACAACAACGCACTCTGCAGCCAGGGAAGTACCTCTTTCCGTTTTAATGCGGAGACTAAATACTTCTGTCGTATTAAAAACATATTTTATTCGGCGGGACTGCTGTGTTTTATTTTTGGTTTGTTCCCGCCTCTATTTCACTTTTGCAATTAGAAAATAGTTTTTGTTTTCACTTTTTTTATTTTTACTTTTGCTTGCACTGCAAGTTTACTTAATTTAATTAATTTTACACTCGATAAGCTTTTAGTGTTTATCCCAATTTTTCTACAATTACCCTACATCCTTTGGGCCCTTTTTTCCTTGCTATCCCCTCTTTACCTTCCCGTAAAGCAGTGCGCGCTAGGCGAAAAGGACAAGAAGCGCGCGAACGTCTCCCCACTGCGCGGAGAAGTCGACCCATCGATCGACCGAAAAACAACGTCGAAAAAAGGTATCGCCAATGCCACGTGCGAACCCACTCAATTCTACTACATGTGAAAATTACAATTTCCTTTAAGAAAATTACGGATTATTCCAAGAAAAATTAGTGAAAGTGCCAAATCTATACGGATTTCCTCGTTTACCCGGTGTTCCCTAGCAGAATCAAAGGTAAGTCGAGTGTACTTTTTTTCTTTGCGAATTTTCCTAATTTTTCATATAAAATTTTATATTCAAAAATATTATTTACAAGTGCTATACGGCACATCATTCATTATTGCCAATTACGGCAACAGACATCACCAAATAGTCGAGATATCCACGGGAGTAGGATTGACGGTTGTTGGAGAGTTTCCGAACCAGTTTCCCTTATTTTATACAGTCCACCCTTTGATTTCTTAATTTAGGACTGCCCACCTTGTCCACCCCGAACATTTGGTCCTTCGAACCGGATATTCGGGAAACGCGAAAACAACCCTTAATTTTCTCTGGTGATTTCTCGATTATTCGCTTATTTTCTAAGTGCAAAAAGTCCATACTTTGGCAAAGCGATTCATAAAAATTACATTTTAAAAAATAAAATTTTTATATTCAATTAAAAATTTGGTTTTAAATTTTTAAATCTCAATAATAAAAACCTCGCCACTCTGGGTTACCTACTGCCTAAATTCGTGCCGACCGCAAGGTCAGTGATCGTGTTTTTTGCTTTACAAAAAAGGTGTTAAAAATAAACTGCATTTCAAATCAAATCAGCTGTTTATTATTACCTTTTAAACATTTACTTTATAAAAGAAAACACATTTTGGGATTAGTCGCATAGAACCTTTTCTATTTTGTGAATTATGGCTGATTCGACAAAAATAGCGCGAGCTAAGGCTCTAAGACAATCGGCTATTGATCAATTACAGTTGATCTGCGACTCAGCTAAAAAGGCTAAAACTGACGCTAGTTCAAAAAATCGTTTTAAGGTTTCTTATAGAAACTTAAAAGTAGTACAAAAAGCGTTCGATAAGCATCATAATAGCCTTTTAGTGCTGATTTGCGCAGATCAAACTCAGCTCACAGCTGAAGCTAAGTTAGCCACTTCTGTCATGACCTTGTTGCAAGATGTAGAAACAATGTATTACGAAATATTTGAGTTGCCACTGGAAGAAGCGTCCCACGCTGGGGCGTCTCCCGGATTTCATAGTACCATGTTTCCAGCTCAAAATACATCCCCTGAGATATCTTTTATGCCAAAACCTAGTTTGCCATGTTTTCAGGGTGACGTCAGATCTTTTCCCAGTTTTATTCAAACTTTTGATTCTCTTTATCATAACAGTAAATCTATTTCAAATATCGACAAACTCAAGTGTTTGCGTATGTGTTTGCAAGGCACCCCGTTAGATTTAATTTCAGATTTACCCGTTTTAAATGAGAATTACCCAATTGCTTACAAAATTCTGCAAGATCGGTATAATAACCGCAGATTACAAGTAGTAACCCATTGGAAAGAGATAGAAAACTGCCCTGCATTAACTCAAGAAAATGCGCAGCAACTGCGTAGTTTATTGGATACTTTCAATAAAAATATTTCTGCTCTAAAATCCTTAAAAATGAAACCAGACAATTTTGATTTTGTTTTAATGCAATTTTTACTTGATCGACTCGATCCCAACACGCGCAAGGCCTTTGAACAACATCATGCATCAAATGAGATACCCTTGTATAATGACGTCACAAGTTTCTTGCAAAAACACTGTACTGCTTTGGAATCGGTACCTACAAAAGGCCGCACAGATTCTAAGCCCAATTCTTTGAATAACCCTAGGTTTTCGAATACGAATATGCAAAATACTTCTAATAAAAAATCTAAAAATGCATTTATGTTGCAATCGCAACAAAAGAGTCAAAATAACCCCCCAGGTACATGCTTATTATGCGGCCCTACTGCTCAGCATATTATCTATAGGTGTAGTAGTTTTTTGAGTAAGACTCCTCGCGAACGCTTTGAAATAATAACAAAAAACCGCGCATGCACCAACTGTCTAGCTTCTGCGCATGTGCAGACCCAATGCAAGTCTCAAAAACGCTGTTTGACGTGCCGGGATGCTCATCACTCATTATTACATGACTACAACCTCGCTCAAACTGGAGGTCAATCCTCCTCCTCAAACACTCAACATTCCGATGTACATGTTGGTTTTTCGAATATTCAATGCAAAACTTCAGTTTTACAAAATTCTACTCCAGAGTCAGAAATTCTGTTATCCACAGTTTTACTGAAAATTAAAGACTCATTTGGAAATTGGCATATTGCTCGTGGTATTTGTGACACTGGTGCGCAAGCGTCATTTTTAACGAAAAATTTGGCCAATAAATTAAATTTAAATAAAACGAAAATTAGTCTCTCTTTAAACGGATTAGAGGGAATGAATTCTGTAGCCAAATCTTATGTCAACTGCACCTTGGGGTCTTTGCATGATTCTGAATTTAGTCTTATTTCTGATTTTCTGGTGGTAGATAAAATTTGTGAAAATCTCCCCTCTACCACTTTTAACATGTCAAATTTTGATTTTTTCAAATCCTTGAGGTTAGCGGACGAATCCTATAACCAACCCGGAAAAATCGATGTACTTCTTGGAAACGATATTTGGCCCTACACCCTACGTGAAGGGAGAATTTGCAATGGTCCTGATCAACCGGTTTGCATTAATACTGTCTTCGGTTGGACCATTGGGGGTAAACTTTGTTCTCAACCTACATTCCCAAAAAATATTCAAGGCCTACTTACAATGTTGCCAAACGACTCACTTAGTACAACATTACAAAAGTTTTGGGAAATCGAGGAAGTTCCTGACATAAAAGCGATTTCACCAGAAGACTCGTATTGTGAAAAATACTTTTTACAAACTACTACAAGAAACGCCGAGGGACGGTACATTGTCTCTATGCCCTTTAAAATCAACTGCCCTGATTTTGGAGATACACGGGCCCTTGCCCTTAAAAGACTCTTTTCCCTTGAAAAAAGACTTGTACAAAATAAATCTTACTATGATGCTTATTCTGAGGTATTTCAAGATTATTTAAGTCAGAATCACATGCAAGTGGTCCCTAGACCCCTCGATTCTGAAATAAATAATTATTTTTATATTTCCCATCACGCAGTTGTGAAGAAAGATTCTTCAACGACCCCTTTAAGAATTGTTTTTAATGCGTCGAACTTTATTAAAAACAAATGTTCTCTTAATTCTGCTGTCTATGTAGGACCCAAGCTGCAAGCCGACATAGTCAAAATTCTACTTAACTTTAGATTACATAAAGTTGCATTGGTTTGCGATTTGCGACAAATGTATCGTATGATACTAGTAGAGCCTGATCAAAGAAACTATCCACGCATTCTTTGGCGATTTTCCCCTGATAGTCCCATTCTTGATTTTCAAATAAATACTTTACTTTTTGGCGTAAGTTGCTCTCCATACTTGGCTATTCGCACACTTTTACAATTATCTAATGACTATCTTGATTTACCCTACGCATCGGAAGTTCTACGCAACTCCACCTATATAGATGATTGCGTCATATCTTGTTCCACTTTTGAGATTGCGCAAGAAGTCAAGACTCAATTAATTGAACTTTTGCAAAGAGGCGGCTTTGAAGCTCGCAAGTGGGCTAGCAACTGTCCGGATCTGCTCTTAGATTTACCAGAAACACACGTTCAGACTAAATCTTTGTCATTTGATTCCGAAAATGACAGTTCTTTAAAAATTCTAGGACTTAAATGGAATCCTCAAAATGATAATTTCTTTTTCTCAGTGGATACCAGCCAAAGCTCTAATCAGTGCACCAAAAGAACCATTTTAAGTTTTGTTGCTAGGCTATATGATCCTTGTGGTTTTTTGACACCTGTCACTTTTTATGCAAAATATTTAGTGCAACATTTGTGGTCTTTGGGACATGATTGGGACCAACGAGTTCCTGACAGTATTTTTGAAGTCTGGCAAAACTACCAATCTGACTTTTCATGTTTACAGAATTTTAGTATATCTCGAGAACTAGAGATTTATAATTCTAAGTTCATACAATTGATAGGGTTCAGTGACTCTAGTGAAAAGGGTTACTGCGCAGTTACATTTTTTCGTGTTATTTATCATGACAATACCATAAAAACTTTCTTTATTTGCGGTAAATCAAAAGTTGCTCCATTAAAACGCAAAAGCTTGCCACGTCTAGAGCTTTGCGCATGCGTTCTTTTGAGCAAACTTATGCATTTTATTTTGGAGACGTTTTCTGACAAAGTTCAATTTTCCAACATTTATGCTTTTACAGATAGCACTGTAGCTTTACAATGGATAAAAGCTTCGCCCCACAATTGGAAAACTTTTATCAGTAACCGAGTAACATATATTCAAGAAAGAATTAGTGCAAACTACTGGTTTCACGTTGGTTCTGAACATAACGCGGCCGACTGCGGCAGTCGTGGGTTATTACCCTCTCAGCTAATAGATTTTAAATTATGGAAGCAAGGCCCATCCTTTTTATTTGAACCAGAGGACTCTTGGAATTTTTTACAAGTCGAAATTTCTAAATCTAACGAAGCTTTGGAAGAAAAACGAAACTTAATACTTTCAACTATTATTTCACATAATTTTCTTGACGAGCTTTTTGAAAAATATAGTTCTTTGGCAAAAATAAAAAGAATTGTTGCCTACTTGTTACGCGCTGTCAAATTATTCAAAATTAAAAGAGAAAATAGACCTGCACAAAAGCACTTGGTTCTTTCTGAATTAAATTCCGCTGTTTTGTTTATTACTAAACATGTACAAAGCACGGAGCTCCAAAATGAAATTGTTTCTGTTAAAAACGGACAAATTCCAACAAGTTTAAAAAGGTTAGATCCTTTTTTAGATGATGCGGGTTTTTTACGTGTCGGTGGGCGTATCTGCAATTCTACACTTTCATACGACAGAAAATTCCCTATTCTTTTACCAAAAACATGTAAATTTACGGATTTACTTATTTTGGATATACACCGTACTTATTTACATTGTAGTATACAAACCACTCAATTCTTACTTTTACAGAATTTTTGGATTCTTTCGGCAAAAAAGGCAATTCAAAAAATTCTTTTTCGTTGTCTAACGTGCTGGAAAACTAAGCCGGTAAGCTTTCAACCTAAAATGGGTAACTTGCCAAGTTATCGCTTAGTAGAGGCTCGTGCGTTTTTACACACCGGTGTAGATTTTTGCGGCCCTTTTAACCTGCATGTTACTGCGCGACTGCGCAACTCTCGCACGGTCAAAGCATACGTTGCTCTCTTTTGCTGTCTAAGCGTCAAAGCTGTTCATTTAGAGCTTGTCTCTGACCTCTCAGGAGAAGCTTTTCTCGCGGCGCTACGCAGGTTTTTTGCCAGAAGAGGCAAAAGCCAAGCTATTTATTCGGACTGTGCAACAAACTTCGTTTTTGCTGACAAATACCTCCGTCAAATTTTTGCTACCTGCGTGGAAACCGAAGCAGTTTCGTGGCATTTTAATGTCCCGACCGCCAGTCATATGGCTGGAAGATGGGAGGCAAACATTAAATGTGTAAAAACTCATCTAGTTCGCGTAGTAGGTAATCAAATATTAACCTATGAGGAACTCTACACAGTCCTTACCCAAGTAGAGGCAGTGCTGAACAGTAGACCAATTAGTAGCATGTCATCTGACCCCTCGGATATAACCGCGTTGACTCCTGGTCATTTTCTTAATCTTGCGCCCTTGACCACAATTCCTGACCCAGACCTCACAGAGGTTCCCTTGAACCGCATTTCTCGGTGGCAACTTCTTCAAAGAATGCACAGAGATTTCTGGAATCGCTGGAAAAATGAATACCTACACACTTTGCAACAAAGGTCGAAATGGCACAAAAGTAACTTTTCTTCAGTAAACCCAGGAACTCTAGTCTTGGTTAAAGATGATAATTTAAAGCCTCTTGAATGGTCACTGGCACGAATTAGTGAGGTAATCTATGGGTCTGATGGAATACCAAGGGTGGCGATTGTAAAAACCGCTAAAGGAACCCTTAAGAGGCCTTTGGTAAAACTCTGTCCGTTGCCGGACCCCTTACACTGAAATTAATATTTCAGGGGGGTGGGAATGGTTTGTTCCCGCCTCTATTTCACTTTTGCAATTAGAAAATAGTTTTTGTTTTCACTTTTTTTATTTTTACTTTTGCTTGCACTGCAAGTTTACTTAATTTAATTAATTTTACACTCGATAAGCTTTTAGTGTTTATCCCAATTTTTCTACAATTACCCTACATCCTTTGGGCCCTTTTTTCCTTGCTATCCCCTCTTTACCTTCCCGTAAAGCAGTGCGCGCTAGGCGAAAAGGACAAGAAGCGCGCGAACGTCTCCCCACTGCGCGGAGAAGTCGACCCATCGATCGACCGAAAAACAACGTCGAAAAAAGGTATCGCCAATGCCACGTGCGAACCCACTCAATTCTACTACATGTGAAAATTACAATTTCCTTTAAGAAAATTACGGATTATTCCAAGAAAAATTAGTGAAAGTGCCAAATCTATACGGATTTCCTCGTTTACCCGGTGTTCCCTAGCAGAATCAAAGGTAAGTCGAGTGTACTTTTTTTCTTTGCGAATTTTCCTAATTTTTCATATAAAATTTTATATTCAAAAATATTATTTACAAGTGCTATACGGCACATCATTCATTATTGCCAATTACGGCAACAGACATCACCAAATAGTCGAGATATCCACGGGAGTAGGATTGACGGTTGTTGGAGAGTTTCCGAACCAGTTTCCCTTATTTTATACAGTCCACCCTTTGATTTCTTAATTTAGGACTGCCCACCTTGTCCACCCCGAACAATTTTTATTGTTCAGTTGGGTAGTAATAGATCTCAATGAAATAGCGCCTAGTAAAAAACTTCTTAATTTACGGGAAAAATGGAAGTTGTTAACGTTTCGGATAAAATCGACGAGACCGTGAGTGTCCGCTTATAGGAGGTTTCACTGTATTCCAATAAATTTTTTATTGCATTAAAACAGTTGAAAAGTACAAAACTTACTTAAAAATAAATGTATAGATACTTAAAAACTACTTTTCAGTATATCATATTCCTGGCAAATATTTCTTTTTAATTGTATTCTTAACTTTTCTTAAAATTTCTAACTTTTTCTCTATCGATTGGGCGAACAATTTCAGCTTTAATCGATTTCAAAGGTTCGTCTTAGAGAGATCTTTAAGTTGGCGGGACTGGGAATACGGTTCGAGTTATAGAGGTTCGACTGTATATTAGGAAAAAAATTAAAATTTACTGGCGGGTTTTAGCCTAATTAATCAGAGCCATCCATTCTGCCTTGTCTAGTACGATCTTTCGCCACCTCCTTATTCCAATATTCTTGATGTCATCTTCGACATCGTCTATCCACCTTTTTCGTTAATAATTTGTTCTCTCCCTCCTGCAGGTCTCAAACTCAATATTTTTCTTGGTGCTTTTGTCCTGTCTACTCTCTGTACATGTCCCAACCAAGCTTCTTCTACTTTTGATAAATCTCACAATGTTCGTGCCATCTATTAACTGTTTTAATTCATCCGCATTCGCCAATAACCAAGATCTTATGAATAAATTGTCATTCAAATATTTTGTGTTGTTCTTCATTCGCTTTTGTAAGTGTCCATGGTTAGCACCCAGAATTTTAGTTTGAGAGATCCCATTAGAATCCTTGACTTGAGCAGCTTTTGATTGGCGTAAAAGACTTATTATTGATTGTTGTTGATTATTCTCCGGTTTATTTCCTCTGCAATAGAGTTTTCTTTGATTATGTTTGCCCCCTCTTTGTAAAGCGCAAGACCGCAACAAGTTCTTTGTTCCCGGTCTATGCGTAGGGTGAACCTTGCACCTCTGCCTACAATACATTTTGTCAATGGTAATTGAAACACATAACATCTCATAGTTTCAGGCTTCCTGTTACGGCCCCATGCTAAGTATGTCGCATGGCGCGTCTTTGGTTAGCCAACCAAGAAAGATTGGAGGTTGCGTCAGGGGCTCCTTAGCCTGTAAAAGAAGCCACCGCAAAACCCTCAATGATTCTTGAAAAGGCGTCGTTGGCCATGGTTGCACCCCAGATGGCTATATCAAATCAACCAAACTATGATGCGCTTATGTCTAGGTGTGCCACGTGGAGGCACACACCGCAGTCATTGTATTCTCATCCGCTATGGGCTATAAAGCAGCCCTTTAGGACATGGCAATATGCACTAATGACAGCGAGGTTCAACCACGTAATCACCCTGCTCAAAACTATAACCTACCTTAAAATTATGAGCATATTCCTGTTGTTTTTTAAGAACTTAATGTATTTAGTTTTTTACTCATTTATTATCAGTCCTCGTTTTTTCATTTCTACATCGAATACTCTTACAGTTTTAGTGAAAGATCTTTCGTCTTTAATATGAACAGTAATATCATCCGCGTTGATTTGGTGCCAACATATCCGCTTATCTCAATGATCCTGATAGAAGCTTCAAGGACCAGATTAAACAGTAATGAAGACAATGTTATGTGGACGGGAAAAGTTCCGTGCACTTAGGCCACCTTGCTAGCACTTAGGCCACCTTGTGGGCCCCACTGTGTCAGCCCTGAAAACCCGTCGCCTTGGCAACGGAGCAGATTTTTCTGGGTTGAAACTTTCTGACATCGCCAGGGCTTAGCACACAGCGACAGTCTTATCGCGGCGAGTGCATCGCACTCGGTTAAGATATGTAAAGGGGATTCTTCGTCCTCCATACACCAACGACACTCCGAGTCCTCAAGAATTCCTCCCATGATGCTAAGGTGTTTATTAAGGCGACAGTGTCCTGTCAAGAGCCTTGTCGCCAGTCTCATATCTTTTCTCCCTAGTGTGAGAAAAGACTTCGCTCTGGAGGCGCTCACCTCCCCGATAAGAAGCTTGGCCTGCCTCATTCTGTCCGTACCTTCTCAGAGCACCTGAGTGCGCCTGTTCAAGTCACATTTTGGGGTCGTCATGGCAAGACAATCTGCGATGCCCACCATGGGTTCCGGCCCCACCGGATGATGAATGGGGTGCTAGTTGGTCAGCCTTCTCGCTTAAAAAAATGCCCTTATGTCTTTGAACACAGAGGAGATCACCATGCCTTACTCCTGAAATTATCATAAATGTCTCTGAGAACCTTTTCTCCTAAAGAAGTAGCCATAATTTTTCATAATTACAAAAAAAGTAGAAAAACAATAAAGAATGGCAAAAATCTAACTTATCAAGGACTAGAAAAACTCAGCAAAACCGTGAAATCTGCAACTCGCTATCCATGTCATCTGATCCCATTCAAAATTGGACAAATTTATATAAAAAAATTACCTAAAATCACAGTTTCCATTTTGTTGATTTGGCTTCGGCGACAAGGTCCTGTTCGGGCTGTTTCCATTTATATTTTGCTTTGGTTTACTGCTGAAAAAAAAACAAATATTGTTAAAAATAATTCGTTTGGTCCTGTTTTATACAGGGTGTTGTCAAAGTTAAGTCATTTGTTTTAAAGCTGCAGAATAAAGAAGTTATTAACAATTGTAAGAACTGACTTTGTATCAATGTTTTGTTTACTCGTGATACTGGGTATGCCTCATTTTTTTGTAGAATACAAATTACTCATCTTTTATTCATTCATTGTACGGTTTTCAGTGAGAATTTCGATTTGACCAATAGTAACTAATTCGCTAAATTGCGTTATATTTTTGCTTTTTGGGCATTTTATGCAATAACAAAGACATACGTATATGAAAACTAGCGGGAAGTGCCAACAAAATGCAGCCGCAGCATGTCGCTTGCACGCGGAAAGTTTTTAAATTTGACATTTTTCGAATTGTTAATAACTTCTTTATTCTGCA